>CM074488.1:55606218-55628718 GCA_037389245.1 Oryzias sinensis
TATCACCTGAGATTACACCAATAAGTATTTGGTGATTTCTTAATGTTCCTACTTCGTGCTCCAGCGCATACTATGATACAACTTAGAACATCCTAAATTTTTACATAAAGAAAGCCCGACGAAAGTGACATCACCACGGAAGTGAAATCGCCACGGAACTGACGCTGTAACAGATCGAGGATCAGCTGGAGGATCAGTTTATCGAAAGAACACCAGAAGTGGATTGGCTTTTCCCACACACACCGCTGCGAAAAGGAGGAATTCGCGAAAAGGAGGAATACGGAAAACGAACAAGAAAGAAGTAAGTGAAAATGTTGGTGTTTAATGTTACTATGTGTAATTTTGACGTTATTTGGTTTTAGCCTCAGGTTTTATTCTAGCTTTTCTTAGTCTCATTAGCTGCGTGAATGCGATTTGCGGACAAATTTGCTGAAAGTTATTTGATTAATTTGATATGTGTGTAATTTTAGCGTTATTTGGTTTAAGTCCCAGGTTTTATTCTGGTTATTGTTAGCCTCCCTAGTTGCGTTCCCGCCAAATGCGATTCGCTGGCAAATTTGAATCTACCGCCTCTCTTGCCATAGTTTAGTTTAGTTTTTCTTTTTTCTTGGCCGCGTGCAAAATCTCTGCTAGCCGCCTGTCCAAAAATGTGTTTCAGAGGTTTTAGTACTAGTTACTAGCTACGGCCACATGTGTGGGAGGAGCTTTCAGCTAATGTTTTAGCCAAGAGGCTAAAAACATTAGCATTATTGGTGTTTGTGTTTATCATATCTCGATTACAATGCTCGGGAGACGCAGGTGGCGTTGAGAGATCACGGTCAAACAATGCTAAATTTACACACATATCAAATTAATCAAAATCTTTCGGCAAATTTGTCCGCGAATCGCGTTCACACAGCTAACGAGCCTAAGAATAACCGGAATAAAACCTGGGGCTAAACCAAATTGAAATGGTGCCTCTGTCAATTACCTACCTCCTCCCCCTTCCTGCTCTGCTCTGGACACGACCAGCTGGTTCCACTCACCTCATCTCCATCTCCGCCTACTTAGGGAGATCCTGGACCTGTTTTCGACGCCAGTCCGTTGTTCCTCCCACGGTGCTTATGTCTGGCCAGCTCATGTTTTGTGCCTTGTCTAGTTCCAGCCTCGCTAACTGTTCCTCTCTGCTCCGCTCTCAGGAATCATCCTCACCACAAGTGAACCTCGGGTTGCAGTCCTCCACTCTCGCTCCCCTCCTTGGATTCAGCCGAAGCCACGCACTCTGGATCGTCCTGCCACAAACCTCTAGTCAGCCGCCACAACAAGAATCCTGCTATATACTCACCACCTGTGAATTCAACTCTCTTTACTCACCTTACGTCTCCAAGTGTCCTTCTCGGTTCCAGCGTTTGGGTCGGTCAGAAAATCCCGCGAGACCATGACACAAATAACGTCAAAATTACACATAGTAACATTTAACACCAACATTTTCACTTACTTCTTTCTTGTTCGTTTTCCGTATTCCTCCTTTTCGTAGCGGTGTGTATGGGAAAAGCCAATCCACTTCTGGTGTTTTTTCGCCAAACTGATCCTCGATCTGTTGACACAAAGACTTAGGTATTTGCTTTCCAGGCACCGTCTCAATGTTGGAATGTACAGTAGATGGTGCAGCTTTCGTTTTGTTTCTTAAAGAGTTATAAATTTAGCCCTCCAACTGATATGTTTTGTCTTATTTTTTATATATTGTATTTTTTTGACCAACGAGAGGTAAATGTGGCAGTTATCACTGCAAATTCAATCTATTTTTACAATTTTTTTTGTAAATTAACATTTGTGCTTTTCTTTTAAATGGGAAGAATAGAAAATTGCTTTAATCCAAAACTCTTTAAAGTAGAGAGGTATTCATAAATGTTTGCAGTTGAGTTTTTTTGCGCTCATGGGGGAGGAGTCAGACCTGAAACTGGATGGTATTGTCAGTATGTAGGCTAAGTTGACAATACCATCCAGTTTCAGGTCTGACTCCTCCCCCATGAGCGCATATAAACCAGCTCTTTTACCAGCTAATTAAGAATAGACAAAGCCTCTTGGATAAAAGGTGAAACGTCTTCTGACTTTAAAAACTAAGTCCAGATGACAACCTTTAAACCTACCACTACGAAAGCTTTAATATGTAATAAAAATGTCTATAATGTATACAAAAATAATAAAAAGCATTACATTGTCAGTATGCGGTTAGTAAACTAAAGGCACGTTTATAACACAGTTTGTATGGGTTTGCGCAATCTGCCTAGAGGTGGAGATCGATGCTTCGTCGCCTCGAAGCCTGCGCTGTATTGAAAAGGAAACACGCAAGAGACTGATAAAAAATAATTTATTAGTCATAAATTGCGTGTATAGCACAGATGGACAGGTTTTTATTTTATTATTTGATGTTTACAGGTGCCTCCCCTGACCTGCGGCATTTCAATGAGGGACCAAAAACCACTGAACCGTCCACATGCCCAAAGCAAATTTGCCAGAAAATTTAGTCTCAAAACTGGCCAAATGGGTGGGAAAATGCCCAATCTGGCAACACTGGACTGGAACGTGAGGTGAGCTGCACACCAAGGGCTATGAACTCCTCACCATCTACACCCACAGTTCCACCACTACCCGCAGTTGACGCCTCGGTGGTATAGGACTCATTTATGAGGGGGATTAGTCTCCCTATTGGCATGAAATGGAACAGCTCTGGGCCTGCTGTGGAAAATATTGGAAACTATCACGACCAAAGATCAGGAGGTAAAAGAGACAGGCGGCCATTGTATGGAGAGGTGTGACCCTGCATGAGTTTCTGGGTGTGGCCATCAAGCAGGACCTGCTGTTTAAGCAGCATTGCTCTGGTGGAAAAGGCCCGGTTAAGAAAATGATTTCCCAGACTTTGAAAGAAGAAAAATCTCTGGTTCTCCTTCTGCTGAGAACATTTTCTGTACCTGGTTCTCCTTCTGCTCAGCTTTGAACAGAAAACCACTTCAGAAGGTCACCATAAACTCCCGGAAAAATCATTCACCAACCTTTACCACACCTAAAAAGAATAAATGAGTTCCCTCTGTTTAAAAAAACGTAGTAAAGTCATTTTGAAAGATTGACCTCTGAACTGCCTCCTTCAGGCAGACAATACAGAGCAGTGATGGCAAATTAAAAAAAAAAAAAAACATCAACGTTGCTCAAATCCATGTGGGTTTCATTTTGCTTTTTGTAAAAATTCTCACCATTACAAATCTCTGATTGACCATGAAAATTAATGCATTTAGCCCAAAAAGTCTAGAGATGACAGAGTGGAGTCTTTTGGTGGGGGCAGTGTGATAATGTGGGATAGGAATGCTCTCACTAGGAAAAAAAAGTATGTCATAAGCTTTTTCAACACAAAGAAAAGTTCTAACAACTGTTGGCATCCATAAGGTCTAGAATTTCACACTTTGTGAGGGTGCATGTGACATGGGTCAGGTCACTCTCCCACAATAGGAAATGGTGGAGGTGTTTTCTAATCCCACTGCCATCTGATAACTTAATGTTTCACTTTTTAGAAGAAGCGCAGTCACTGATATTACGTGTTTATTATTATATGGCTATAGCTCGTCAGAAATCTTTACGTTGTAACAAAAACTGTAGTTCTCTGTAAAGCCAGTAGGTGGCAGCAACATTTCACGGACAATTAATGCATGATGTTGTTACATTTTTAAAAAATATATTATTGCTGAACAAAATATAAAAAAAAGTATTTGTGTTTCAAATCCATATTTTTCATTTAAAAAATAATAAAAAGATGACATATTTAGCCCATGTGTTGTTGTGTCAGAGTCCGCGCGCGCGCGCTCGCTCACAGTCTCTGGGTGTGCCCCTTTAGGAGCCGCAGGTACACTCACTCACTCACTCCCTCAACCACTCACTCACTGCCGCTTTTCTGTCTGTCTTAGCTGAGACTCGAACCGTCCACGATGGATTTACACGTCTTCAACTGTCTTCTTTTCCTCTTCTCTTATGTCGGTAAGTCTGCGTAAAACAGAAATCACCGCTTATCCATTAGGGAGCTTTTGTTGTTTGTTTATGTATTTTTTTTGGTCTATTATAATAATTTTCTCTTCCTAAGCGGCTCACTTTGAAAACCTGTGAAACTGTAAGTTTGTGACATGCGCGTTCTCCTCTGTGACTCTGCAGGCATCTGCCACGGCCAGAGCGTCCTGCCGCCCGGGCCGGTGGACGCCATTCTAGGGAAAAATGTCACCCTGAAAGTTTTGAAAAAGACTGAAGCCACAGATGACATCGTTTGGAATTTTAGTGACGGAACAAACCTGAACATTGTGGCTAGATTAAAAGCAGGAAGGGTGTTGGTGGCAGACCCGTACAAGGGCAGAGCCACCCTAAATGCCACCAACGGCTTCTTGACTCTGACGGGACTGACGGCGAAGGACAGTGGAGATTACAGCATCAGCATCCTGGGAGATGAACAGGACGCTGCTGGGGAGGTCAGACTGCGAGTTTTGGGTGAGTCCTATTTTTATATATTTTTATTTTTATGGTGCATCTACTTTATGTACTTCAGATACACGCACACGCATGTGTGGTGTGTGCGCGCATTGTGCTAGAATTAAGTCTAGTTTCTGATAGAACAATTTAAAGTCAAAGTGTCACCCCACCCCTCCAGATCATGAAAGTCTTCCTGCTTTTCCTGATCCCCACCTATTTTCCCATCATGCTGCCGCGTCTCATCTCCCTTCAGCCAAAACTAAGGGCCCCCCAGTGGTCTCATATACATGTTGTATATTCATCTAAAAAGGATTTATTTCAGCTAAAAGCTCCAAATGAACAAGTCAGGTGCTCTGCAAAACTGTCACTGCTTCAACTGGCTTAAAGGAAACTCACCTTCCAGATAAATTTCAATTTTATAGACTCACTTGATCATCTTCTGATCTTTTATCTTAATTATGATTATGCGGTTGCTGCAGAGCAGTGTTTCACTAGAGATTAGCCTCTGATTTGTGGACAGTGCTGTTGGCAATGAAGCAACCGAGGCCTGCACAATTTACCGCAAATTTACCGTTATCGCAATATCAAGCAGTGCAATATCCATATCGCAAAAATCAGCAAAAATCGCAATAAATGGTTACCTTAAATGTGCTAAAACAATCCTATGGCAGCTTGAAGCATTTTAACGGATCAAATAAAACCATTTATGCATTTGACCAATTGGATGGACCCTTTCCGATGTTGACCAATCAGATGAGCCCTTTTATGTTAGATGTTTGCCACCTACGTCAACGAGGGTCATTTGTAGCATAATTTTTTTAAACCGTTGCAATGAAATAGTAATGATGTTTTTGATTGTTTTGCTATTTGTTCATATACCGCAAATTATATCGTTATCGCAATATTGATCACTAATATCGCATATCCCAAGTTTTGCTCATATCGTGCAGCCCTAAAGCAACCCCACCCCCCTTTCCCCTCACTGTTGATCAAAGCTCTTTATTTAGCAGCTCTCCCACTAGCTAACAGCCCCTCACACCCCCCAACCTCACATTACTAGTGAATTTTCTGTCACTAATACGATCTTTTTCCAACGGCATTTATTTCGTCTGCTCCTGATTCGCGATGATTTGAAAAAAGAGATACTCAGAAATGCGATTTTGTGCTTAGATTTTTAGTCTTCCGTCCTCAGAAAAGTGCAACAAATACGTGTTAAAATCACCAAAAACGTCATTTTCATTGCCGTTCATTGAAGATCAGCATGCTGGGATACCTCAGGGCGTGGCTCTTACACACATCAGACCTTGAAGGCTAACCTGTTCCATTTTTAATGTCCAGAGGACATGGTGGCTATAAATACGGCATGAGATTTTGATGGCAGGAAGTGGAGAAAACAAAAGGAGAACAACTATGTGGACCCTATGAAGTGAAGGAAAATGTGTTTCTTTATTTTGCAGGTTTAACCAAAACTTCTTCTCCTTCTCCTTGTTCCTCGCCTGTCGTTTTCCCCCTAAACTCAGAGACAATCATGATTTTAAGTATGATGGCGTTTGGTGGCATCTGAAGGTTTTTGCCGCAGATTCTTTGCCAAAGATTTTGGAATCCATTTTTTGTTTCTTGTGCATCAGCTGTTATTAACAAACACTGACTGTGCAAAAACTGTGCTGCTGTTCTAAAACTGAAAGGAAAACTTTGCGGAAGAGAACCAAATAATCAGATCCATTCTCTAAGAAAATGCAAATCTTCCTGAAAATATCAGAGAACGCAATTAAGAAATGTACAAATCGTTTCAGATTAAGTTTTTTTTTTTGCCAAATTCACTTAGTTGTTTAAATAAACAGGACAACTATAGCAAATTCTGTTTATACTCAAAACCTAGGCTAAGAGAGTTTTTTTCTGTGTAGATGTTGTGGTATTTTAGTTTGAAACAGCAGAAAATCTATCATTTACAAAATATCTTCTTTGAAAAAAGCAGCTGAAGTCTTCAAGGTCACCGTCAGAGCTGGGTGCCACTCCTTACACCTACCCACACCCACCCACCCACACACAGACACACACACACACACACACACACACCACTTCTGTTCCTTAATCGTCAGAATCGATCGCTGCAGCAAGTCCGGCAGTTCTGGATGCGGCTCGCTTCAAAGGTCCAGAAGCACAAAGGACTTTCTGCATAGGAGAACACAACTTGAGGATTCCACCCATTTTAGAGCTGGATGAAGCTGCTTCTATCTCCACCCTTAGTCAGCCGATTATTGAGGAAAGCTCCAGTATCCGTTCGTACTTAAAAAGAAGGGAGAGAATGTTGTAAAAAACCCAAAGAACATTTTGGGTTGTTATAAGGCACTTTTGTTAAAAGGCTTGTGGACGCTTAGACCCGCTGAAGTGGCAGCTGTTTTTCTCAATTCCTACTGGATGACGGAATCAGTGGATACCACTGTGACAGATCTGTTCAACCATGATGACCAGATAAGATCAGGGGGGGGGAAACCACCTGTCTATGAACGTTCTTATCCGACCTGCAGGATCAGAGCTTTACGTCGCACAAAAGAACTGCAGACACGTCAAGAACCCACTCCAAGAAAAAAAAAAGTTATTGGTGTTTTCAACATTTATTTCTGGCCTTTTTCTAAATTCGGAAGACATTTATCAAGTAAACTAAAGCTAAATCTGCATTTTTGAGGATTGCTTTATACGAATCGAGAATCAGAAAAAAAATGTTAAAAAAAAGATCCTATTTGTTACAAAGAAAATGCTCCGGGAAGCCAGCTGGGTGGCCTTGTGGTAGAGTGTCCGCCCTGAAACTGGAATGTTGTGAGTTCAAATCTGTGGCTGAGTCTCTAAAAGTGGGACCCAGTGCCTCCCTGGTTGACATTAAGGAGTTTGATTGGGGGTTAAACCCCCAAGTGGCTCCATACTGAATGGCTGGATAACTCCAATATTGCTCGCCATTCTTTGAACCGGTAATGTACGAATGTCGGGAATGTGACGTATGTTCACAAACCCGCTAAACTGGCACTTTTGAACGCACTTTAAGCATATGGTGTTCACATTGGACTGTCGCTACCCGATACTGATGCATGTACCGGTACTCACAGTTGGAAGAAGCTTGTGGGAAATGCCAAAGCGGTGCAAATTTTCCCCAGGCTTATTCTTTCACAACTATATTCCGAAACATGTAAGACTTTGTCATATCATTTTGGCAGGGCACAAAGTGCAATTATTTCATTTCTCTTCCATGATTATTTTTTTAACTGTTGGCACTTCAGTATTTTGAAAAGGGGGCACACGTCTCAACCAAACCTGAGCCTGATTGGTCAAAGTTCGACAGGTTTAACTTTAAATGTGCATTTAATGGCTGTGCGTTTTATACTTATAGCTAGAAAACTGACCCAATGCAGAAGCCTGAAACGACATGAACATAGCATCTTAGTGAATGAGGGTAAGGGGGCGGGGTTGCTCCGCACCTACAATACCATCCACAACTCAGAGGCAAATTTTGAAGGAACTACTGCCATTTTCCTGAAACTCCGCCCTGGAAAACAAAGACAGAGTTTGGAATTTTGGTTAAAGTGGTGCAATCATAATAAAAAAAAAAACACTGGGAACAGTTTGAAAATAGTTCAAAAGATGATCAAAGTGGGTCTTTTAAATATTAGGATTTGATTTAATAAACTTAGAAATTGTGTAAATCGCTGCAGTTAATATAAGACAGCAAGAGTTGCTTATAGCTCCTTTTGTAAAGTGCTGCAGACTAATTATGCATACAGTAGACCTTACATGTGTGAGCTCTAGCTGACTTTTTTCTCTTCCTGCAGAGCCGGTGTCAGGAGTCATCATTACTGCTAATGTGACTGAAGCAAAGGAAGGAAGCACTGTGTCTCTGAACTGCTCTGCTCAAGGCTCCTTCCTGGAGTTCCTCTGGACCAACGGCTCCAGTCCCATCGTGGTGGATGGTGTTCGCATCACACAAACAACTGTCAGTGTCCACATCTTCATCAACTTTTATTTAAAGATTGTGCTGAGATCGAAACTATAAATTAGGAGTTTTAAATGTCTTTCTATAATTTCTCTGGTGGCTCATTTCTTTCAGTAAGATTTAGAACTTTGTCAAATTTTTGGATGCATTTCCCTTTTGGTGTTGTTTTCCTTCATTTAGATTGATTTGACTTTTGTAAGTTTTACTACGGGTGGATCATATGTTACTTTTCTCTAAGTTGCAGAACTTTTCTTTCATGTTTTAGGAGTTTTAAACACGTTTAACTAATGGGCTCAATGGATTTTTAAGCAAAATATTTTAAGCCTTGATTTTGATTTGGTTTAAAATTTCGGAGCGATGATCTTTCTCACTATTATTGTTATTTTTTCCTTTTTCATTATAGGGAACATTCTCCAATAGGCTAATTATCAAAGATGTATACAGATCAGATTCTTCCAATCCTATCTTCTGCACAGCAAGAAACGGGCTTCAGAGTGAGAAGAGCCGTCCTGTAACTCTCACTGTTTTCTGTAAGTACCACTATTCATTGATATTTGAAGACCAACTCTGATGAAAAGTTTTTGGTTTTTTTTATATGTTGTTGTGGCATTTATTTGATGAGGGAAAACATAAATATATAAAAAAAGGAGGTATTTATTTAAATTATTGTTAAACAGACGCAGACAAAAAATGCAGTTGAAAAACGGCGTATTTGTGACGTAAAAAAAATGCTGGGCGGGCCACAAGCTCCATGCTGTGCTCCACAAAGGGAAGGGGAAGGTTGGGGGTGGTTTTCCATGCCAACCGTCCGACCTATGACTGAATGAGCTACTGCTACTCTGCAAAAACTGTCCTTGATTTTTGGCTAAAAACTGCAAAATCATCATTGAAAGATGGAAATTTTTACATTGTTCCTGCTTATTTACAGGACGATAAAGGATAGAAAAACTTGACAGTGATTCCTTACAGGGCCTAATTCATGCAAAATAAACTTTTGTGAGCTTTTAAGTGGATTATAATGTTCATTCCTCACAAAAAACAACCCCAGAGCCCCTCCTAATTCATAAAAACCAGAAGGTTATTCCATTCAAACGTATGAAAGTGAGGAACAGCCCCTTCCAGGAAGTGAACACACGCCCACTTCCTCCACGGAGCTAGCAGTGATTGGCAAAAACGCTTTCATTTATATTTACAATATGCGCGTCCATCTTTGCAAAAGTTGCCATGCTGTTTGTTTTTGTGGGGGAAACACAGCGACGCTGCCAAAGCCAACTCTGGGTTGACGTCATAAAATGGGCGGCACCCAGAGGGAGAGAAAGGCGGAGCCTCAGAGATTGAGTCGTCTTGCTTCCACATAGGAAAATGAGCTGTGAAAATAACCATATTTCATTAAAAAATGTGCCAAAGGTATAATATGATCATATATGTGGAAGTAATTTACTCTGAAAGGCTTTAAAAAAGCCTCATATCGGCTTTTAATGATATAAAGCTGTTGGTTTTTGTGAGCCGGCATCGTTGCTCGTTTTTCGGCCTCGCGGTTAGACATAAAATACATATTGCTTTCAGCTCTTTGTCCTCATCTGTGGAAAATGTTGTAATTGACTGATGGAGCTCCACGCCTCTGTGATAACAAAAGGTTTAACCTGAGCCACTCATTTTTGTCATTAATACTTAATCTGTCTTTTTCTTTGTAAGTTACAAATAGGAGAGTAAAGCAGGCTTTAAGTAGCTAAAATAAGGTGGACATGAGGGTGTCTGTGGCCACAGCAGTTACATTTGTTATTGTTGGGTGTTTGCAGAGTGTTTTCAAGCTGAAACCACTCTGTGTACACAGCGGCCCACTGCTCCACTCCTTCAGCATAGCTCACCTGAAAGGCGTGTGAAGCCACACAAACCGCAGCGTAACTCAGTACTTAATTAATCACGAGCACGTCAACATAGCTCAGGGACGGATTTATTTAAAGTTGGAACATTTTGCCTCTTAAACATCAGCATTTTTAATGTATTTCTTGGATATGATATGATTTTTATGAGGATTTATTCATAAATTGTAGAAAAACTGTTTTTCTTTAAAGCCACATTTTTCTTAAAGACATTTTTTACTGTTGTCAAAAGTCACCTTTGACCTTGTTTTGCACATTTTTTTTTTTTTTCAAACTGGCAAATCCGGTTTTTTGGTTTATGTAAAATACGTATGGATATCCACTTATGCACAGCAGCCACATTCCAACAAGAGAATAGTCTAACTGCCACAAACAAACAATAAACAAACAAACACTAAATCCAGAAATACCTGTTTGAAACAACAATGTCAGCAGAGGGAAAAGACATTAAAACATGTCAAGTTTTTGATTTTTACGGTGCTCTCCCCGTGTGACTTGCAGACGGACCGGACGTGGTCATCATAAACCCAGCCAAACCTCCAGAATTCATCAAGTCCAAGGAGGATTTCAACCTGACCTGCTCAGCCGCCTCCAAGCCGGACGCCGTCTTGACCTGGTACTACAACAACCAGCAGATCAAGAACAACGGCGCTGTCCTGACTCTGAAGACCATCGAAGAGCAGGGCCTTGGAAAGACCGCTGGAGACTACAAATGCAATGCTGTGAATTCCAAGACCACCACTGCCAGGAACTCTTCTGCTGTTACCTTCTCTGTGATTGGTGAGTAATATGTAGCTGCCGTTGCAGTTTTTTGTTGTTGTTTAAAAAACTAAAGTTTTTACATTTTTCTTTATTATTTTCCAAAAAGTATAAAAAAACCCATTTAATTCCATTGTATAAAACTGCATCTTTAACCAAGATTCATTGATTTCTATTCTAAATATATTTTAGAAGAAATTGATTCAAATATGTGTTTTTTAAGAAAAAAAGAGGCAGAAAAACCATTGAAACTGTTTTCTTTTAAGAATGGGACAGGGTGGGGGAAGGTAGACCACTGCTGGGTGAGACAAAGCCAACTGAAACCTGTTTTTGTGCAAGATGCCTGAAAGGCATGAGATGAATGTCTCAATTAGCTTCAGGGAACATCCCTCAATGACCCACAACTGAAGTTTGACATGCAGAAGAGTCTGGTAGCACACAGAGAGCAGAGCGTACATCCTTCCTTCCCCTACTCAACCTGTTTTCTCTTGGTGGAGGATCCTTTCTGTTGTTGGTAGAGAGGTTGAGATATTGTCCAATAGTGTCTTGACGAGTTTCATTTTCCTGATGGAGGCATGGGGGTGTGGTTGAAACTGGGAGGGGGGCTGGCATGAACACGAAGTTGCTTTAAAATTTTGTTTTGGTGACTCAAGGAATGTGGCAAGTTGAAACAGTTGAATGCAACCCAAGAATGAAAACATTAAAGTGACAAAATAAAAGGTAGAAATATCTGTTTTTTTATTCAAACTTTTTTTATATATTATTCTGATATAGTCGGCTTATTTTGTTTTTTTTAAAAAGAGACATTAGATGTATAAAAAATCCTTAATTATTACACCAAACAACATTTCGACTCAAGCTTCAGATCTGGATTTACGGCATTTAAACCATTGACTGTACTGTAGATGAGAACTGGACTGAGTGGCCCCTCCCCCCTCGCAAACCAAACAGGAAGTGCCCGCTGGCTCCAAGTAGCCAGAAAATCCATAGAATTCTTTAGAAAAACAAAAAGCTATTACTCAGTCATTCTATTCCTCAGAATAACATAAAAAAATTTGAACGTGTTAAAAATATCTGTTTTTTGTGTGAATCTTATTCAGGTAATAAATTGACCAATCAAATGCCTCAATAAAAATGGGTGGTGCCCACTGGCCCCCACATCCAAAATTCCAAATTTTGAAGTGGTAGGGATGCAGCCTTCCAAGAAGGTCACTCCTGATTGGCTACAGTGGTTGGCACAAAAACGTTGACTCAGGCCTGACTTGGACCACTTACTGGCATTGCCTGGCTCCAACATGGTGGCATCCATATAAAAATGGTAATTGAATTGACTTTATGAAGCATTTTCTAAGTATGACATCACACTCGCTTGGTCCAGCTCTCATTTAAACACTTTGTCCTTTAACACCGGAACTTTAGCTTTATTTTTGACATTCTTTTTATAACCATAACCATTCAACTGTCTGTTTATACGATTTCTGTAATTCTTATGGATTCCAAAGCCATGCAAAGCTGCTTTTCTCAGCTACAGAATTACGTAAATTCTGCAAATAGTAGAAAAATTACAGGAGTTAGTAGAGCATGGGTTATTTCCTGTCACCAGCGAGAGCTCCAGTATTAAAGGGTTAGGTAACGTCTGTAAAAACACACTTCCATGAAAAAGGTGTACAACTCCGAATTGTCCGCATTTAATTTCAACACAAATGCTGCAAGAAGTTAATTAGTAGTAGTGTAAAAGTTAAGAGTTAAGGAAAACAATAACATACCTTCACTTAAACTCTGAAAATTTGGTCAGACAGTGATGTTGAAGGGAAACTTCTCAATGCTAATAAGCCTTTAGAGGATGTGTCAGTGTACGAAGGATCATTTTCTAAGATATAGACAGTTTTCTAATTCTAAAGGGTTCATTATGAATTACATTTTTTATCTAAGAGACGTAAGATTTCCCAGAAAAAACAGTCGTTTTGGGGGAGTTTGAAATGTAGAGATTCACCTTTAACTCTTTAATACTGAATCTTTGGCAACTGTAACTCTACAACCATTTCTGCATACAATGTTATTCCAGGGGATTCTGAGGTGGTGAAAAACAGCTTTGTGCTGATATGCAACACTTTATGTCTCAAAACTGGTTGGAATTGTGCTATTTGTGTAAAAGAGTGTGTTATTTTGGCTGTCACATGTTAAAGGGTTAATATTCAATTTTTTTTTTTTTAATGAAACTGAGAAACTCTTTTTGTATTTTGTTTATTCAAAGATAACATTTCTTTTCCTTTCTTATGATTGCAGAACCCCTTTCAGGTGCACAAATGACTGGTCCAAAA
Organism: Oryzias sinensis; assembly: GCA_037389245.1. Lineage (NCBI taxonomy): Eukaryota > Metazoa > Chordata > Actinopteri > Beloniformes > Adrianichthyidae > Oryzias > Oryzias sinensis. The sequence continues at coordinate 55,619,649 of CM074488.1, forward strand.
CTCTCCCTGTTTGCTGGCAACTCCACAGCTAACCTAAGTTGCCAGGTATCTGCAGGCAAAGTGACGGAAACCGTCTGGCTGAGAAATAACGAACCTCTTTCTGCGAGTCCCAGAGTGGTGTTCTCCAGTGACATGAGCTCAGTGGCAATCAACCCAGTCCAGAAAGACGACAATGGAAATTTCGTGTGCAAGCTCAAGAATCCTGTTAGTGAGGAACAAGCAGAATACAAGCTGGAGGTCATCTGTAAGGCCGAACTTTTTATAATTCCTCTCTTTTTTACACTTTCTAGCTTGAAATTGTGCAAAGTATGAAATAAGTAAACATTGGCATTTCTCATGTCCAGATGGTCCTGAAGAAGCTGCAATTAAGGGAGTGAAGGAAGTGGATCTAGAAGGCACGGTGCTTCTTAACTGTTCGGCCTCATCCGTCCCACTGTCCGACTTCACCTGGAAGCTTAACGGAACAGCTGTTTCTGAGAAATCAAATGTGCTCACCATCAACAAGCCCAAGTTTGAAGATTCAGGGACTTACACATGTGAAGCGCGTAATCCCGTGACTGGCAAGGTCGTCACCTTTACACATGTTCTCAGTGTCAAAGGTGAGCTCATTATTGCATCTGTCCTTTAATCCTTTAACACCAGAGATGTTGCTGGACACCATTAAAACACATGCGGTGTGACCTACAGGAACTGTTTCTGTAGGTTCCAGCTGGTTCTGACACAAAAACGGCTTTGCAACGCTTGTCATGTCACACCACCACTACACACATTTTGCTCTAATAAAATGTTGGTCTTTCTTGATCCATACGCAATATACGTAATTCACCAGTGCTTTTTGCGTTCTTCATGTTTCGATGCGCGCAGATGTCCGTCAAGGGTTTTGGCCGATGGGTCTTAACATGAATTCGATTTTGATCCATTCCAGAGAATTACACAGTCTATGGATATTATACACAATTGTAATGTAAACCTTGCACAATTATGCGTGATTTTTGCGAGATGCATACGCAAATTTATGGTTTACCACGACTGTTCCTCGTATGTCTAGTGGACTTTTCAGGCATGTACCACTGATGTAAAACTTTTATATTGCATATATGGCACACAAATGTCAATATTATGTAATTGATGCACGATTTAAAAACAAATTGCATATAAACAGTGCCATAATCACATTACACAGACTTGTGCATTATGTGGCTATTACGTGGTTTTATGCGTTTTTTGCGTGGTTTATTCCTATTCCTTCCGTGGTTCATATGTGATACATTTGTGAACATTTCACATAAAGACCACAACTTTGCTCACTTTTTCCACGCATATTCACATATGATCAAATTTCAATATTCACAAACTGTACGTAGTGGCTGTGTGACATAGCCCTAACGTAAGGTTTCTCTGCATCAAGTTCAGCGGATTTTCGTTGATTGCGTAAACACTTCACTGTTGCAGATCAGCGCAAACTGCTTTTCTCCTCTTCAGAATCTCTTGGAATTATATTATTTATGCAAACAGTTGAAGACTTACGGCAATCCAAAGTATGTTAACACTGAAGCTAAAACACCAATTTAGTTTCGGGTTTAAAGTATTGAACTTATGGGCCGGTTTAAAGGTTTTTATCATTGTAAGCTTCACTGTTTGTTTCTTGCTGTCATCCTCTTATTTACCAGGAATTTTAATGGCTGGCAATGGCATGAATCAAAATTCCAATGTTTGTAATGAGCAGGGGTCGGCAACCTTTTTTACTCAAAGAGCCATTTGGGACCGCCCCTAATGGAAAAAAAAGCACCCGGAGCCACAACCCGTTTTGACATCATTATATATATTATGCATGTATATATTATATCAAGGGTGCTCATTACGTCCATCGCGATCCATTTTCAAAGACATAAGTGTAGAATGCGGGCCAGAAAAGATAAAAAAAAGTACTTCTTTCTTTTCATCTTCATGTTTATTTCAACATTATTGTTTATGTACTGATGATTAAAAACTACACAGTGAGTTTACATAAAGATACTTTAGTATTAACAGATGAGGTGTTTTATTACAAAGACAGAAAGCAGCGACCATCGTATTCATGCTCTGCTGTAAACGGTGCAATGCGGGCAGCGTGGCATCTTGTGAGGCATTTGGCGCTGCTGGCTCCGTACGAAGCACGTGCCTCGCAGCTTCCTTGATGAGCTCGTATTTATCGGGCGAGAACTGCAGAGCTTATAGCAGGAGGAGAAACGCGGGGCGGCTTTAATAAACTCCGGTTACTGGACTTCTACCGGGGACATGATGTGCCGCGGGGAGAAAAAGACGTTCTGAAGGCAGAGTTTGCGCTGAGTGCATTTAAACTCGCGTCTGCAGTGACGTATGTGTCAGAGGATGTCCGATTGGCCATTCTGCATGTCAATCAAGTCCCGTACTTTTGGGTGAGGATTTTGATTGGCTGGTGGATTTTCAAGAAACACTCTCTTCCCCTTCAATCTCCCCCACGTCCCAGAAGATGACCGGTCAATCGCAACCGACGCAACGAGCTCCCCTGCTCTGAAACACACATCACCGCACACGGGAGTCCAAAACACCGGCGCAAACTCTCCGTCACCAGAAAGCCGCTCCCCGTTCTGCGCCACGGCAAGCCCCCGGCAGAAAATCACTCCAGACTCGGAGTGTTTATTGAAGCCGCCCCGCGTGTCTCCTATCAGCTCCGCAGCCCTCGCCCGACAAACACGAGCCCACCAAGGAAGCTGTTTTTTACGTGGCACGAGGCACGGAGCCAGCAGCACCTTTGAAATGCCATGAAAAATGAACAAACTAAAATAAATTTGAATTTTTATAAAATACTCATTATTTTCCAAAGTCACAGGGAGCCACAACAGAAGGATGAAAGAGCCACATGTGGCTCTGAAACCATGGGTTGCCGACCCCTGGTAATGAGTCTTCAGCCAATATTTTCAACATTTTCAAAGACAATTCTGTAGAACTCACGTCTTGCTTCATTTAGAAATGCCTTTCCGTCAAATCTTTCCATTGATGAATTCAAGAAGGTTTTCAGTTTCACAAATGGTGACAGATCTTCCTCCTACAATCTGATTCATGTCCTTGTGGTTTTCTGTAAAACACAAGTCAAACATTTACAGCCCACATTATTTTTATTTGCTAATGCATTTCAGATTAATCTGATCTTCAATCTGATTTTTGTTGCCTTCACAGCGGAGATAATTGATGGTCTCTCGGATGGAGCTATCGCAGGAATTGTCATCGCCTGCCTTTTAGCAGTTGGAATCGCCATTGGCCTATTTTTTTACTGCAGAGCACAAGTGCCGTAAGTACTCTTGATTATTCCTAAAAGTTTGAATCCATGTTGGACTACTTTACACTATCCTCAATGGATTTGGCCTTTCACAGTGCCTCTACTTCAGGGACCTCTCATCTACCTTTCTCCCTATGGAAGGAATCTGTTTTAGCTGCCCTAAGGCTTTTATTAATGTGTAGTGTGTTACTTGACACTCTTCCTCAAAGGTGTTGGCTTGCTTTTGCCATTTTTAAAAGTGACAGATTGGGACTTTAAGGCATTGTTCACCAGGGTGAATAAAAAAGTAGGATCACTTAAAATATTTTGTTTTTTGAGAAAAAAAATTATATATGTATATATATTTTATTGGAATTTGAATTGCTTAAGGCATGATAAAGTAGTACATAGCTTTTTGAAGTAGATTTTTGGCGTTGAAGACTGTTTTTTCAGCTTACTGTTTATAAAATCTCTGAACTTTGTGTGATTCTGTTCCTCCACGGTGCCTGCAACTTCGTGGAAATGTTTTGTATTCTCCAAGACATTTTGCAACATAATGCTGATTGATAAATATGAACATACATAGGGACATTACAAGGGTGATACATAGCAGTCAAACCGTTTTCTGGTGTAAAGGAAAAAAACATTTCTGAAGCACATCTTTACCTTTACCATCTTTATGTTAATTGTTATCCTCTGTTAGCATTCACACTTAGAAAAGTATCTGTGTAAAGGCGATGTGAGAGCAGAAGTTAGATGTCCAGTAAGGACTATCGTGAGACCATGGGGGCACACTTGGCCGACTAAGTCTTCACTCATGTGTTGTTATTGAGCCACATCCTGTTTCATTTCAACATTTGTGTGTGGCGTCCATATAGGACTAATTTCCATAAAGAACAGGAGTTGATTACAGTTAAACCTGACCTTTTTTCCACTTAACTGGATCATACCCAGCCCACTACGGGTGGTAGACATTGAATAGATTCACACAGCAGCACAACCTGTATTTCTAGTTCCCAGTAAAGGTGCCCGATTGTGTACAAAGTACATGCAAAGATCATTTTGCAGTCAAAGCTAAATGCTCATGGCTACAGCAGTTTAAATAATGTTTTAAGATTAGTTTTTACATATTGTATGTGAAATTTTTATAGTGATTTATCAATAGAAAATGTAGATATCAGACGACTGGGACAAGGTTTCGTTGTTGTATCAGGGTGTTGCTAAGGAAATTCATCCTGTAAACATGTTTATAAAGATAAAGGAAACCAGTTTAACCACAGACATATTTAAGTCCTGTCCTTAAAGCACCTGCTTTGAGCTTCCTGCTGCTCTGCCTTTGACTAACACTGCCGTTGGGAGTGTGTGGTGTTCCAGACGTCGCCGGTTTAACTTTTGAGAGCGTTCTCGGGCCCCACAGCTACTCACCCACCTGTTCAAATTCATTCTTCTGCGATGCGCTATGTTTCTGTCAAGAATTCAAGACAGCGATGATAGAAGAGCTTTGTTACGTAATCTGTCTGCATGTTGCAGGTCTGAAGGGGAACACACTGTTCCTTGGAAAGCGGTTGGTCACTTTGCTGAGAGAAATATTTGAACAATTGTTTCTTTGGAACATAGTGGAATTTAACTTCTTGGCTGTTGGCACTGCAGCATTTTTTGAAGGTTTCCTAAGCAAACGTACTTCTGTTGTCCTTAATGCTCCTAAATGTGTTGCTTTATTTCTCTTTTCCTCTTTTTTTCCTCAAACAAATTGAACGAGGTTAATTACTGTCGAAGTATGAATAAACAGCTGAACATGTTCAGTGCTGCTGGCTTCTCAAATGGCTGCTGTTATCGCACCTGTTATCTCTTTCTGTGTGCAAATCTATGGGATACACCTAAAACAACAGAGTTCCTCGTCATACCCTCCCAGCTAGTCTGTCTGAATCTGTCTTCAGCACGCAAAGAACAGATAATCTCACGAACAAACAAAAAAGTACAATTTTGTAGCCTATTATGTTTTCAAGAAGAAATGTGACAAGATCTAAAACGTTGTTGACATTATTGACTCCTAAAGAAAGTGTTAAGATGTTTGACTGGGAGACACAACTTATTCTTCAAGCTGCGTTCACACCAGTTGCGTCGATTGGTGTTCAAGTGGCCACTTTCCACGAAAAGCCTATGTAAACGCCCAAAGTTCCGCAAAAGTTGAAGGTTGTGGGCTTTACGTTCATTGAACGCGCGCTGCTAAAACACGACAACACTGTGACCAATCGGGGATTTGGTAGTGACGTGTAGGTCACATCCTTTTCGAAACACGGAAGTGCCAATGGTTTAAAAATGATCGCAAACTTTAAAATAAAAATTGTGGTTTGTGGTCATGACCACAAGATAAACATTTTAATGTATCTGTGAAAATAAAAAGCCTGGAGCAAGATGTGAACCGCTTTGACTTTTCATATGAAGCTTTATCCCGCTGTAGGTGGAAGAGACATGTGCTATTAAAATAGTAAAAAAAAAAAGTCTCTGCCGCTCCCTGCTACGAAACCGTTCATGAAACCGCGTTCTCGAACACGCCACGTTTACCTAGTGTGAAGGCAACATGAGACGCAAATAAGGAGTAGCCGGAGAACCAAACAAGCAAGCATTGCAACATTTACCACAAAAACAAATGAAAGTTAAAAACCGGCATCCAATTCCCCTCCTTTTCCAACTGCAACATTAAGTGAGATGTTGCAACAGTTCCTGTTCAAAGTTTTCTCTCTTTACCATAGCAAGTGTTGGTTTCAATAGGGATTACTATTGAAAAAAAAAAGGAATAATAAAAAGCTGTTGGTCAAAGTCTGCGCATTGTTTCCTTTCTTACTAAAGCCCTCATACAAAAACACAGCTTTTCTACAGAAATGACCTCATTGTAAAGAAATTTCCATTGAAAACAGAAAAACATCTTGTTTTTCCAGTTCAACAGACACAACATTGTCCGTAAAACATACCACCCTGTGAGAAAAAAACAAAACAATTTTTTTTATTTATCGTAAATGAGCTGATTTTGTTTTTTCTTACAATAGGGGTTTTTCTTTGTATCTTTACAGCAAGGAGTACGGTTTAGGAAAGCCGGCAGCAAGCGAGCCGTGAGTATGTAAGCACCAGATCAAACTGATCTTTAGATTGTTATGGATTGGGACTCTTGGGATACATGGTCTAACAATAAAACGACAAAATCATACAGCTAAAACTCTACTACAAAACAAAACTCATCCAAGCTAATGTGAGAAACTGTTAGAATCAAACCTTTTCAGTACTAACATTCATGTAATAATGTTGCCTATACCCCAACATTATTACAGGTCAAAGCAAATCTGTTGGGCACAAAAAGGCCAATATCACATGATACACCACAATCCCTAAAAATGACTTATTCCTTTTTTTATGTTTGAGTTTCCAATACCACAACTTGGAAAGAAAAACATTTATAGGGATTCATAGCTGGTATAAAAGGTAGAAAGTATACTGGAAGCACATTTTCGGGTTGGTGGAGGGTGCTATGGTGTTGGGGGTTGCATGCAGTCAGTGGATGAAAGGTCGGAAGCATTTGACATTCCAATTATTTTGGAAATGTGTTTCATGCTGCCTTCCAAATCATCCATGAAAACAGGCAGAGAAATGCAGCCCATATGTCTGTCTGCTGATTAAGTAAACTAGGTTTTAGACTCATTGGTTGGACATCTGTCACAGAGCAGTTTTGATCTGAACATTTTTAATGTATAACATTCGAATCTCTTTAAAAAGTTGCTATCAGAGGTTTAAAATTGGTGATGTGATGGTGTTTGACTTTATGCAATAGCTAGTATTTCTTTTTTGTGTTTGTCTCCCAAGTTTGTACTTAAATAGAGTTAAAGTTCCAACAATTCCCACAGTCTTAAATGAAGCTCAGTAATGATAACCATTCATTTTTGGATAAATATGTGCCAGTGGTAAGATTGTGCAGCAAATTGTAGCGATGTATGTTTTTACTTTGTGAAATGCAGATGAGGAGATAAAATGTGAGAGCCCAGATGATTGTGCTAAAGCAAAAGAGTTTAATTGAAGATGGGAGCGTTATCTGCGTTTGTCATGCGAGGCCATCTGCTGAATCATTCAAATACAACTTTTGTTTTGTTTTGTTTGCTGCTTTTTATTTTGTCAGTTTCTGTTTTGCTGCCTACTGTACTTTAAATTTGCAAATTTTTCCAAATATATTTTTTAACATATAAGAAAGTTATTCTAGTTTTACCAGTTTTTTTTTGTTTTAGAATATGGATCATATTACATGTTTATTTTATATTATAGAAAACTGTGATTCATTCCATCTTTTGATGAAAAATGTTTTCAAAAACTTTTTTCTTTTAATTTTTTAAGCTCATTTTTCTTTAATTAGCATCTAAACTTCTTTTTCTTAGAGTTTAACAATGGTTTTGGTTTCTGTAGTTTAGGTATTCAAAACAATGTGGAATTGATTATAGTCATAAATAATTACAAGAAAAGAGACTTTTAATTTGTAAAAGCTTGGACGGTCTTATAAAATACTATTTTTTTAATGTTCTCTTTCTTACTTTGTAAAATATGTTTTGCAAACATCTCCCCGTTACAACACTTTGACATAAAACAGTTTGTATCTTCTGAAGGTGGTCTGGTAAAACCCCCTGCTGACATTTGTAGTAGATTACGACAGATCCGACATGTTTGCAACTGCAGGAAGATCAGTCAACAGCTGCTGAAGCCACAGTTTCACATTATCTTAGTGGGTCAAACTACTGAGTTCAACCTTCTTGAATATAATAAAAAGCATACATTTTAATTATATGAATGTGACAAAGCACAAAGAAACAACACGTTAGCTGAAGTTCATATATAAGCTTAATGTGCTTTTATTTTGTAATTCTAAATTCAGAAATTGACCATAGAGATTCGTGGGATTTTGGAGCATTGACTGAAATATAGATGAAGAAAATGTGTTTTTGAAGAACTTTTGTTTTGAAAAGTTTCTTTTTACCAGTCAGTCAAAAAAAAAGTGAATATGACACCTGGTCAGCCTCATCTGCAGTCATTCATAAATCCTTCTCCATCTCCTCCTGCCAGGAAGCAACCAGGTGGGAAAATCTGTTCCTGGTTGTAATTACAACTTGGATATTTGATGCTCTCCACCCTTATCCGTTTCTCAAATGACTTTATGTTTGCTTTTCTTTTATCAGTGTTCATTTTTTAAATTTGAAAAAAACATTCTTTGAACTATTTCTCAAAGGTTTTTGCCTTTTTTAAACCAAAACATTAGATCGACATTAAATCCTATTTTAAAGGCAAAAAGGATTTTTAAAAAGTATTTAGCGGTTCTTACTGCGGCAAACTGCTTGGACTCGAAGCAGAGTTTAAAAATGTTGTGGCAGTCAGAGAACATACCCTTGTTTTTAGGGCGAGGCTTGAGTTGAAAGAGACAGCAGGAATGTCTGTGTCATGTCCACACTTGTCTCCCTCGGGTCACCCACATTGGAGCTTCTCATTTAGTTCCTGTGAGCCAGCTGTACCTACAGCTCAGGTTTATCTGCCAGAAGCTGCAGAGGCTGCATGAGCAGCCTTCTGCCCGAAAAATACAACTTTCATCTGAAAATTCTTGCTAGAAAATATGTGATGGCAGTACAGTAAAAGTTTACTGGAATTGACTGGAAAGTTCATTTTCTGTTTTATTCTCTTTGGATGTGTGCTGATGTTAGTGACCCTCCACACAGAAAAAAAAAGAGAGAACTTTTTCATTCATTAAATTCTTTCATTCTTTACCTG
>CM074488.1:55631218-55933583 GCA_037389245.1 Oryzias sinensis
CCCATTGTAGTTTCAATGTCAAAATTACGCCTTTTTCAAACGGCATACCTGATTTACAACAGTTTGAATAAAGAAATACTTAGAAATGCAGTTTTTAATCTTCCTTTTCTTTATACATGTCCTCCATCATGAGAAAAATGAAACAAAAACATGTTAAAAACACCAAAAGTAAAATTTTAATCTGAGTTGGTCTAAAGATATATTTAGTTTGAGCTGAAACCTCAAAAGATGAGTCTGTTTACCCCTTGTAGGTCTTGGGTTTTTTAACTGGTAGTGTCCACATGTGTTCAAAAATGACACGTGATTCCCTTTGATGGTCATCATTCCTCCTAGTGCTTTTAAAGAATTGTTTACTGCAGCTGGACTGACAGCGTGCCACTGAACATACGTGTGTTTGAAAGTCACTCTGAGCTCCTTTTTGGCAGATTTAGTAGTGACACATGATGGTCAAGAAGGTATGGTTTGGTACTGATGTTTTGTGTGTTGGATTTGTGTTATTGCACTATAGTGCTTTGAAAAGTAGAGCAATTTTTTACCGTTTTATTTTTATCTGTTCGAAAACGAACAAACTGGTGGGTAAAATTAAAAAAAAAATAGATTCATTAACTCTTCATTTTCATCATCTGAGCCGGCACCTGGCCCAAAACGCTTTAGCCCACTATTTCTGTTAACGCAGTTGCAAGGCGATGTTGAGGTTTTAGCCTAGGATTTAGCCGAGTCTGCAATTAGGAAATCCTTCCATGCCTATAGGACTCATAGGATTAATCATCTGAATATTATGTTAAAAAAGGGGGGATGCTGGTAAAAAAGACCGTCCCTTATTGCATTTGCTTGTGTTGCAACTTGTTTATGTCCCCATGTTGTCTGTTGGTCATCATTCCTCCCCATCTGTTGACATTGACTATTTGACTGACTCTGTCATTTCTAATCACTGTTTTCTGCTTCTTTATGCTTCTTTTTGTCTGTTTTTTTCTTTAGGGTTGAGTCACCGTACTGATATCCTCACAAACTGCTGGTAAGTATTACAGGTGGTGATTTCATGCTGACACTAAAGCATTTTTAGCTGCAGGGACGGCCTGAGTACTACCTCCTTTGAACCAACAGTAAACAAAGTTAATGTCTGACTTGCTGAAATGTTTCCAAATTGTGGTAACGGTAACAATTCTAGATAAATATTTAAAATTAAAATAGTTTTACTGACCCATCACATCAGTGAGAATACAGAAGTGTATTTTTGTTTGTGTAAACGTATCATAGGCTTTGGGTGAGTGAAATTGCCTTGGTTTCTGAACTTGCTTGTTGAATTCTCTTTCACTTCCTTTATATAGAAGAACAGGAAACCAACATTTGACACAAATACTCTCAGCAATAGTTTTTTTTTACACTGGTGCCCTGCCCCCATGAACAGAATTTTTACCCATAAAAGCAAAAACAGCTGAAGTTTTAGCTTTCGGGCAGATGTTGTCTGTGTTTCTGTCTGAGATCTTTTCCTTCATCTTGTTGACACTGATGTGGACACATTTTCTACAAAGACTGTCTTCACTCAGTTCAGCTTCACTGAGTGAGTGAGTGAGTGAGTGAGTGAGTGAGTGAGTGAGTGAGTGAGTGAGTGAGTGAGTGTGAACACGTTAACTGTGTCACAGCTTTGAGTCCTGTCTTTGTAAAATGATCTCACACACCTTAGTGCTTCTGTGTGTATACACATTTTTGTGTAGCTTTGTGGATTGATGTTTGAACACTTACCAATGGTTAAAGGGATTTATGTGGTTGTGAGGACATTAATTTTAGTTTATAAAAACAGTCATGTTATAAAGTGTTAAAAGTTCAGTTATGGGGTTATAATGTCAAAAAGCAAACGTGTTGTTTCAGTAGAAAATCCTCAAAACTACGTGTGTATATCCAGTGGTTGCATTCATAAAAATAATTGTGATAATTATTTTGGAAACAGTCAATAAACTACAGTGGTCCCTCGTTTACCGCAGGAGTTACATCCTAAAAATAACACGCAACAGACATAATCCAATTTTTTTTACAATAATCTAAATGTTTGAAGGCTTTAGTTCATTGAATGATGAACTTGAGGTTGATTGACAATGGTCTACAGCCAATCAGGACGCAGAGCACAAAACGTTGTCATTGTTGTTGACCTTTTGGCTTATCCCTTTCTGGAGTTGCCATAAAGTGGTGGTTTGGCAGAGGTTTTCACACCAGACACGACCCTGTATTTCATCTGGGCTGGGGACAGGCACGGGGAGTCCCAGACTTGTGGCTACATAGCGGGAATGGTCGGTGATGGAGCTCATTGTTGCACACTCTGGGAATTGAACCCAAATCGAAGTCTGCGTACAATGACAACGTTTTGTGCTCTGCGTCCTGATTTGGTGGAGACCGTTGTCAATCAACCTCCATGTCACATCTCCTGAACAAAATGCCAATGATTGCGAATGAACTTGCTTTTCTACAAAGGTTTGAACTTTGTGAAAAGTGTGAAAATGTTCATGTCTGTCTGAGAAAAGTGTATAAAGTGTGTAGTGAAGGGTTTTACAGCCTTAAAACATCTGTAATCCTACTTTGTGGGTTTCCCCTATCGCAAGTTATTTATGGAATGTAACCACAGCAATAAACGAGGAAACACTGTAATTTCCTACAGAGTATCCTTCTTTCATTACAGAGTTTCTGATTTGCATTTTAGCTAAATTCGATGTTGGGTTTTAAGCTCAGCACCTTGATACCAGGAAAAGACTCCAGCAGACACTAAGCCCTAAATAAGATGAATGGTCTTCATAAAGAAGGAATTCCCTCCTCTCTGATAACCCTCTCTTTGTTTTCAGGCCAAAACATCCCACTGACTCGTTTCTTCATGATCCACTCGTGCTGGAAGGAGTGCACAGGTGGATCCTGTTGGGTTCTCCAAAAGTCTTCAACCGATCAACCAACCCAACATCCCCAACTCTTTTCTCACAAGATTTGGATTTTAAAATTCTAATTTGGACTTAATTTATTTGTTTGAACGCCCCTCCCAGCTGAATGATCTCCTTCTGTCCGTATCCGGCTTCATTTGTTGCTGACAAACATTGTTTTTTTTTAGCTAAAATGAAAATGTTTTCTGGAGAAAAGCTGATAGACTGATGCCTTTTTTTTTATCTACGCGGTGGAAATCCGAGAACATCCAAACATCTATGCACACGGGTGACCGCACAAGCACAGCCACCCACGTGGACCTTCAGTAGTCTGAGTCAAAATGATACGTACCAAAGAAAAGCCTCTGTGGTCGGATTACTCTCACTGCCTGTGCCAGGTGGGAGGAGCTTCTGTGATAGAAAACACTTGAAATACAGCGGAGGGTTTTGTTGTTTTTTGGCAGAACTTTTCATTCTGAACACTGATGTTTGTCCTGTGATTACTGCTGGAACTGCGTTTAAGAACCAGTTTGTGCTAAAATAACTACATGTTTTTACATTTTTCCTACTTGATATTTTTATCTTTTCTTTTTTCTCATTACTGACTACATATTTTTTTAAATTATTCCCAATAGTCATTTTTCTTAAGTTGAACCCAACACAAGAGGGACAGGGGGCTGTTGATAAGCTACCTTGCCCAAGTAACTTTAAATTCATGTGTATATTAAAAAAAAAAAAACAAGAAATTGCGTCAAAGTTTGACGTAACGACACAAACTTTAAATGATTAAAATGTGAGCAAACTGTAACGTTTAAGAACTGAGTAAGTTACATACAATTATATTTAATGTAAACAGTATTTTGAAAATTGAGCAAATAAATGAAACATGGGTCAAACAAAACCCGTTTTTGTCCATTGAAGTGTTCACTCCAACTTCTCAACTATTAAAGCATTTAAGCGGAATTGTAGGCTTAATGTTGTTACTTACTCAACGTTTTAAACTAAAAATTCTTTTGTGACTCACATATACACTTATTTAGCTTCGCTTTTCCAGCAAACACAGACAGACACTCTGATGAGCTCAAACACTCGGTTATTTGCCTTGACGTTAATTCAAAATCACTGAGTTTCCTATGATTCTTTTTCTTATGACTTATGACTATGAAATGATTTTAATCATACCAGTCCTCTAAATTTAGGGGTGTGTTTCTTTCATTTGTGCAGGTTGCAAAGTGCTTCTTTTCAAAGGGATCTAGCATCAAACAAATATAATCAAATATTTACAGCCTTAAGTTTGAAATAATCAGGTCCTGGCGTCTTTAAATATATATCCAACACAGACTGCAAACTAGTTATTATATAATTGGAAGACTTTATGAAGCTGGTTTACTGCATGCACTAACAGTATACAATCAAATGTTAGGGGAAAAAAAGAACGCACAGTCTGCAAAATCTCTGACTGTCTTTCCGGAGCCTCCTTACTGGTGTCCTCATCTTGTTGTCATAGCGATCATGAGAGGAGTGACAAGAAGAGTGGCTAAAGCTGGTGAAAACAAGCCCCAGCATGCAGCACAACTGCAGGGGTTTTAAGAGGAGATGAAATGAGCGGGAAGATGTTTCTTGGCAACCACATATTTTGAGGTTTGTAGGGGTAAATATTGATGAGCTTATGGTGGTGCTTCTTTTTTCTCTTTTAGAGACTTTTCTGTTTTTAAACAACTTACCATTGTGGAGAGTTACTACACACCTTGTCCCTGTTTAAAAAGCACATTTTCCTGTTTGAGGTTCTGGCTTATAACTAGCTCACTCATCTGATTTTAGGTGCTTTGCCATCAGATCTTTGACTCTTTCACGTGTGCTGTGTGCAGGTTCATGGTCTGTCTGTGTGTAGAAGGTGGTCATGTGATCTGAGACTTTAACATGCACTGATCTCCAATAAGAAAAGTATTTATTTTTGTTTTTGCTGAAAAATCCGCTGGAGCCGAAGATTCAGGAATGTTGCTTTCAAGAGTCCATCCGATGGTGTTGTGGGTAGTTTCAGAGCTTTAACTGGATCCAGACAAGAAAAAACAAACCTCCGACATATGTAGTTTGGAAAACTACATGGCAGAAAATGTATTATAGATGAGGAATAAATATGTTTTGTTGTGCTAAACAAGACATGGTTTGGTGTTTTAAGACAGAGTAACAGGGCCTTAAATAAAACCGCCCTGATTGTAAATATTGAAGCTAATGTACTGCAATGCAAAGAAAATGTCTGAACTTTTCTTTGATTATTTTTGGGGTCTTCTCCTTTTTTTTTATTCATGAGTTTGTTCATGTTTACATTAACTGTTTGTGCCTTTATAAAATCTCTGTTCAAAGCCTGAAAGTAAATGTAAAATGAAATGTTTATCAGGTCAAAATGTTCTCTTTTGATGTTAAAGCTATAAAACATGGAACTATTTTGATAATGTTTCTGTGTTTGTTGCTTTTTTTATTTGTATTGGTCCACCCACAGAAATGTGTTTTTTTTTTAAACTAATGGCAGGCTTCTGTCTGTTCACACATGACGCACCTGTGTCTAACACCTTTCTGCACTCGCTCACACAACAGTCGAAGCTGTTAAATAAAATTAGATCAGTAGATATTAATAATAAAACTGTTAGAAAAGGGTATTTTTGATCCTTAAATTTGCAATGACCTTTCACCCTGCTGTTCTCATTTTCACCCTTCCAAAGTTTTCTGCCCCGTAAAAACGCTCTAGCAATGGTTTCAGTTGGCTCTTTTTAAAGTTCTGGTAAAACCGGCAGGATGACCAGCAGCCGTATAAGTGACAGCATTTTTGTAAGTGGATGATTTATTCTGAAGTCAAGCTACAGCATTAGTCTTCATCCACACCTTTATAGGTGCAGCCGATCTAACCGGTTGGCTACTCATCATCACTATTGACTTTTGCTCTCATAAAGCTGAGGGCACAAAGGTTCAACACCAGTCCGTCACTGTAAATGGGACTAATTTTAGTCTAGTTGGCATCAAAAATCTGATAACAGAGAAGCTTGACTTTAAAAAGATTACTATCAGTTACTCCTGGTCTGCATGCGAGTTTACTATCTGAGGGTTTCCGTTACTTTCGAAACCCAGACCTGTTTGCTCTTCATAGACATGCCGGAAGAGCGTCATTATGGTCACCGTGGAAGAAAATATGTCTGCAACAAAAACACTATGTTGCTAATGTTGTTGTTTGTTTGTGATAAGGAAACAGCGGTTGCTTTGGAAACACAATGCTGCTTCGGGTCTCATATCTTGCTGATGTGACTTCCAACTGCTGTTTTTTTATTTCTTTTTTTGCGCATGCGCAGATACCTGCTGGACAGCTTTGTGGAGAGTAATGTACATGTGTTAATCTATTCGCTCATTATTAATGAATGAAGAACATCAGATATTGATGGATATGTGATGTGTACAGCATTCAGAGCTGCATGTCTAGTGTTATTCATAAACAGAGCCAAACTGCTTCATCTGGGTTTAAAAAGCTGCCGTTAGGCAGCAATAAAGAGCAAACTGCAGGCGCTTGACTGAGTATTTCATGAAACCAGTTCGTTTCAGCTTTAGGGGAGGTCTAGATGTTTCTAAACAACAATCCAACATGTCTGAGTGTCTCATTCACTCAGCTTCTTCACTCCTTAACCACTCAAAGGTGTTCCAAATAAACATTGAAGGACTAATTGCCCCAAAAAATGGAAATATGATGAATCCGACATGCACATGGATGGCAGACAGCTTCCGCTGTCTCCACTTGAAATAAAAAAATGTAAATATATAGTGGTTTAAGAATAATCAGCTAAGAGGAAGTAAAACTGTCTGTTGATGGAGTAAAAACAAAAGATGTTTCTAAATTTAGATTCCTTAACTTTTGATGAACATTTGTCCTGCAAGCCCCATATACAATATAATAGTAAATAAAAATAAAACACAAAGATTTTGGAAGAAAGAAATAGTATTAATCAATGTAAACACGTCACACTCAAACATGTTTCTGCCAACTTCCTGGTTAACTTCAGCAGTAAACCAAAAAAGTGTAAACAGTCCTGTTGTTTTGGATCATTTTAGAATCAATCCTGGATATGTCCTCCACCGTTTTTTCTATCTTAAAAGTTTAGCTGACTACAGTTCCAGTAGATCAACGACAAGAAGATAGTAAATGAAGACACAACAACTCCTCAGTAACCCTTGTGCTATCCTAGGCACTTTAACATTGGGAGTTGGGTCATCTAGACCCACTAGACAGTGCTCTGAACCTTTTTTCTTCAATGATTTGTGATCTTCACTGGTGTCCATGGATTACATGAAATCTTTACGTGTATATATATAACTTATCCAACTTAAATTAATTCAATTGGTAACAAGTAATTGAGTTACCGTATTTTCCGGACTATAAGTCGCCCTTTTTTTCATAGTTTGGCAAGGGGTGCGACCTATACTCCGCAGCGACTTATATTAGAACTAAATTGAAATAAATACATTGTTAACCCTCCTGTTATGTTCATTTGTGAGGAACAGAGATGATGTTCCTGGGTCAATTTGATGTATGAGGTATGTTATGTGTTAAGAGTATGTTAAGTGACTCAGAGAATCAGCAAACCTTTTTTTACAGTAAGATCTTGAAGGCTAAAAACATAATATTCTATTTTCCAATGATTTCATAGATTCAGAAATGCGATAAAAATGACAACTGTTTCTACAAATACAGGATGAAAACAGAGTATTAGTTGGCCAATGATGCTTCATGAAAGGAATAAATAAATAAGTATGAGAAAGAATTACTGTGAAATTATGAGATAAACAGTTTGCTATGATTATGTCATATGAGGTTGTGAAACTTATTAGTTCTTGGTCTCAGATTTTGTCAAATAAATTTCCCGTCAAACTGCGACTTATAGTCCAGTGCGACTTATCTGTGTTTTTTTCTACTTTATAATGCATTTTTGGGCTGGTGCGACTTATACTCCGGAGCGACTTATAGTCCGGAAAATACGGTAAATTTATTCAACCTAATGTCTTACGTCTATCCAAATCAATATTTTTTTACTGAAATTTACACATTTATCTAACTAAATGTAATATTGCTCAAATTCAATTAAAGTTTTTCCATCTTAATTTATTGTAATTCATGAACTCTAATATGTCTAAATTTGAGCCTGCAGATATACTAATTTTTATAACAATAAAATATATTCCACAAGAGGTCTTTGAGACAGGTATCTATAGGCAATTTCTCTGAATTTATCATTACACTACTGCATAGTAGGGGTGCTATATAAACTTATCATCCTCTCCCTCCCTCTCATTCATGGTGCAGAAAGAATGAAATATAACAGTACAAATAACTTGGCAAAACACAGTAAAACAGCTAAACAACTAAACACATTTGGTTAAAAACCCACACTTAAACCCAAATCCATCCAGCCAAGCAAAGGGAATGGTATCCCACAATTCCTTGCGGTGCCGATCTAACAGCAGCACCAAAGTTACACCTACTTAATTGAATTAATTTAAATAAAAGTAAAATAAATGTCTGATAACTACGTGTTATTATTACGTTGACTTAACTAAAAAGAATTGATTTATCTTAACTAAAGCAAATAATTAAGTTAGATCAATGTAAATAGTTTATCTTTCCAACATCCATATGTGGTCTTATCACCCTCTCACGGTGGAAAAAAGTATTATCTGAGCTTCTTCATCCACTAAATCATCTTCAAATGGACACGCCATGCTGCTTCACCTCTCTGGAAAGAAACTAACCTACAACTAAACCTGCTCCAGACCAGGTTATGTTCAGAGCATGAGTTGCAGGGGAACTAAGCATACCCTGAAACATACCTCTGTTTTTGGAACCGAAAGCGGTGGTTGTACACTTCTTTGGGCTCAAACTTACCGCAGGAGCTAGCATAACCTGCTTTCTGGATTACCCCCCTGCTCTGTCACAACAACGACTGTTTAGTACAATCGTCATCAGTGTGAGAAAGAAACCAGCAACTGGAAGTGGTGTTCGTGGTTTGTGACATGCAATTCTTCTCATGGCAGTTTTTCTTTGACCTGTATGCAAAACCTACTTTTCCTGTGCATAATCTGTGAAAGCGCATAAGACTTGCTAAATTTCAAATCCCGCAGGAGTTTGTGGTCATTTTGTAATTGTATCGGTGCATGCTTAAGGTTTGATACTCTGTAATGTTTTGTTGTGTGTTTATTAGGGTTTTGAAGGGTTTGTGTTGGTAACTTGAGCACTGCCTGACACCTGAGGAGGGGGAAAACCACTGACTGTATGTGAGAACTTGACTTCAGTTAGTGTGACGTCAACCAATAGAAAGTAGTGTACTTCCAGCTCTAATGAAGTAAAGCCATTTTAGTCACCATTTTTTCACGATATATTTGTCATGTTGGTCTGACTCAATGTTTCCCTGCCAACCACTCTGCAGCAACCAGGAGTGAGTTTGTTGGACCCCTACCTCTTTAAAACGAGCTACACGAAATCGATCAATCAAACAATACTGGTGTCCGGGTGAATACTCAATTCTGATTGGCTCCTGGGTGTGGAGTCTATGCATTCCAAATGTGGAAATAAAACATGTCGTTAGTACCAATAACGGCTCAGTGAGGGATGTTTTTAACCAATCTGAAGTCAACACAGATTCCAGAGCAGATTGTTTCCTTGAAAAATTAGAGTTGTTTTTTACAAAAACATGGGAACTAAACATTGGTTTCTTAAGAACTATTTTTGGTATGAAATGTAACAAAAAATTAGATTGTAAAACACTCCCAGACACACTCTTGTATGTTGGGTGTATTTGTCTGTGAGTGTGTGATGCAGCAGGTACGACAAACGGGCCTGAACCTGCCGTCATATTTCCTTGAGAATGTGAGTAACTGGGATTCATGCACGGAAGAGGAGGCGGAGTTATACTGGAAATAGTAACCAGTGAAAAATGTCCCTTAAACCCCCACCTATAAAGCTCTCAGACTTTCTAATTCGAGCAGACTTTGCAAGTTGGACGAACCCTGATGCAAATCAAATTTTCCAATTGTGTGAGTGCACTTTTAAAGTTGAAACATTTTTGCTAGCACTTTGGAACATGCTAGCACTTGTTCCAAAGTGCTAGCTAGCATTTAAATAGTATCCCCGAAGGCATAGAGCCACATTGAAAGATACTGAATGTATTCATTTGAGAAATGGTTGCTACTTGATTCTCAAAACATTTTTATCCATAAAAAAGGCAGAAAATAAATAAACGTGTAACTTTTATTTTACACAGCTCTGCATCCCCCCTCTGTGTGGTTACTTGAAAGAAATGTGACCTATATGGGCTGTGGGAGGAAGACATTTTCAGAAACCCACACATGCAAGGCACCACTATGCACACAAAGGTGTTGAGAACCGTCACAGCAGCTGCAGTTACAACTAGAGCTTTCAAGAGGCTGCTCTGCAAATTCTTTTACAAAGTTGTTATGTACAAGTTGGAACGCCCTCAAATCAACTGTTTTAAAGAAGAGGAAAAAAGTTTTGAAATCAAAACAATAGATAGGCAAACTCAGGTGAACAACATAATCAATGCCCCTTTTCTTTTATTTAGAAGTAGTGGAAAGTTGGTTCATTGGTGCTTGAGATTTCCGAACAGTCCAAAAAGCTTACATAGGCAGGGACCTAATGGAAATGCATTTAGTTTAAGTGCATACAAATAAGTCTGACATCGCAGTGCAGAAGACGGACATCAATACCAGAGCTGGTGATTGAGCTTTGGGACTTGTAACATGCACGCTCTGCTGCACCTGTGTGGGGTTAAAAGGTACTGACAGTAATGAGAAAATTGAGAAAAACAAACACTATAGTAGTTTGTTGGCTAGACATTTTTTCTTTTCAACTTCTTTACCAACAACCAGTTTGGTTTTGGCCTCAGTTTTTTAAAATATAGTATCAGTTTCCACTGCAGGCAGAGAAAACCATTAGAGGGCTTGTAGCCTGTTGTTTAATGGGAAATGAAGGATATTGATCTTGCGTCCAACTTCCAAGAAAGGAAGTGATGAAGCACATCTTTCTGAAATATTGAGCTTCCTCTTTAGGTTATTGTGACTAAAGGTTGGATGGCTTCACTTGAAAGAACAATGTGTGCATTGTGGGATTGTACAGATGTCTAAATGTACAAAAGTGGTCTTATTTATGGTTTTTGCTGCTCTTTTTGAGCTGTTTTCTTCAGTTTGGATGCAACTTTCTTAGGTGTCCTTTGAACAGTTTGGCGATATATTCATCATGCTATTTTAGCTTGGAATATTTGCAGATAGATTACGCTTAAATTTGTTTCTTTGAAAGTATGAAAACTGATTCTTGAACTTGCTTTTTATAGTACATCCAAGCTCTCGCTCTTATCAGCCAGGACAAAAAGGTCTCCTAATGGACGTACATCTACTAGTTTAGTCAGTGCTTGGTTGGCGCCTCCGTCACCCATCTGCAGGCAACCCAGGCCAACATACACACACCAGCATGTCTAAACAACTATAAAATCTCTGTCAAATCACAAGACCAGCAAATTTGTCTCCCTTCCAGCAGTAAGAAAAAATAAAAAAAAGCATTGGACAGGTTTTGATTTGATTGATGGTCAGATATAAATTGTCCTTAAATGGACGGGCTGTAAGAGCTGAAGACCAAATTAGCTAATATTGTCAGCAAAATATCCACAATCGCAACTTGCACTGGCCACCAAACGTGAACATCTGAAAATCTTTAATTTACTGAATCCATTGACTGTACAGAAGAACTATTCTGAGTGACCCCTCCCCCCGGCGTCCCAAATGGGAAGTTGGCTCCAAGAAGCCAAAATCCCATTGACTTTGATTGAAAAATAGACTGCTGTCACTCAGTCATTTTATTTGTTTATCTCTTGTGCTATCCTATGGGGTCAAGATGACCATTGACGTGTTCTCCCTATCATGACAAAGGTGGATAAAGGTGAAGAGGGTTTCATGTAATCCATGGACACCAGTGAAGATCACAAATCATTGAAGAAAAAGGTTCAGAGCACTGTCTAGTGGGTCTAGATGACCCTACTCCCAACATTAAAGTGCCTAGGATAGCACAAGGGTTATTGTATGAACACTTCAGGTTTATTACAACACAGATGGTGTTAAGTGGATTCCTTCCTAAGCCACGCTGACATCTCCTGAAGGAATCTGATAGGTAATATTACGGAAAAGAAAAGCTTCAGCCAGGGTTGGTCTAATTGCCCGGCATAGTTGTGCCATGAGTCACGTTTAAATCTGAATGCCAGAAATGAATCTCTTCTGCTCACTTTGATTCCTTCAGGGATTAGTGTTGACACATCAACAAAATGTAAAAGAAGAAATGTTAACAGGAGGTATTATATTTAAGTTCAAACTTCAAGCTTCAGTCTCTGTCAGACCCAAACAATAACCAACGTCCACTGAAGGTGAAAATGAAAAGGAAAACATATCTCTGATCTGTCAGGATCTGTACAAAAATCAGTCAAAAACTGTACAAAAAAGTCCAGTTTTGATCGATTCAGATAAAACGTCTGGTTGATTTTAAGAATTCTGTGATTTTTGGAGAAAATAGAGATTTAAGTTTGTGTCATCAAACAATTTCTTTTATTTTTTGTTTGTTTATGTGAGGTCACTTGTAACCCTTATGGCTGACAAGTTGTCAGGTGTTTGATCAAAACACCATTTTTTAAATTCATGTCATTGATGATCATTGAAAAAAGACCAAATAAAGATGAAAGGTTGTTGTTGTTTTCCACTTAATATTTTATCGTTCAGATCTTGTTTTTTGTTTGTATATTGTTACCTTTTGCATTTAATTTTGTGATTTAAAAAAAAGTTTTGTACATTTTGTGTTTCAGTCATTGTCATTGTTTTCTCAGCTTGTCTGCAGTTGTACTTAAATATTTTCCGCATAAAGTCAATATAACCGAAATATAATGTACAGAAATGTCAGAGGCTCTGTGCTTTTACTTCCAGCAAGTATTTACTTTCGGCATAAACATAAAATCCTAGTGAAAAAAAGATTATGCTGAAAGATAAGACAAAGTTCTTTCTGCACTTGGATGCAAATCTTCATTTCTATTTGTTATTTGAACGTCGTGACAATCCAAGTTGGACTGAATCGTGGTGTTTTTACATTCTCCACACCTATTACTCATCTAAACGCAAGTATTTTAAGTACAACATAGAAGTCTGTTGCACATAAATGAAATAACCTGAAACTTTGTATCCAATGAAGAAAAACATCGAGGAGCTTTCTGCGATCATGACACTTCCTGACATTCCAGTTTGTTACATTTATTCTGCTATGTTTGTTCGCATAACCTTCAGCAGCTCAACAGTTTTGCTCTAATAATCAAAGGCTTGTATCTCTTGGAGTATCAGATCGGAACAGTTTGCTCTCAGAAACAGAAGCTTCTGCATCTTCTAACCACAGCTTTGACACAAATAAAATAATGATGTTTGTGGTAACTCCAACAAGAGTTCAGCTGTGGCATTTGGGGACTGACAAACTAAAGATGCATGTGGATGTTTTCCGATCAGTGGTGTGATCAAAAACTTCACACAAACTACAAGCGGTGTCCAGTCCTGATGATGTCATCTGTAAGCAAAAGTTTGTATTGTAACAAAGTGGTCGGGCTCAGCAATGTTGTGTTTTAATCCTGTTTTTCTTTTAAGAATAATTATTGATTTTGCAGAGCCTGCTGCATTGTCATGGTTGTTTGTAAAACAGCTGCAGATGGAGGGATTTTAACACACAGCAGGGTTTTTTTGTACTACTTTACTGCCCTCTGTTGACTGATATCTGTTGATGCAACCTAGGGGAACCGTGGCACTCTTCCCTGACTGAGTATGGGGGCTTCCAGAGGTTCAAGCAGCTCCAGTGTCTTTAATTTTCATTTATTTTCATCACAAACTTGACTAATCACTAATAATTTGTTTTTTACGAGTATGTGTGACATTCCCTGTGTGGTCCATCATTTGATTTTGATTGGCTCCTGCTCTTCTCAAGATCTACTCTATTCTATTCTATGTGACCTAAACCCTCACAGGAAGTGACATGCCTTAAAACTTTATAAATGTAGTGGTTGTGCAATGTTGCAAATAAAATTGTAATAATTAATTTGTCAACAAAAAAATCTTCAACTCTTCAAGAGGATTTGTCCTGCAAGAGAAGCATAAAACAATTAAAAATTGGCATAGACACAAAGATTGCTCATCAGTGCCTATTATCAAACTTCGTAGCTGCTTTATAAACTGCTGTTTCCTTGAAACTGATTTCATTTTTCTGTATTTAACAAAGCAATTCTTTAAACCGAGAACAAAAATGTAAACTTAACCGTGTTTGCGGTTTTTTGAGTTATTATTTAGTAAAGTAATATTGTACACAGTTTATCAGCTTTATTTTATCAGGATAGCTGAGACAAAAGCAAAAAAAGAAAAATTGAAAGAAATTGGAAAAAAAATGCCTAAAAATGTAAAACATCTGTAAGATATAGTGATGAGATAGAGGAAGCCGTGTTTTTACAGTCAGGGATCCAGCTAACAAAAGTGAACTGGGTGTTGTGTGGAAATGAGCATGAGTGGGATTTAGAGCATAGAGACACTGATTGCAGATCTATTTAGCCACTTGGATGAGGGGAAAAATGTTTCCAATGAGGAACACGTTAAGTCCAGATGCCATGACTCAACTTCAAGACAACATTCATCGGTATAGAAAAAGATCTGTCGAGTCCAATGAGGTTTGGATATCACCAGAAAAAGACTGCTAGCGACGGACGACATTTTCTACAACTCCTGTTACGCCCCATAGGAGATTCTGATACGATTCAGCAAACATTGGGGGCTCGTCCGGGATGTATTTAATTTTTGTGATGACCTGTGTTTTGTGTTTTATGATTTGGAGGTTGACGCATGTATACTTGTGCAGTTTGCACATTGTAAGACACATTGTAATGGCTGTATTATATACTGGTCTGGTTATGTGCTGGACCTGCAAACTCTTGTCAGTGCCATCTATGGATTTTACAACTGGAAGCTAAGACTGCTGTTCACTAGATCTGTTCAGGTAAAGACAAGTACAGATTGTTTAGCTGGATCAAGAAAGGGGCTGCAAAGGGACTCAGGCATGTGAAACAATCTGTTTTGGTAATCCTAGATCAAGAGCACATACCTCAGTGTCAGAGAGTCGGATCTCTGCATATTGCATGTGACGGAATCGTAGTTTATAAGGTTAAGTTTAAGAATGTTGCAGTTTTTATATTTAAAAAAAAAAGAATGATCTCTGTCTAAGTGGCTCAAATGACGATAAGACAAAATGATTCAAATATTGCAGCAATTTGCATGTTTAAAACCAAAAAGGTGAGTCATCTGTTAGGATTGTTGGTTAAAAGGAGAGATATTGCGAAAGAACCAAGTTATTTTTTTGAATGAAAATGTAACAAATTTAAGTCTATTAGCCTAATCTCATCTATCAAAGACAGAAAAGAGAGGGTAATGAGGAAAAAAAACAGCTACTTTCAAGATTAAATGTTGTGCACGAGTTCACATCATTTCAGTAAAGTGACCTGCTTGTTATGCTCATTTGTTAAAAACAAGAATAAACAGAGGCATAAATGTGATGGCGACACAAAAATGCTCTTTAAAGGCAGTGGGCAGTTGAGTCTGAGGCTCTTTATATACATACATATACACTTAAGCTTCTGCTGACTCATAGTTTCTGAACGGCAATATTTGTCCAGGCAACTAAAATTGCAACTTGGATGATTTTTGAATGACTGTGCGACACTTTTTATGGTTTAATATGCTGTGAAACTCATTTTTGTTTTTCTTTTCCCCGACATTTACGCGAGTCTTTCCCACATTCAGACCACTGCAGTCTAGTTTTTGCATTTTTCTGGTCTCCACTGAGACTTGTTCAAGCCCGTTTGTTAATTATTACAGAAACACGCATCGACTTTGCAACACCTGCCTTCGGGGAGGGATGGGCAAAAGCAAACCTAAGTCCTGGGCAGGGAGAGTGTTTATCCAGTACAGTCGATAAAAGCGTGATGCCTTTACAAATAAATCCTTTGGCTTAACTTGACGCTAGAAAAGTCCAAAGAAGATGTGTTGCGTGATGTGCCATGTCGGGTGAGAAAAAAGCAGGTTTTAACTGGAATTTCATTGGTAATAAGGAGGATTTTCTGCCTTTTCCTGCTGAATTTTCAAGTTTAAATTTGAAAGATGGGTAACAAGTGTGAAGATATGTTGAGTACACAGTATGTCGGTACATTAAAAACATGTTTTTTATGTAGCAGCTCCTAAATACACAATAGGAATGTGGAGAATGTTAATATCTGTCCTTAAAAACATCTTTTGCTCTGTTTTCAAAGCGCTCCTAGTAGTTTTTTAATTTCTTGGACACATATCTGCAGAGCGGCAGGAGCTAGTTAGAAAATTGCCCTCGAGCTGTGGGCAGGACCTTTGCCCACAACCTCATCCCCTTCCCATTGTTAAGAGCTGGCACCAGGTAGCTTGGGGCCTCCCCAGAGTAGTTTCTACGTGACAAATACGATCTTTTTCAAGGGGCATTTTTTTCGTCTGCTCCTGATTCACATCGATTTGTAAAAAGAAATACTCAGAAATGCAATTTTGAACTAAATGTTTTCTTATATGTCCTCCATCATTAGAAAAACGCCACATGAACATGTAAGAAATACCAAAAAATACAATTTTCATAGGAGTGGGTCTTCAAAAGCATAAAGAAAATCGCCACAATGACAACAAATTGTGGTTAAATTACCTCTTTTTTTTGCATTTAGTTTTATTTAAAAATTGTCTATATTTAACATTAGAGAGAGCTCTCCCTCATACAATAACCCCACATGTCAATAATAATGATGTTAACGATAACAAGAGAATTATCTGATTTTATCCTCTCTGCCTTGCTGAATGCTGAGCAGAAAAACTCAAATGAGACACTAAAAAAATAAAATATTGGACTTGCTTGACGAAACTATGAGAACCTCCCAAAAACGTTCAACTCCCATGAAAGATGAACCTCTTTCTTTAGCTCCCAATGCAGCCATAAATGTGTAGAAGTCTCACAAAGGTAAACAAATACACACTCTCACACACGCATTTGCATTTACACATAAAAATCAATTTTCCATAAATGTTTCTTTCAGCTGCAGCCTCCTTTGTTTTTAAAGAAACCAACTGTGTTTTTTAAATCAAAAAATACATGACAAAAACATCCAGGCACTGATCTTCAAAGCAATGTTTCGTTTGCTCTCGTCCCAGTAAAGCTTACAGGTAGGACCGACATTCATCACCCCCACTTTCATGTTGCGTGGTCGCTCCGTGTGATTCATCTGTGGGTGGATTGATCCCAGAGAGCAGCATTGGTTGACAGGCGACCTTCAGATTTGAGTCAGCCTGGCTTGGCGATCAATCTGCCGTGACATCATTTTAAAAAGACTCAAGGTTACAATGGAAAAGAGAGAGAGAGAGAGAGGGAAAAAATAAAAAAAGGAACAAGAGCATTATTTAGATTGGACCTGGCGACAGGGAGGAAATTTTAATCATAAACTTGTACATTTATTGTTTTTTTCAGTTAACCCTCCAAGTTTACAGTGAAAATGTGTTTTGTGTGAGCATGTGCAGAAACCGCACAACACCCAATCGCCTAAAAAGTAGCTTGAAAACGGACCTAAAATAGATGAACTATGCTGAGGTAGTTCTTCACCGCCTAGGAGCAACATGGAGGTTTGGTCATTCGCTACCTATGGTCTCTTCAGGCATAACCTGTGCTAGGTTCACTGACTTATATCCAAATGATTTGAATTTAGAAATGGAAAGCAAAGTTTTTCACTCTTCATGTCTACAAAACAAAATAAAATAAGTACTGCTAAATCTCTTAAGTTGCTGGACATGGGAGAAAGTAGAATTTAAATGAGATTTAAAAAAACAAACAAAATAAAACTGGATCACAGCACAAAATCGGACTTATGTCGTGGTCACAACTTCCCCCATGGGTGGACACCGGCATGCGGGTGGCCCGCGCAACATTTTAAGGTTGTAGACCGCTTGGTGAGCAATGATGTTCATGCATGTCTTTTTCAGCGGGCATGCTGCAGGCGACAGGTCATAGCGAGCCAATTAACAACACGTAAGGGTGAAGTAGGCGAGACGCAGGCACGTAGTACGGAATTGTCCTATTTTCAACCCCCTCGAAACCCGTGCACTGCCGTTAGTGCCGCAGTAATACATGTGTGATCCATGCATGCAGCCTGGCGGTTAGAAATTAGAAAATTAATCAGCGTGTGGTACACCTTATGGGCGACCAACGGCAACCGACACATGACCTGCACATCCCAGTCGTCCGGCATTTGCACGCAGTCAGTCAGGAGCCAGCACTCGCACCGTATCAACGACAAATACTTCATGATGCACTAACCGCACACGCAACAATCCTTTGTTCCTTTTTCAGTGAAGTCCCTTGAGGAGCTTGAAGGGGATAGTGCGACACACCTGTGCTCCCTGCAAGATGCAGACAACCTTCAATGAACCAGGACAACCCAAAAAACCCACAGTACCAGTGCGGGTTAAATCCCCGCATGTGACTCAGGCATTAAGCATCTAGAAAATGAAATATGAGAAGTTTTAGTCACATCGAAAGAAAACACAAATTTAAATAAAAACCTGGAAGTTAAAGTATAATTTTCCAAGATACTTTGGTTTTATGTTCTGATTTAGAACTTGAAAGAGAATTAAGCTGCAGTATAGGCTGATGAGCTTTTTTCGAACCTCCTCTGGGTCCAGTAAAACAGTTACTTTTACTAAAAAAATCAGAATAAAACGTATAAAAATTTGAATTTGAAATGACTTATTTGGCAAATGTAAAGTAAAAATAACAATTTCAAGTCTAATTTAATGAAGAAAAAACCCCACAAATGTCTCTTTTCCATCACAGTTTTAACCGGTTTTAATATCTTTTCTCATTTTCAGATTTATTCATTTATTTTGCTGACATCACTGGATAAACGATTTCGCATCAGATTCAGATTATATTAAAATCCTTTTTTACCACGACAGAAACTTCCTTCCAGTTTAGCCGCTTGTTCCTAAAAAGTTAAAACAGACTTAATTTCTGCTTGCTAATGCCTGACAAAAGCCAGCAGGGGTAACAGGGGTCACCTTTACATTTGATGAATGCACCTTTGAAAATTACATTTGTGGTTAAGTTTATAAAAAAATAGGTGTCAAAGTGACACATTTAGGGTTATTTGCAGACCTACTGTTATTAGGTGTATCAGGTATTGGACAGTAGATAAAAACTGTCTTTATGCTGACATAGAAACAATCTAACTT
The DNA here is from genome assembly GCA_037389245.1 of Oryzias sinensis. Taxonomy (NCBI): domain Eukaryota; kingdom Metazoa; phylum Chordata; class Actinopteri; order Beloniformes; family Adrianichthyidae; genus Oryzias; species Oryzias sinensis. Next base: position 55,650,508 of record CM074488.1, read on the forward strand.
AAATTCTTTTCTTTCTTTTTTTTTAATTGTGAAAATTGACTTTCTAAGGGGCTTTGTGTTCTGTGATCTTCAGTCAGTCTCAATATTTTTACAAAAATAAGGAACTCTTCCTTCCGTTCCACGTCCTAATGTCATTTGCTGCATACTTGATAAACTGAAGAACTACCCCAGCACAGTCGGTCACACCTCTGGTTTGTTAATAATGTTTTTGTGGTTTTTTTGTCCTTGCGGCTCACAGCACCAGACGAGAGGAGTCTGTACAAACACAGACGGTGCCTGGAAGAGCTACATCATCCACAGACTGACAGAAAATCATAGGAACTGTACAGCTTCTCTGCTATGTTGGTCACTTCATTTACAAACACCTGGATTCCATCAATAAAACTCCAGAAGGCCGAGCGGAGTCCTTTCTAAAGATCAGCAGGAGGTACGAGGCCGATTACCGACTTAAAGTCGCGTCTTGTTTTCCCGTTTTGCAACCCCCTCAGTCGATTTTATCCTTCAGAGGTTATTTTTAATACTTTTGTCAACCAGGTTAGAGCAGTTGAATGCACATATCCCTGTGTTAAGGTTGCTAGTTTGATCCACTTGAGTAAATGACCTTTTGACCTCCAGAAAACTTCAGAGTTTAGACTTTGTTTGGGGCCAAAAGGTACAGTTCCATCTCCATAGATTCAAGTCTTTTAGTCAAAGTTTAACTCAGTTGTGCCCCCCAAGTAAGTCTGCGGGTGTTTTGGGAGGGGGCATGGGCCTTGGAGGGGGTGCGGGTTTGTTTTTGCCCCGTAGTGGGCTTCCCGCCCCTCCGTCGCTGTCAGCTCTGTCGGCGGGCATTGCAGGTGGAGGTGGCGGCAGGCGGGGCAGAGACATGGAGCCCAGGTGGTAGTGGAGATGGTGGTGTGGGTTGTGGCGGGGGTGGTGACCAGGCATTGCCATGGACGGGGGGATGCGAGAGCCGGAGGACGCGGAGGAGGATGAGGAAGGGGGAGGAGGAGGGGGTGGGGTGAGGGTGGTGGGCCGCAGGCTCTGGATGCGTCTGCATTCCTGGCAGATGCGAACGTTGCTGCAGTTCTGCAGGAAGCTGCGCGGCGGGGCAGGGGGGGGAGCCACAAGAGCCGATGCAGGCGGGAGCGTGCCGCCGGCGTCGCACCCCATCGCGTCTTCCAGCAGTCTCTGCGGTCCCGGGCCCAGATCCGGCCCCCCTCCCATGCCTCCCCCGAGTTCTGCCAGGCCTCCCGTCAGCGGGCCGGTGCCGCTGTAAAGCTTCCCGTTGCTGAGGCGCATCCCTCGGACGAGCCGCAGGGGACGAGGGCCAGCCAGAGCCAGGCGGGACGGGTGACGCAAAACTCCACCTCCCATGCTGCTTAGGGGTCGGCGCCGGCGAGATCGGGAATTCTTCTTACACGAGACGGCGTTCCGAAACTCTGTCAGCATCTCCTGACAAACAGAGGCCTGACAGATAAGCAGAAACAGGCTAAAGTAAACAGAAACTACTTCAATCTATCTCAGTTTTCCTTCTTCCTCGGTTTCTAGATATCAATTGTTGACAGTTCGTTTAAACCTTTTAACATTCCGTGAGAAATCTAAATATGCAAACAAGTTAAAATAATTCTATTTAAAGGCTTAACATTGTGTTTTTGTTAAAGATCACTTAACAACTTCTTTGCAATTAGAGACAAATGAGTGAGATCATATCAGCTGCTTCAATCCCTGAAAGGAAAAGCCCAAAAGATTATCGTGTAGGGAGGAAAAAAATGACACTCTCTTGAAAACGTCTAACAATGCAAATTAGGAACAACAGATTCATTAAAACAGAAAGCTTGCAAACCCTTATAAGCTGTTTTGTTTGCTTGATCGACAGGAAAGGCGTCCCAAACAAAAGAGCTGCTCCCAGAAACAATGAACGGCCTATAAGGCCTGTTCAGACAGGAGAGGCTGACAGATGTTTTAGTTGGCAATCTACAGTAGGGAGCGTGTCAAAACAAAATGTGAAGGTTGTAAAACAGAAACCAATGAAAGCATCAAGACTGAAGGGGAAATGTATTACCAGGCTGCAGAGAAAGAGAAAACAGTTTGACACAAAAGTCGATACTGGGGACAAAACTGTAAAATAAATACAATGAGATTTTATGAATGTATTTGACTGAAATGGATGGAAAAAATCTATGAGAAAGAAAACTAGATTGATTGAATAAAAGAGAAAGGATCATTTAAAAAAAAGGGTATGCCAAGTTATTAAAAAAAAAAGTGAGATTTTCCCGTTGATACAAACATTTTGACACAGTTTGAGAAATTTGCATGTTGCATGCGTGGGTTTTCTCCAGGGACTCTGGCTTCCTCCCACCATCCAAAAAAACATGCTTCATAGGTCAATTGGTTACTCTAAAATGTCCCTAGGTGTGACTGAGAGAGTGTGTGGGGGTGTGATTGTGGCAGACTGGTGACCTGTCCAGCGTGTCCCTGCCTTCGCCCACGAGTGGCTGGGATAGGCTCCAGCAGCCCCGTGACCCCGGTAGGGACAAAACAGGTTAGAAGATGAATGAACAGAAGATGCATTTGAGAAATTTGCAGGTTTTTCTTTTTTACAGTCATTCTACTAAAAATGGGGAATAGTTGCAGAGATGCAGCTGCTATTGAAAATATTTGGGCCCCAGCTTTTGAACACGTCTCTAAAGTCCCACTCCGCTCCCAGTAGTCTTTTCATAAAGATTATGCCGTTTTTAGCCAAAATAAAAAAAATCTGTGACATTTATTAGAACATAGTAGCTGCAGGAGTTCATCAGAAATTCACAGAAATTCACCTCTTAGATGTGGGTGAGACTGTTGGCAACCTGCCCCCCTTTCCTTCACCCATAACTGAGCCATATTTACAGTACAGACCAAAGGTTTGGACACACCTTCCCATTCATTTGAATGGGAAGGTGTGTCCATTCTCTCCTGCTAGCTTACCGGTACATCCCCTTACAACCCCAACTTAACATAAGCAATGGAACAAAATTGTCCAGCCATACAGCTTTGATCAAGATGCCCTCTTGGACGAGGAAAACAAAGATGAACATGGATGAGGTCGTCTACAAGTGGATGCATCAGAATGGAACGGAATGGAGCGGAACAAACTTTCTTTTCTTCTACTCCTGATTAACAAGGATTTGAATAACAACATTCTCAGAAATGCAATTTTAAGCGTAATGTTCCTCATATATGTCCTTCATCAGCAGAAAAATGCAACAACAACATGTTAAAAACACCAAAAACACATTTTTGATGGAAGTGGATCTTTGTTCAAATGTTACCTTCAGTCTTCTTCAAATCTACTTTGCTGATCGGGTCTTTGGTTCACGAATCCTGATCTGCAGCTCTGCATCACTTCTGCATCTTTACTTTAATAGGGATTTACAGCTTTCTGACACTGAGGAAAAATGTAGCTAAGCAGAAACTTTGAAATGTATTTTAACAGACTGATTAAAAGACTTTTGTTAGACTGGTCTTTAGCTGAGATGGAGATTTGGACTTGAGTCACAAAAGAAGGAACTCCAGACTTTAATTTAGAACTTGACTTTTGGGGTTGTGAGCAATTTTCATTTAGTTACCTTCATAGCAACAAGGTTCGTCCCACAGATTCGATTGGATCTCACACTTTCTTGTGTTTTGGTTTACTCTCATACATGTCATATTATTTGATCTTGTTTATTTTTCTCCCCATGTTGCATTTTCTCCGATTTGACTGCCTAATCTCTCAAATTTAACTTGAACGGATTGATACTTTCATAATTCGACCTTTCACCTCCAAATGAAGATGCTCTAGATTTCATTTCGAGCGAATGGAAACCGCCGGCTTCCTCTGCTACACTTGGTGTCTCGAGGCGGCTTAATGATCCCTGCATTTGTTTCAGCTGTCAGCTTTTTTTGATGAAGTCATGTTTGCCGCCAGCAAGACAAGTGCAACAGCTCACAATGAGTGCAGGAGCTTAATTACACACTCATTTCCATAATTTGAGGGCATAAAAAATGTTAAAGAAAGAAAATTGGAACATTTACAGAAAGAAAAAGTTCACAACCAGTCTCTCTCTCCTCATAAAAAATGTTTTAAGTTCTTTAACTGTTTTCACTGACTAAAATTTTCTTAGACGGGATTCTTAAAAGAGAGTTATATTTATTTGACCTTAACTCTACTCTTTTGTTGTGGCTTTCATTCCTTGAGTGCAGATTTATATAGATATGCAAGAAAACCAAAAATGTAAAAAGAAAGTTGATAAAATGTTGAAAAGAAACCAGACAACAACATCTGCAACACATTTTTGCATTTGGTAACAAACACTGTGACCTTTTCACACAAGCAGACCACTCTGGTTCAGTTACTCCACGGCTAATTACTTTTATATGTTTGGTATTTTCATATTCCAATTCATTTATATTTAAATCGAAATTGGCAAACAAAGTAAGTAAAACAAAGCAAAAACAGAAAAGTTCCTGCTTTGGATAATCAGTTGTTGTAAAGAATGTCAAACTTTCCATTTTTCAACATCATTGTTATTTCAGAACCTCTCCGTTTTAAATAGTGATCAGTTTCATGCATACGAATGACCCGCTGTGCAGCCGAGGCTATGGAGGAGGAGGAGGAGATTGAGAGAGGAAGATGATGAAAGATTACCTCGTCTGTTTCCGCGCTGCGACGTGTCGACCACACAAACTCCATGATGGCCACGAAGACGGCGATGATGAGGCCGCAAATTAGGACCACAAAGATCCCGCCAATGTTCTCCATGCCAAGCCCTGAGGAGCAGAGAAGTCATTTCTGGGATCCAAGGCTTCTAAAAGGCATCATTTAATGCTGTTAGAAAAGTTATTTCTATTTTCCATTCTGATTTATTAATAAATAACAGTATTTTTAGGGATCTTTGAATCTCAAAAAGCAGATTCCTAAAGTAGGAAACTGTTGAATCATGTCTGCATCTGACAGAAAGAAAATAAAGGCAAATAAGGAGGAATGCGACCAAACTGTGGCTTCAGGGAGAACAAGGAATCTAACTGCAGCATTTCCATTTCACGAAAATGTCAGAGCAGCAAGGATTTCAAATCAACTGACATTTAAAAGAAAAAAAAAAGAATAACTTTCCACCCTAAGCTGACACGTCAAACACCACCCGGTCCCAGGTCGTCACCTCTTCACCACCCATCAAAATCGCTTGAAGCACTTTCACTGCCACAACCCTTTATCAATGCAGGTTGTTGGTTCTGTAAACTCCTTCCTCAGACAGCTTTATTTGTAACTGAGAGATTTTGTGATAATAATAGCTTTACCTGGAGATGGAAATCTGTCAAATCCTTAGCTATATATTTCTCTTAACCCTTGTTCTATCTTAGATGACCCCACCCTTCCAATGAGGTGTTCTCCCTACCATGACAAAGGTGGATAAAGGTGGAAAGATTTCATGTAATCCATGGACACCAGTGTAGATCACAAATCATGAAGAAAAAAGGTTCAGAGCACTGTCTAGTGGGTCTAGATGACCCAACCTTAAAGTGCCTAGGAAAGCACAGGGGTTATGAAAAAAAGGAAAGTCTAAAGGTTTTTCTACAAAAAAGAGCTGAAATGCAAAAGTTCTTTTTCTTTAGATATCAGAATTTACATTTCATGGATATTGATACTTATGATTTGATGACATTTTTCTGTTGTGGGAAGAAAATAAATATGACAAAAACCTGCAAAACAGACAGAAATTATATTTATAGGCATCTATTGAAAGTGTAATCCATAAAAAAAAAGAAATGGTTGGTGGGACAACTTCTCCATAAAACGGAATGAACCAAAAATTATTCAAAACCAACCTGTGGAAATATCCATTAAAAAAAATGTGTGTATGACTGTGAAATTTTCTATTTCTTACATTTTGTTTATTATTATTTTGCCTTTTTTTTAACAATAAAAGTTTTCCAAATGTTTAGTGTGGAGACCACAAAAACCAATCATTCTAAACTCAGTAAAATTTTTGATTTGAAAATGTGACTCATAATAAAAAGTTAAGAGTAAAAAAATAACTGAACAGAACACAATTGTGTTTTGCTGACATGTTAGACCAGAGCTGACCTTTGGCTCGGTGGTCCTCCTCTTTGGGACACTGTCCTCCCTCCCACCAGCGCCTCTTCAGGATCTCCAGCCTGTTGCTCTCCTGCATCTGTAAGATTCCCAGGGTGATCTCATGTCTGTAAGGAGAGCCTGGGAACGACAAGCATCAGTCCTCACAACTGCCCTTCAGTGGGAAGACAGTAAAAACTACAAAAAATGGTTTTTGTTGTTCATTCGTAGGCCCCCCAATTCATTGTAAGCATCTTTTTGACTAAACTAACTAACGTAGCTATGTTGAGAAAGTTATTTTTATAGTTTTTAAGTTAAAACATCTACAAAAGAACATCTGTTCTTGTCAAATTACAAACCATATTAGCAGCTTCAAAGGCTGCTAGTCACTGAAATTCTGAGCATCCGATCAGTTCAGTCTTGTGTTATTTATTCATTCAGTCTTTATGTTTACTCATAAAGCAAATGAGCAAAAGAAATGCTAGCTATAGAAGACTCCAATTTGAGATATGGAGGTTGTTGGTTTGAATCCGCCGTTGGGTCATACCAGAGACTCAAGTTTTGTCGACATTTGATTTCAGGAAGAGGATGTCTTGAAAAAACAAAAATCCCCTTTAGCACTTTCTACACATTTAAACTCCTAGGGATTTGGATCCATCGTCTCTGGCAAACTACTTGAGAAATAATGATTTTAAACGGTGTTAGCTTGGCTAACTTGCAAATATGCCATTACCTGTTGCTTGCGTTGTTATCCAAATATTATGCAAATGTCATACATGAATTGTTGGTTTGAGCTGAACGAAACGATATGACATACAATATGATCATCGTCGGAATGTGGGCGTGGTTAACAAAAAGTATCTGTTGCTAACGAATTTTACTTCAGACAGTTCTTCTAAAAATTACATCGACCTGTTAGTCACCCCCAGACGACCAAAGAATTAAATGGTTGCTATGGAGAGAGAATCAACAAAAAGTTGTCATTCAAAAAAAACTTTTTTTTAAATGAAATTCTCACATGCAGCTCCAACCAGGGTGGCACAGCAGAAGGGGAGAGTAAAGGGGGGTGGAGCAAAGGGCCGCGAGGGTGTGCGCCTTAATTTTATGACATCATTATAAATTGCATCTGTTATTACATCGGTGGTTTTTAAAGCACTGCTGTTCCCTGCATCCTGTTGAAAACCGCCAACAGGAATCGGAGGAGATGCAAAAGTCGGCACAAACACGTTCACTGCTGTGTGTGGAGGTTTGTGTTGTTGTGCTGAGGAACTAAACACAGGAAACTGAGCCTTTTCATGGCAGCTCATCGTGCTCAAACTGTTTCCCAAACACTGTGATCACCAAAATAAAAGAAAAAAAGGGAAATGTGCACATTTTTACAAAACCTATTGATAAAACACAAATACAGCAAGAACTCTTCCTGGGAGTCGATTTATTATTGTGATTCTACATTAGTTCCTTCAAATCTTGTATTACTCCAATTAAAAAGCAAAATACGAATTGATTTTTTTAATCTCAGGCTCGCCGCCTCTTTCCGTCTTTTCCGCAGCCATTTTCCTCTTGTTCTCTGCGGCCCTGACAGCAGACGTGGGCCTTGCGGCGTGAACTTCACCCCCGCTGATTATCAGTGGGGCTGTTTACACGGCTCTCCCCCCTGACTTTGGCTCCGTCTCTGTTAGTTCGGTTAGTGCTTAATCAACTGTTGATGGCTGCAGTTCTGCTTTATTTGTAACCTGATTAAGGTCTTTACCAGTCTGCCGACTGCCAGCGTGTTCACTTCATCTGCTCTAATCTCTTCATCTGAACTGCACAGATGAAGAACTGCACTCAAAACCAGAGACTGTCTGCATTCTGGGTTTTGTCCGCTGTAAATTAAAATATCTAATCTGCGTTATATGTAAAAATTAGCAATAGTGAATTTTTTTTTATGTGGTCTTTTTTTTTTTAACCCAATCTAATTTTTATTTCAATCTTTAAAAGTAAGTAAGACTTTAAGTTCGACTTTAAAGAAGCTGATAAATCAATAAAAGCTATTTCTGTTTACGGTTTCTTGGTAAACACTTCAAATAAATCTCTCCCACTTTTTTAAGTTTTTTCTTAAAAATCTCTGCAGTCAGTTAAAGCTCGTGGTTTCTTCTTCTTAGGTTATGAGACTGTGATTTTAATATATATATATATATATAAATTTCATTAACAAAGTTAATGATACATAATACGGAAAGGATTCAAGATTTCTGTTCAAAAGGAGCAAAAATAAATCTCTTATTTGCAAATATCTTGTATATGTATATGTTATATATGAGTATATGGTCTTTCTACTAAGCAATCCACAACTCTTGAAGATGTTTGTTAGAACTGGAATCTGAAATGATTTTGCATTTACAAAGGCTGCCGTTTGAGCAGTCTTCTTTTTTCATGCCATTTCTACAGTTTTACACTATTTTTATTACTCAACTAACAGACTGGTTGAAAGGTCCACGGTCTCTGAACCATTTAGGCCTTAATCACATGCACCCATACTGGCGTGAGGGTGCTGTAGATCTTTGGGTTTTCTAGGTCTGTACTGCCGTTGAGCAGAACTCTTACACCACATTCTAGTCATTAGTTAGGTTAGGATATTGGCCCCTTACTGACCCCACATGAAGACCCCACACACAGGATGTGAAGGTGATACACACAAGCTACCCTCAGATTGTCTAATTTCCTAAAATCTAACAGTCAGGCTACAGCGGCTGGATAGTTCAGTTGGCGGACCGTCACGCCCGAAACCCTGGAATAGCTTCCCAGGGCAGGCAATGATCTATGAATCCAGTATGGGTCCCTAGGCCTTTTGCGCTGCTGTCTATCCGGGTCTCCCTATGCCTTGAAAATACAGAGAGGTGTCAGGTAGAGCATCCGGCGTAAAAGCTCTCAGCCAAACCACCTGTGGCGACCCCTAACGGCTGCATGTAAGTAACATTCATCAATTGAACAGTCCCTTGCACAGTCCGCTGCTTTGTGGGGTGTCCAAAAATGAGAAATCTGTACGATACATCTCCATCTCACCTGCTTCACTTATTTTACTTGGGTAACCCGTTTGGCCTCCATTCATGTTTCTTGGTTTAATCCACTGTTTTCAGTCAGATCTTTTTTTAGTCAGGACAAGATTTAATAGTAAGGAGATAATATTTTGGAAAACAAGCAAAAGTCTCCTCTAGTCTCTCTCAGTGGATGTGAATCTGTTGATGCCACTGCAGTTAAAAGAAAGAGGAAATAATGGAGAGCATTTCAATTTTCACAGAAATAGTTTAAGGGTTTAAAGGCCTCAACAGCTTATTCTGTGATCAAATAAAGGATCCTGGGATTGTTAAGGCATTGGTGTTTGTTTCATATTTGCTTATTGACTTACTTTTAAACATATTGAAATGAGTGTTTTTGCTTGAAAAAAGAAGCTACTTGTGGTGGAAAGTTCAATTCTTGACCTGGGTTGTGTTTGGGTTCTGCTCACCCAGAGGCATCCCGATGCCGTATCCTTTGGTGTCTAGAAGTCCTCCGATCTGCGTGAGGTTGCAGTTTAGGCTCCGATAGTACTCGTTCATGGTGCTCTCCATCAGGAATGCATATTTGGAGTTGAGCACACGGGCGATGCCTTCCTCCGTGCTTTTTACGAACACACTGGGCTGCTTGGAATACATGTAGTTCCACATCCTCTGGTACGTCTGGTACCGCGAGTTCTGCAGAAGGAATGAAATGACAGAGAAATGAGGAAAACTTGCTGGCTAATGTCACAAATATGCCTTAAGCATACTTGGATTTTGCAGAGTAAAAGCATATTGGAGCTTTTGTAGCAATTAATAGAATAGGACACAAAAAAATATTTTGATTGTCATTAGTTTCCAATTAAACAATTCAAAGTAGTAATACCAGGACAATATGATACATTTTTACAGATCTATTGCCTCCGAGAACTAATTGACTATATTGTCAAACATATTTGATTGTCTTTACGTCTCATTTGTGAAAAGGTTTAATAGGATGTTTGTCCATCGTCTGCAGCCATTGCAGATGCCACTTTTAGTGAAGGTTTTTGTCAAGTGAAGGGGTGAGTTTATGGAAATGTTGGATCTTTTAAATGAACATTTGTTTGATGCTTTTCTGGATGTCCTGGATTTTGACTCTACCCTCAAATCAGGCCCAGATTTAGCCCGCCCCACTAAGGGGTGCAAGAATATCAGGGGGGAAAGTCTGAATGTGCTGAGAGCATGGGTTCCTCCAAGCCGCTAAACTGCTATGAAAACCATCATATCAGTTCATCAATTCATATATTTATCTTCTACGTTGACCTATTTGATATGCCTTATACGTTTCTGTGGAATGCTCTTCCTGACACCAGCCTCTGTATTGACCCGACTTGGGACCGGCACAAGCAGGACACTGTTTGAGCCCTGTTGAGGCTGCATTTATCTTTTCTTTTCTTTTCATGTCTATCCATGTATCAGCATGTCTGTCCATCCATCCATCGTTAATTTTCTTTTTTACATTTTTTTAATAGTTGTTTTTGTTGATAATTTGGGGGTAAAAGTTCTTTTTTTTGTGTATTTTTGTTTTGTTTTGTTTGTAATTTGTAATTCTTTAGTGAATTTTGAACTTTTGCAGGTCATCAGGATTTAGGGGGCAGTCCCGGTATTTGAGGGCATCATTGCTCCCCCCCTTGCCCATGATTATATCGGGCCTTAAAATCTATCCTAAAGGTCTACAGTGTTGGTCCCAGAATAAAGTGGGACAAACAAGACCAATGAGGCTTCTTTGTGGACTTGCAGTCATGTTGGAACAAGAAGGTGTCATCTTCAAACAGTTTTTCAAATGAAAAGATCATATAAGAATTTGCTGAAGCATTTATTTATATATTTTTCTGGGGGTGGGGGTGGGGGGGAAATCGAGCCTCACACCATAATACCTCCTCCACCAAAGTTCTTCAAATTTGGAACAGTGCAGTTCAAAAGTTCTCCTAAAAACATTTCCAAATCAATAGTTATTTATCAGAATGCTGGATGGAGAATAGGGATTTCCTACACCAACACATGTTGTTCTCGCTCTAAACCAAAAGTCCACATAAAGTTTTGTAAAAGCAATCGGCATGATTTTAGGAAAAACCCCAATAGAAGCTCCCTCCCTGACTCACCATGAAGAAGGTCATGGTGGATCCTCCATGGATCGTGCCGTACTGAATGTTGGTTTGGTCCGCCAGGTCATCGGCGGACTCGATGGGCGCCTCCATCCTCTGGACGGTGAGAAATGCTGCCAGGTTGGCCGTGTAAGAGGAGATGATGATGAGCGTGAACGCCCACCTGCAGAGCAGGAGGAGGAGGGTTTTAACCTTCATGTATCCCGCAGCAGTCTCAGAATAAACATGCCTCCTTTTTTCCCCTCCATCTCGCAGGAGGGAGACAGATGGAGGGCGCTGCAGGAAACATCAGGAGTTTTAAGGTAAAAAGCATCGACCCAAACATGAAGCTGGGAAGCAGCACCGAACAGATGTCTTCGCTGCGAAAGAATTAAAAAAAGAAATGACGAGAAAGGGAGTTAAGGGCTCCACTGCATTTTGCTGCTCAGGAAAGTGAGCAAATATTAGCAAGAATCAGGGATAAAACTGTAACACTAAGAAAACACTAAACAGGATTGAAGCACTTGAGTACATATGAATAAGTGCTATTTAACTCTACGAGAGCATTATTTGTATAATTTAAAAGATGAAAGATGCTTGATTAAATCTGATTAGACACTGAATAATTTACATTATCAAATGCGGATGCAAAAACAAAACAAACAAGCAACATAATATTTTTTCCAGACTATGGTAGCTGTTTCCTCATTGGTTATTTTCCAGAAAAACAACAATTTTCTGGCAGTCCATCGGTAAAAATTAGGAGTGTAACAATTCATCGATGGTGTTTTGGGTGTTTTTAACATGTTTTTGTGGCAATTTTACTGATTATGGAGGACATTTATAGAGAAAAATAGGCTCTAAATTGCACTTCTGAGTATTACTTTATCCAAATTGTTGTCAATCAGTAGCAGAAGAATAAATGGATTTTGAAAACGATGGTATTTGAGACGTAGGAAATAAGCCGGACGGCTCCAATATAGCTTGCCATTTTTGCTGCACGGGTAATGCAAGGTTGGGGCTGTGAAGGGCTAGTAGGAGAGCATGTGAACAGAGAGCTCTCAGGAATGAGGAGAGGGGGTGGGGTGGGGTTGTTCGGTGGAAACAGTCCCACCCACAACTCAGAGGTGAATTACTTATGAACCACTGCTGCTTTGAAAAACGATGTCCTAGAAAATGAAAAAGATGAAAACGTCATACTCATAATTAAAAGACTTGCTTTGACCATCAAATCCAGAGTAACTAAAGCAGGGGGATTGTTGACGTATGGCTTTACAATTTAAAAAATGTTTCCTTTATAAACCATGACTTAACCTTATTTCTCCACTATTTTCCTTTATTTTGAGTAATGATTTAGCCCCGACATTCAGCACTCAAAGACGGACGGATGAGACAGGCGTAAGGAGGTTACAGCGTGTATCACAGACATTATGGGCTTTTGTGAGGTTAACTATCAGACATCCAGAGGGCCGTGAAAAGATGCTGATGGGCCCTCCGGTCCCTCCAGCATCACTGCACCATCTGTTAGACTGCAGCGACTGGGGAGAGAGGAAGGGGGGCCTGGGAATTACAGTACATTCAGATTTAAAAAAAAAATAATACAAAAAAGTCCTTGACTTTGATCCATATCAATATTTTTGAAGTCAAAAGTAGAAAAGAACAATAAAATCATTAAAAATCTGGAATGTCATAAACCAGACATGACCACTAGGGGGTTTGAATAAAATGAAATGAGAGTTTAATTGACGGTAAAGTGGTTAAGGTGGTGTTGTTTTAATGTCAAATAGTAATGATACACATATTAGGTGCCAGGATATTTTTCTACAACAGAGTTAACATTTTCTTTGATATTTACTTATTAAAAAAAAAAAAAAAACATTGCAGTGAAAATTAAGTTAGTTTGTTTTTTCTAATACACTTTTAGATAAATATTCATAAGAGCGGGTGCATCTATAGAATGAATTTGGGAAAAGCAGAATTAAAGATTTTAGTGTCTGAAGTAGAGAGGACAACGTTTACGTTTAATTTAATTTATGTATTTATCTATTTGGCCAATAGTAATTGCTGATAACCAACATGAACAAACAAACACAAAAAAATTGTGAAATTAACTTTAAAATCCTAGATGATAATTGTTCAGTGGCTCTCCTGGGCTACTCTAGTGGGTAAAAAAACAAACAAAAAAAAGAGTCCTATTACGTACATCTGCTTCTTCTGCTGCCTTTTTATTCACTTATTGTCTCTTTTGTTTTGCTTTTTTAGCATTATTTTTTGCTAAAAGAGTATCATGTTTTTTTTAAATTTCATGTTTGAAATGAATGAAGCAAAATCAACAAACACATTTACAGAATCTATCTGCACAAAAACACAGAGATTTTGTCAGCGAAAACCTGCATTTACATGTTTTACACCTTTACTTTTCTCCATCTTATACCACTGAAGCTTTTTCTCAATTTACTTGGGCAATAACTACATTTACCAATAGGGGGTGCTGTTGAACGCGTTTGCTAACCAGACTGTCGCTGTCACACAACAGACACAAAACCAAACTACGGAGCGGTGTGTGATTCTGAGGGCCTTGTAAAAAAAAAAAAAAAAAATGCTGAAAACTATATGATCTCCTTTTGGAAGCAACACGCTCAATGTTTCCGTTTTCTAAATCTCTTTTAGCAGGTTGACACAAGGCTGGAATAAAAATAGACAAAGTTAAACAAAGAATGGAAGCAGATATTATGAAGAAGAGACTGAAACACCAACCAGACCCCGCTGACACAGCGGGTGGACAGCGCTCTCGGCATAATCTCTGAACCCTGCTGCATGAAGCCGCCGACCGGGAACCACAGACTGTTGCCCAGCGTGTACTGATTCTCCAGGATGTCTCGCCTCTCCCGAAAACACGGGTACGGATTATACCACTCGTAAGGGCTGAGTCTGAAAAGACAAAACATAATCCACTTTAAAACAAAAAGGTCTAAGCTGGAGGAGTTTGGCATCAATGAGATAACTGCACTTTTACACAATTAACAAATACATGTTTGTATAAGGAGAGTTCATGTAAATTTAACCAAACTTTTGTTGAGATAAGATTGATAACTTTAGTTTAAACTGTTCAATGAAGCAACTTTAAAGTTGTTTGCACGTGGTGAAGCGGTAGGGCGGTCGACCCATGATCGTAAGATTGCAGGTTCGATTCCCGCCTTGCACGTCCATGTATCGAAGTGTCCTTGGGGATGACACCTAACCCCACCTTGCCTCTGGGGGGAGGTTGGCGCCAGTATTCGGCAGCGGAGCCGCCATCAGTGTGTGAGTGTGTGTGAATGGGTGAATGGGCCTGTGACTGTAAAGCGCTTTGGGTCTTCGAAAGAGGGTAGAAAGCGCTAAATAAGTATACGCAATTTACCATTTTACTATTTTGCTGAAGTCAAAAGCTGCGTTCACACTAAACGCAATTTGCATCGGCCCCCTATCTTTGACCGCACGGCGAATTCTCTGCTCGCAGACTGTCCAATAATGTGTTCCCAAGCTCCTCCCACACGCCCTGAAGTGAATGCAGCTTCCTACTCCCAGGCTGCAGACCGGTACCGGTCTGTGGCACGGTTGGCACCGGGTCTTGGAGGGAAAAAAACAATAAAAAAAATAGACCTACATTTTTTTTTAATCTGATTCTGAAGGAAGTTTTATTTTGGAAAACTACTGGGTTCTCCTGGCCACAACCGACATCACATCCGACTCTCTTGACGCATTTCAAGTTGCTCGGTCACATCTTGAAAAAAACAGGAGCTGCATCGACTGCTAAACAAAAACAATAGAAAACAAAACCATAAAAAAAATACCAACGTTAACCAAAAACTAATGTGTTCGGAAAGTTTCTTTTGGCAGAAAAGGTCCAGAGAGGAAATAGAAAAAGAGCATTCGACTTCAAATAAAATAAATCTGCATTTAACAGACAAAAAACTGGAGATTTTACTCCAAATATGGATTGTTTGCAACAGTTATTCCATAATAATTATGATAATAATGCACAATAATCAGCAAATGACTGTCTAATGTTGTGAGGATGTTGCTCAAAAGGTGGATTCACTTTCCTTAACATATTTTAGAAAATACCAGATTTAGTGACATCTGTTTTTTAATTTTTTTGCTTTTTTTAATTCATTGCGTCTCAGAAGTCGGACATGGCTGAAGTTGGCGTTTGATTTTTAGCTTCCACTTTGACATTTATGGGTTAAGGAGGAATTCAGTTTCACATTTTAATGGTCCCTAAACAAAATCTAGTGTCCAAATAAAGTTTAAAGAAGCTGCATATATTTTACAGAGAATGAAGATAAACTTTATCCTCAAAAGTTAAGGGAAATGGGAGGCTAAGAAAAAAAAACAACAGAAGCCGTCTTCAGCCTTTTGTAGGCCGGTCCATGAAAACGTTTGATATTAAACTTGTCAGTGACCTTAAAAGGTTTAGGGAGTGGGGCCCCTGGTCCCAAAGACTGAGTTTAATTTACAAAGTAAATATAAAGTCAGACAAATGCAACAGAAAATAAATTCATGTACAAAAAACACTTTCAAAGCATAGTGACAAAATGATTAGAAGCTAAATTTGTGTTTTACTTTTTACTCTTTTCAAAAATGTTCCAATACAAAACCACACATTTTACTCTGACTTCTTAATGCAGCATCATTGTTTTTTTTGCAAGTTTTCGGTTTAGTTAACTCCCTATGAAAGGTGAGGCAACACTTTGTCTCACAGTCTGTCTCACAGTCAAGGTGGAACTGCGGTAATGTGCAAATGTGCTCTGTGATGGATTAAAAGCAGAGGGCAGGTGTTTCACCTGGCAGCCAGGAAAAGGACGCAGCTGACAGCCAGGTAAGCCAGCAGCATGAAGAGCCAGACAGCTGGAGAGAACGGGTCCAGGAAGGAGAAGTAACCCGGTTTACGACCCTGAAACACACACACACACACACACACTTTGTTAATTGAAAGTTAATTTATGTCTTGAAGCGCACCTTACAAGTCCTTCAGGAAGCATCAGAGGTGAATGAATAACCTCACTGTTGTTATGAAATGTTTTCTCTGAAAGCTGAATACATCCTCGCTGTTGTGTAGCCTGAAGGCTCCTCATTTAACCGCTGCTTTATTTAACAGATGTGGAACAGAGGGATGTGTGCCTGAGAACAACTTCTACATGTTTGTTATCGTTTTTGGTGTGTTCATATCTCTGTTTTTTCAGGTTATGTTATTGCTGACCTTTCTCTTTCTGAGTCTTAAAACAGACATTCCAGTGTTTTTATTTTTCCCTCTGAGCGGTCATGGCAGATGGTTGCTTCAAATTACTTCTTCAGTAAGAAATATTACACAAAAAATGTTCTTCAGTGTTTCCCGTAGGCTGAGGCCTTTTTGAGCTTTTTGTTCAACTTTTAAATTTGCTCTGATAATTTATGTTTAACCCCTTCATGCCTGATTTTTGCAAGGATGTAAATATATTCACCAGTCTTTTTCCTTCAAAGTGATGCTGTATTAAGTGGAGTCTCTGATTTGTTGGTCTTGTTAGAAAAGGGGGATGTGAAGAGGTTAAAACTGCTTGATTTCCATCCTTTTTCATTTTTTTTACTAATGTTTTTTATTTATTACATAATAATTTAACAATAAACTTGAAACTGTCCAAAACACTAAAAAGTTTGTTTTATTTTTACTGCAAAAATTACAAGAAAATGAGATCAAACATGAGATAAAATTAAAAATGGTATGAATCCACAAAGAAAAACAATGTAAAAATGCCTAAAAAACAGGCAAAGCTCCACTAAACTATACATAATGTCCCAAGAATTTATTGGTACAGAACAGTTCTGTCAACTCTTATGTTTGCTTTAAACAACTATTTGAAACCCTAACGTTAAATTCAGAATGAAAAACTAGACAAACTAACTGGTGAATTTAAAATTTGGCTTCATTGAAATGATCTGGACTGATGTGAATTATCATAAAAGTTTGATGTTTTTCATTCAATCTTGTGATGCTTTTTAAATAAAGCGAGCTGGATTTAGCCGTTTCCAATGACGATGAAAGCTTACCAGCTGTTTCCATAACAGCTGAACTTTTACTGACATATAAAAACAAAAGATAAAGTAAAGGGAGTGAAGCAAAGCACAAAGGTATTTTTATGATTTTAATCCAAAAGAAATCCTTAATTCAATTGAGCTGTTCTGATCATTTTTTTCAGTTTATCAATAATCTAAAAAAAAAAAGTTACACAAAACTCCAGCAGTTACAACCACAAACATCTCATTTGTCAAGACTACTTGTGCAGACAAGTTAGAAGTTAGGAACCTTTATGTTCTAAGTTCTGGGCAGCACACTGCAGTTTGGTAAATCTTTTTATAAATAATACATGGGGTTGTGTGTGTGTGTGTGTTTTATTCTCCAGCAGGTTTTTAAGCTTTAATCTCTCACACATAAATCAGTGTGAGAGATGCATTGTGGGTAAGGAAAAATATTGGTTAGTAGAGGAAAGAACCCGACACGCAGGGATTTTTATGCTACTTTTTAAAACTATGATCCAATAGAACAAATAATGAATACTACGTTTTATACCAGGACTTACACTCAATTCTGATTGGCTGCAGGGTGTCCACTATAAAGTGACACTGGACCCTTAAAAAAGAAGATTCAGTCAAATATCCTAAATGTTCTACATCATTGCGCTGGCCTAAACGCCCGTTGGAAACAAGAACCACAGAAACTTTCTGTATTTCTTTTGTTATTGCTAGATACATAAGAAATACATCTTCATAAATAATTTAAGTAATAAATCATCTGTTTGTTTATGCACATGCAATGATCAGAGTTATAATGGTGGATATTTCTTTCTATAAAAGCGATCCAGGAAAAAGACTTCTGCTTTCTGATCTAGACAAAAACCAGCAATAAGACGTGAACTTTCCCCCTGAAACGATACTTTGCATCACCTAACACGACAATCAGCTTAGATAGCACTGTCCTCCGCTGGTTAGTCCTGCAGCAAAAGAGCCATTTGCTGGATCTGTATTCGTCACATTACGTATAAAATAGTCTGCTTTTAAACGTTAAAAATAACAAATATGAAGTACTAATAATTGATTTAACATTTCTATTTTAATAGGTTGATTGGCAACTCTAAATTGTCCATAGGTGTGGGTGTGAGAGTGAATGGATGTGTGATTGAGGATATTCTACCCTGCGACAGACTGGCGACCAGTCCAGAGCATCCCTTGCCTACGCCCAAGTGGCCGGGATAGGCTCCAGCAACCCCGTGACCCCGAAAGGGAATAAAACGGTTAAGAAGATGAATGAATTTCTTTCTTTCATAAGTGACCATAGTATAAGGTGTCCATTATATTAACCCTAAGTAGTCTGAGGCTATTTGGACCTTTTTTTTTTCTACCTTACAACTTGCATGATTGATTTATATTTAAAACGTTTTTGTTTTCTTTTGTGGCAATGCTTGACAACCGTTCTTTTGTGAAACTGCAGGTTCTCTCTTTTTTTTTACAGATATATATTTTTGATTGTATTACACAATCATTCCCCGATTTACCTAAAACTATTCAAAAGTGATACATTTAGCCTCTTTTTGCTGAAAATTACAAAAACATTAAGATTCTAGAACAAAACTAATACACTACACTACATAAAACATGTAGAGAAAAGGTATAAATCCATAAAGCAAAGCTAAGGTCAAAACCTCTTGAAAAATGTCTTAAAAAAAAAAAAAAAACTGGTGAAGCTTCACTAAACTATAAGCAAACTGAATGCAAAGTTCCAAGGATTTATTCCAAGGTTATCACAAGTATGTGTCATAGTTGAATGAAAACAGTGCTAATGTGGGCGGGGGGTGGGTCAAAGTAAACAGCTGATCTGATTGGCAAACTCACCGGTGAGTTCAGGGTCTTCTGAAGGTTAATGGATAATGAGGAAGCTTCTGCATCGTCTATTAGGTCTAAATGCGAAATGCCTATTCCATGGTCAATTACTAAACAAAAATATGTATTCCATCAATTTGTGGTACTTTAATCTTGTTATTTTTTAGGTTTTAATCACTTTTTTCACACAAAAACTGACAATTTGATACGTGTTGTGACACGTTGTCATGGTAACAGCCTCAAAGAAAAGCTGATTGTCGTCATAGGTCCCAAAAAAAGCATCAGTTCAAGGAGAAAGTTCACCTCTCGTTGCTTGTTTTAGTCCAGATGATGAAGCAAAAGTTTGCGTCAACGAAACAAAGTCTAATGTGTAAACAGTTCATTTCCTGCTCCTTAGATTCTTTTCCCTCTTTCTCTTCTCCTGCATCACAGTCAGACAAGTTAAGGTAAACTATAAAATCACTCGTGTTTTTTACTGTTTTGCTTTTGCGATAAACTGTGGAATAAGGTTTGCCAATTTATTTTTTATTTTTTAATGTAAACAATTGGAATGCTAACTTGCGTTTAAGCCAGCGCAGTGATATGGAACATTTTATATTTGACCGGAACTTCTTTTGTAGGTGTGGTATATGACTTTTTAATGCAACCCTGCAGCCAATCAGAATCGAGTATTCACCTGGACCATGGTATAACGTCTGATGAAGAGGCATGAGTGGGATTAGGGGTTCAGTGTGGATGGGGATGGGGGCTTTATTATAATTTTTATACTGTTGTGCTTGTTTTATGCATTTGTTCGGGTGTAAAGCACTTTTATTATGTTCTATATAGAAGGTGCTATATAAATAAAGATTGATTTGACGTGATAATGGACATCTTGTTGGGCTCTATCCTTGATACCTGCTTATAGTAATAAGTGAGGTGTTATAATTAGCAAACTTAAATGTAAACAAACAAATATGAATAAACCGTTTGGATTTAAAATCTAAGTATTTTTAAAAAGACAAAGTTAAATCAGGATTAGATGTGTAAAAAAATGAACTGTAATTGAAAAAAACAAGCAGCCTTTGAATTCGTTGTTGCCTCGAGGCCCCCCCCCCAGCAGATAAATCCTGTCAATACCTGCATATCATACATCTGAGGGGTCGCACTCAGTGAGATCAACCTTTCTGTTTACTACTTGAGGAATTTATGGCACCTCCGTTCAAACTCAGTCCAATTCAGACTGAGCCAGGAGGCGGAGGAGGATCTCCTTTGGATTGTGGCAAAACCTTTTTAACAGTTCATCAGCGTGAGAGCATAAACTGCCACTGCGGGGCCATTACTGTGAGAAAGAAAAAAAAAAAGGGGGCTGTCAGTCAACTTAATCCTTAAATAAACACTTAAGAAAATGCAGCTGGGACGCTGTTGAGTGAGAGCTGTACACAAATTAAGCAGCTGACTGATGGCTGAGTCAATACACTGATGCCGTCACAGTGGACTGGATCAAACATGGAGGACAGATGGTGGAGGTGCATACTAATGAGCTGCAGATGCACATCATCTGCCGGCAGGGACGATGCAGCCATCGTAATCCAGCCCTCAAGGAGATGCAAAACAGCCGCATAATGATAACGAGGAAAAAAATAAATAAAGAAATGTCTCATCAACATTAATTGTTGCTGGGGAAGACGTGTTCTTGCTTTCATGTAAATCATTTTGCCTCCATGTTTTGACACAAAGCTGCAGTAATCCTGAAGCACAGTTATTGTTTTGTAATGGTTACTGTGAAATACTGATTAATCCTTCACTTTCACAGGGGTACATGCAGTACACAACAAGCCTATGAAGGAAACTCGATCTCAAAAGGAATCTCTGAAGTAGAACCGGTTTAAGCAATAACAAATCAATGGAAAGTGATTGAAGTGAAGGAAAAATACTGATTTTAAATTATTCTAGGCTAGCTCTACCAAGTCCAGGACTTGTTGACATTCAAGACCTATTAAGTTCAATTCAAAGCATCGTCAAGTCCAGCCGCTGTACTCGTATAGCAAAGAAGTATATCATTTTAGTGCTTGTAGTGGTCTTTTAGGGCCAGTTGTTCAAAAAAGTTTAATCTGGATCAAAATGATCCGGATTTGGAAATCACATTTTTTCCTATGCAGGATCAGGTAATCCGTTTTACTTTTATGCCGGTTTTTCAAAGCAACATTGGACTGGATCACCCTGATCCAGATGCACAGTTTTCAAGATTACCAAATCCAGATTACCTGTGCTCTAAATGGGACAACATATCACAACACGGGCTACCAGCTATGTACAGAACAGGTAGAAGAGCCAACATGGGGTCACTGTAAGAGTTTGTTACTCTGAGACAAAACACAAAAATAACAAACATCCACTTTCATTAATAATTTATTTTATGACCCCTCATCTGAGTCACAAAAAATAAAAAAAAACAAATATACATTAACAAATACATTGTGGATATTTTGAAAACGTTTTAGATAAAATGGCTAAATGTCCAATAGTTAACAAAATAAAGAATGTTCAGGGAGTTTTTTAATCTGAGGAGGAGAGACCAGCATTTCCAAGCTCTGCTTTTAGGAGGCGGATCTGCAGTTCTGCTTTGGTTGTTTTTACTTTACTGAATAGCTAAACTGGTATCCTATGTCTACTGTATCTACTTCATCACCGTTACAACGGTTACACAAGTCAAGTGCAAAATATAAATAAAAGTATTAACACTAAATGAAACAAATGTATTATTTGACCAATTTTAAAGTTTTTCTACATTTCCCTCCTGGAATCCACCTTTAGATCCTACCCCCTGTTGGAATCAGGATAATCCAGTTTTTTTGGATCAAAGTTATCCAAATCCTACTGACAAGTTTTGAACAACACAAACTGAAGGTTTGATCCAGATTAGAACTAGGATTGGATTCTGTGATCTAATCTGATTTCAGATTCCTTCTTTCCCTTTTGTACAACCCATTTTCAAGATTTGATCCAATCCGATCACCAAAATCCGATAAGCTTACCTTTGAACAACTGGCCCTTAATGATGATTATGCTGTTTTTAGACACACACACAAAAAAAACTGTTGTTTTCTACGAAGGTTTTCCCATCATCTCTTTCTTTACACTCCCTCCTGCTAGCTTACAGCTCTTGACACCCCCATCCTGGCATTACCAGTTAGGTTACAAATGTCAGATGTCAAAGGAAAAATGTGGCCGTGCAATATCAAGTGAATGGACACTGAAAATGTAAATAACAATGAATTCATCTGGGAAAAGGAGAGAGTAGAGGAATCAAAATATTGTTGGAAATTTGACTGATAAAGTTGTGGCGGTTGTCAGTATCAATAAAGTTCCTGCCAGCATAGCTTTTTGTGAAAATTATTTATATTAATAAAAAAAACAAAAAAAAAAACGGAGGTTTATATTTTTCTATCTGCTATTCCTCATTCTTGGTCACGACTTTAAACTGATAGAAGTTCAAACTCCCACTCCCATCATCTTTTATAAAAGCATCAAAATCAAAAAATTATGATTTTGAGCTGATTTAAAAATAAAAACTGCATTGTTTTCGAGGTCATAGTTTCTGCAGACTGGCAGTAGTTCATTAGACGTTTGCCTCTAAGCTGTCCAGGATTTGTTCACACTCCCTCCTGCTGGCTTACAGCCCCTCACAACCCTGACATGAAATTTCCAGTGCAACAAAAATGGCAAGCATTATCAGAGCAATCCAGCTGTACACTTTTGAGGCAGATTCCAGCTCAGAGGAAGACAATAAAGACGTACACGGATCCATTTGTCTGAAAGTGGATGCATCAGAATGGGGCTTGCTGCTGTATGTCCTACCACCCTATACTACAACCTCTTTGCAATGGTATTTCTTTTCAGGATTTCTAATAAAGAAATACTCAGAAATGCTATTTTAATCTTCATTTTCTTTATAAATGTCCTCCATCATAAAAAAAAACAAAAAAACTAATGCTACAAAAACGAGCTAAAAAACCCCAGAACACAATTTTCATTGGACTGGGTCTTTGAAGTAAAGGGCCTTTCAATCTTTTCAGACAGAATTGTCACAATGTTTTAGAGTCCTGCAGATCTTAGTGGAAGAAGAAAGCCAAAATGAAATTTAAGGATAAATTTAAGTCTTTTCTGAAAAATACTGTTTTGTAGGTTGACGTTTCTCGCTCAATGTCTTTGCCCAAACATGTGGCCATTTTAGTTTTTTAGAAGATAACATCATTTAGGAGTCAGTTCTGGCAATTAAATGTTCAAATGGACATTACAGTGACCTTTTCTTCTGCAAGTGGAGCAGCCTTTTCTGGCTCCAAGCTACGGTCACAGATGGAAATCAATGGAGGTGTTAAGAGGTTAAAGATATCGTGAGAATTATCTTCACATTTTCTCCCTTAAAGAGGGTTAAAACCATCTTTTTCCTGGTTATTCTTGTTGATTTAAAAATCTGTAAAGACCGCAAACGTATAACACTCCCCAGCTAAAGTAACCTCAACAATAAATAAAACAGATTAATGTGACGCAAGCAGAAGAATCTTAACAGTTGTACATCAGTCAGCCTTCTCTAAGGCCGGAGAGTGGAAGAAGAGAACTTGTGCGTGGGCGTTGAATCCACAATGCCGGACAGAAAATACTAAAAAAGCAGGCTTTGCTTTTTCCAGGCGTGGGCAGATCTTTTGATCTGCAAGGTCTATTTAACAATAAGGGGGTTAAGAGCTGGAGATGCAGGAAGGAGACAGACCATGCACCGGTTTAAAGGAACGTTCAAACTCATTTTCACATTAGGGGACAAAGTGTAATTCAGAGTCTGGTGTTTTTATCTGTGAAGTGAGTCAGCCCGGATACCCGCTAGCAGCTGCGTTGTTTAGTAAGCTTATACTAAGTGGAAGCATTTAGTGTGAATGGAAATGAGAAGAGGATACTAAACCGATAGTTTAAGGGTCATTAGTTGGAATTTCATATTCTTTCTAATTGACGACACTAGGATGACAGAGTTAGAAAAAAAAAGAGATAAAAGTTCAGTCCTAAAGCCTTTGATTGAGTCAAAAAAGTGGTTAATTGTATCAATTGTGAGAATCTAACTTTGAGATAAAAATGTCTTTTGTTGCTGGGAGCGGAGCTATTTCCCTGCTTTGGTTATTCCTGGGTCTTCTGAAGCCAGACTCAAAAATTAGTCATTTTTCTAGATTCAAAGATTAGATTTCTAGAAAAGAACAATTTTAGATATGAAAATAACAGAAAGTGTAAAAATTAAAGTCTTATAAAAATATATACCAAACATATGACTGTAGCCATCTTTAAGTTATTAAAAGAAAAAAACAGTTTGGAATTTTTTTTTAAAGAAAATCTTCCTTTTGAGGGTTTTGTAATGAAATACGGTGCCATAATGTGGCCGTTGGTGGAAATAGACAAATACGCTCAAATAAAATTAAAAGAAGAAAAATTTATAGAACTCATATAAAAATCAATACAAGTCTTAAAAGGGAGAAATTCTATGTATCATCACTTCCCATAATATTAACTGACTTTTGCCTGTTTTTGGTTTTTGATCCAGTTTCTGTTAACCTCTCACGGCTTACCGTAGCTTTCCTCGAAGTCCATGCTGATGAGATGTTAAAGTCAATCCCCACAAGTAATCAGGATTAGTTTCTCGGCATTGTTACATAGGGACTGGTTAACCTCTGTGTTCTGATGTAGGATGTGCTTCACCGAGTCTAAGACAAATCCCCAGCCGCGGCATTGACGGCTGATTTCGCTTCGAACACGTCGAGTTGCACATTAAAGCATTGAGACACGAGAGAAAACATTTTCTGAGAAAATGCGTCAATGCTGGCAGCTGAAGCCAAAGAGGAGGCAGAAGTATGCCTGTGAAAGGATGAAAGTAATCTGAATAATTTCCCAAATGCTAATTTAAAGAATTGAGAAAAAACAAGCAGAAAAAATAAAAAACAGAAAAATGTAATATTAACTATGAAAACTGCAGAATTGAATGGTGATCGCCAAGTTAAATAGAAATGAAATTGTTTAGAAAAAGTTTCCTTTAGAAAAAAAAGAGGTTATATACTTTTTGAGATCAATCCATTTTCAGTTTTTTTTTAAGAAAAATAATGATTCAGAAAAGGCCAAAAAGAAAAAGGTATAATGTTCAGAGTTCCCTTTGTATGTTTAGATAGTTTTATAAAGGACAAGAAATGTGAAATTCTAAACATGGATATTTCAATATTAGACGATTACTTTAAATAAGAAAATTGTTGCTGATTCTTTCAAACTTTAAATTATGTTTTTAATTCTCAAAGATCCCAAATCTTGAAGTGTTGGAAGGTGATCCAAACTCTTGTTAAATGTCCCCTGAATTGAGTCTTAAAGCTAAAATGACAGAAGTCAGCAGAAATACGAGCAGATATTAAATACATTGAAACTAGAACCTGAAGTTTCTGATAACAGAATGCTTAAAGTCTATTGTAAAAGCATTCCCAGTGGTCTTTTAATTCTAATTATACCGTTTTTAGCCAAAATATTAAACAAAACTGTTGTTTTCTAGCACATGTTTCTGCAGAGCGACAGTAGGAAATTTGACTCTGAGAACAACGCTTCCCTTTTTCTTTCCCTTTACTGAGAGCTCTTTGTTTACACTCTCTCCCTCTAGCTTACATCCCACCCATGGATTTAAACAAAGCAACACTCAGAAATGCAGTTTTAATCCTAGTGGTTCTAATATATGCCCCTTCAACATCAGAAAAATGCCAAGAACCTGCTCAAAACCCCTAAAACCCCTATATGGTCATTGAAATGGGTCTCAAAAATCACAACTACCTGCTAAAGATGTCTTATTCCTTTGAGCGTATGAACCAGGAGTAGATCTTTAAACTCAGAACATTTCACACTTCAGGTTTGTGCCTCTGCAGCCTCCCATGATGCCGTTTTTTTATTTTTTTTGCCGTGCAAGCACGTAATCATCCGAAATGCGAACGGTAAACGAACAAAGTGCTAACCTAAATAGGAATAAATAGGAACTGATTTCACAGCGCTCTTAATTATTTACCAAAGCCTGTTTATATGCAGACAAACAAGTCGCTGCTGTGCAAACTAGTCTGGTTTGACGCGCCCTGGTTTAAAGATGCATGTTTGTGTTGCTGTGTTGGACTTGGTCCCTGTAAAACATGCTGCAGAAAAGCATCAGGGGGGGGCCATACAAACATCACACCGACACATTCAGCTGCCATCGGATTAAGCAAAAAAAGGGAAAGTGTGAAAGAGGTTTTACATTCCAGGCAGGGAGTCATCAGGCCTTCCCTTCAGAGGCTAGAACTTTCTTTTTTTTAAAGCGGCCTGCAGCAACTTTCCTCACTCCCCCTCCCTTGTTTTTTTTTTTTTTTTTGCCCTCTCTGTGTTCTCTGCGTCTCCCCAGTCGGTCCAACCTCTGTCCCTTTGTTGGCTGTGGTGATATTTACTGCTGCTTTGTTTGGCGCTCACAGTTTGACTGAGTGACCCCAGAGGTCCAGCGACTGTCACCGCCTCCGGCGGCAACGCTGCTGCTGAGAAGCCGGCCTCTGCTGCCGCCGCAGCCCACTCTGTCTGAATTCATCAGATCATCAGTCACACACACACGGTCAGGGGGGGGGGGACGGAGAACGTCAACAGGTGCAAACACTCTGCTGTTCAATTTGTAAAAGTTTGTGGGGACTCTGCAGGAAGGACTAAAATAAATAGACCTTTTAACACCTTCTCAAAAAGCCTGAAATGCCTCGATGTAACGAGCCAAAGTCTTTTCACACTTCTATCCTCAGAATTGGATGCTTCTGGCCGCATTGCAGTCTTTAAAACTAGAGGTAGGTGTTTTTATTTTTTTATTTTTATAAAACATACATTTGTACTACAGTACAGCTGGTTAAACGAACAAAGAAAAAGAAGCATCTTTAAAAATATCTGTTAGAAATATTGTTGCACACATATTTACTGCACACTGCTGCATGTACTTTAGGTGCATCCAATGTTGATTGATACTATACAGTAAACCCTTGTTTATCGCGGGGGTTACGTTCCAGAAAGAACCCGTGATAGGCAAAATCCGTGAAGTAGAAACCTTTATTTTAAAAAAAAAAATTATTATACAATTAAATACTCTATTATACATTGAAAAGAAAGATCAAACCATTTTACAGGCTCAAGCATTTGTTTCACAAATCAAAGTACTTTAAAAACGTTTTTTTTTTCAACAAATAACTTCTGTACTGTCAAATAATAATTTGAATAATCGATGTAAACACACAAGGCTTCAAATCGCGGAGATTAGCCCCGCCCACCGCGACCCGAGAGTAATTGAATTAAACGGGAAAAAATTTAAAATGATCATGAAAAAAATGAAAAGTACGGACAAATAGTGGCTCAGGTGTATTTCAATGCTCTTCAGTCTGAGAAGCTGCAGCGTTTTGTCCTTCTCAAGCCCACGGTGCAGCTGTGTGTGTTTGTTCGGGAGAAGAACACAGTGATTGACAGTTGTTTTCGCTCTTTTTCTATGAGTTTTAGAGAAACTTGAAATTGCAAGATGATTTGCATGTGCGTAATTTGGAAAGCTGTTTTACGTACGTGTACATATTAAACTGCAACGTTATTGACGCACAGGTAGAGAAGAAGCGGAATGACTTTTTTAGCCAATCAGAATGCAGAACACAATGCACGATGCAAATCCGTGAAGTAGCGAAAGCGTGAAAAGTAAACCGCGTTATAGCGAGGGATCACTGTCAACCTAACCCTAACTGCAGCACTGGCCGTACGTATTTAGGAAATTACATTGGAATAGTCACATGTATAATACTGACCATAATAGCAGTTGCTGCTGTTTGTTTATCTGAACGTTTCTTGATTCACAACATTGAGCATTTTTCTGTCGTTTGGGGATAGTTGTTGTTCTGAATTCCTGCTTCAGCTTCGTCTTGTTTCAGAACCGTTTGTCTGCGGTCACTGCTTTCATGAATGTGAAGCAACAGAATTGACTCAAGAGTGTTGTCATATCAATCTCTGTGTAGCTGAGCTAGACAAGCACTGAAATAGAAAATAACGTGCTCCTCAGATATCTAAAAAGCCAGACTCTAAAGGCCAATGGAAGCATCATTTCTGGTGCAATACCCAGAGATAATCGTTTAACTTGCAGCCTGTTCATTTCACTCATAATGACTAATAACGTCCACATTTGTAGTTTAACTTTGGGGCTAAAAGTTTTATTCCTAAACAGCCAATCAGGGAGTAGATTTAGATCCCACAAAGCCAGGACCAACAGACTCAAAGACAGTTATTTCCTATGGTCCATCAGGCTTCTAAATGAAGGATTTCAAACCTTTGTGTGTTGAAGGGATGCTTATGTTGTGTATATTTTTTTTTTTTTATATACACTCAATGCATTTTACATGATTTAACTGATGACAAACACAGATGAAAACAAGGGCCTGGTTATGACTTTTGAAGGACATGTTTAGTGTCGGTATCTTTCCACTGAGCAGCAGGATGACCTTCGTGACAGGAGACAGGAGGAGAGAGCAGACGTCAGTGATTGGACACCGCATCCAGATGGACACACCTCCACGACCACATGAAGCCATCAAAGTGATCGGCGTGCTCCTCCCCTCCTGAAACGGGGCTGTGCGTGGAACCGGTTGATGATTCCTTGCAGGGGGAACGCCCCCGCTGCCTTAAAATATGTCTCATTTTCACTGCTGTTGGTTGGTCAGCGATGCATGCTGGTCGACACCCGCAGCCTCGTAAAACTGTCGTAAAATCAACCAACTCAGGGAGGCTAGTAAATCTATATTGTTTTTTTTTTTTTTGTTATTGTTTTTTTTGGCTGTAATTGAAATGTAATAGAATAGAACCAATAAAATAGAAGTTCTTTGTTCCCCAACTCAGAAAGTAACTGCACAACATTTATTTTTTATTTTAAATTAGAAATCTGGCTTTTTTCTAGTGCAACAGACAAAGTGACCTATTTGCCTTAAAGGTAACATCAAAGACTGGGGGTTATTTAAAAAGCATTGGCTATTTTCAAATAACTGACAAAAGAATAACATGATTGAATGAAGTCACATGATACATTTGTTTTTTTTTTTCTTTTTAAAGTTTTTACAGAACGAGTATACTTGATTTATGTAAAGAGGAGTTTAAAAAATGTAAAAGTTAGTTTACCAGATGGACTCGATACAAGATGCTGATCCCCAGAGTCATGAACGGTTTGGAGAAATCAATCACCTTCTCCCTCTCAGAGGTGATGGTGAAACCAGCAACCGCCAGGTCTGCTTTCTGCAAAAGAAAAGGAGGAAAAAGGCAGAGCTGCTATGAAAAACTGTGTGTTAGCCAAAGCAGACACACAGTTAGTGTGGAGACAAAACCGCAGGATGGAACTGAGAAAGGCTTACTGTCTTGGCTGTGCACAACACAAAAGAATAAAAGAGAGCAGCAAACACTAAGAGGAGGGAGGAAGAGTGTGACCTGGATGCTAAATAAGGTCAAACGTTTAGAACAAAATAAGATACAACTGCTCAGATGGAAATTGGAGGTTTCTTTGGAACCTATTAAAAAAAGAATAATCTTGTTAATTCACTCGATGTGTGTATTTACTTTTTTTCATTTATTAAAATAATTTATTCTTCAAACCTTAAATCCCAGAGAAGCTTCTGTTGACACAGATTGGTTGAGCATTTCAGATACAAAATCCTCAAATCTCTTTGGCTGATTTGAAACACTTCTCACAACCAGTAGGATTGTAAAAACCTTTCCCAAACTGAATATCTTTGATGCAAAAATGCATTTTAAAGAACCAAAAAACTTTTGCTGTTGCTTCATTTCAGGGTTGTTAGGGAATCAAATTGTTTCTCCATCAACACAGAAGCCAAAAAATGCATAAATGAAGCGAATAAGTGAATAGGGGGGGGACAAAGTAGCGTCCCAGCTTGCAGGACGGCGCCTCAGCACCAGCCTCAGTTGTTTGCTCATCTCTTTTCTCCCAGCCCAGTAGCTGTTCACACATGCACACACCCAGGTAAACAAATCATTCACGCTTTACCGCAACTTAATAGAACCATTTTGTTTAATTCTAAGAGTGCAAACTTGGTTTTAAACCGAATCTTACTCACCATCTAGTTTTCCCTCCTCAAACAGCCAAACCAGAGCAATGTACACATCAGCAAACATATCCACAGGAAACAGGAAGTGAATTCATGTCAGAATTGTTTGTTGTTGTTTTTTTGCTTTATTTCCCATTCAGTCTAATGGATTTTCTTTTCAAACATCTTTCTGTATTACATTTGTTACTACTGGGGTTATGTTTGAGAATCCTCCATCTTGCAAAGCAGGAGTTTTTTAGAGAAGTTTTTGATGAATTGGCTTGTGGGAGGGGCTAAGCCTTTTAAAGGGCTTTCCCATTTGAGGAGAGCAGTTTTAAGTAGTGGTGGCAACAATCTCTCCCAGAATCAGTTACATTCCTTCTTTGATTTTTTTTTTTCTCCCCATTGTTTGAATGGGGGGGGGGGGTTCAGGTTTCATCATGAAGTGGTCATCCCAACACCCCTAACACTAACAAGTGGGGGTTTTCTGCATCCTGTCCACAATCCTCTTTTTTTCTGAAATGAAACTCCTCATTTATCCTCAAAGTGGTGAAGTTTTAGATGAAAACTGTCTGTCTCAGCTCTTGTTTTACCCCACGTTTGGTGTGCTAAATGTCATTGTTCTCAGAAAGCCTAAAACTGTGTTGATGCTTTTAATTGCCTTGAGGGGAGAGCTCGTTAAAAGAAAGAGGTTGCTGCTTCTCATTCATTGATGAAAGGATCAGCATGTGTGCAGCCCTCAACCCGAGGTAGAAGGACTTTGCAGGACCAAAGTCAGGAAGTTTGTTTGATTACAAAAAGCTATTATTATTTCCTTTCACATCGCCCTTAAAAGAAATTTGAAATTAGTTTTACTAATCATTTCTTAGCAAATAGGGATTAGACAGGAAAAAAAAGTTATCCTTTTATTATAAATTAGCCAGAAAACATTCCTGAAAACCATTATTACGCTGTAAAGAAAAAAGGTATACAAGTATTTTATGGGGTTTCTCAAATGAAAATGTTACATTAAAAAAAGGTTTTAGTGTGTTTGAAAAGTCCTTTAATTAAGGCAATTTACCAGAAAATCTCATTTTAATTGTGTTTTTACATTGAACTTAAATCTGTAAAAGGATTGCTTGACTTTAACAGTTAACTCTGAGAATAATAATGCAGCAATTATTTTTAAAGTGTGTGTAAACAGATTTAAAGTACATTTTTACATTAAAACCTTCAGTATTAGACCGTCCTTTCTTATTTTCTTCCTAACGACCTCTAATTAACTCAGTAATGATAAGAAGCAACTTTCTGCAAATTCTGTTGAATTTCATTGAGTTTGCTTAAAACAAAACACTTTAGGAGGAACATAATGATTTAGGGAACTCTGTTAATGTACATTTTTAAACATTGGCTCCCATTATGGTGCTGATGCTTCTAAATGGCGTTGAGTTTTACTCTTAAATGAGCTAAGTGAACGATTTGAAATTGTAGCCTTTTTTCTGACTTATTTTGAGAATATTTTTTACATTATTGTGGATTTTCTTGGCCAAATATTGACTGAAATGGAAAAACTATGAGTTTTAAACACATACTGTATGCATTAACAAAATCTTTTTATACTTGCTGATTAAAAACACTTCACAGAATGCATTATTTAAAGGTTAATCGCTGATGTCCTCATCTGATCTTCTGACAAGATGATGATGCTTGAAAGTTGAAGCCCCAGAAACACAGAAATGAGGGGAAATGCCATGAGGACCTACTGAAAGATCTGTTCTGTGGAAGATTGGCAAAAGCCAAAGATTTTGATGGCAAATTATCATTTTGCTATTTTGGATCACCAGCTGTGAAAAAAAAGTCATGAATGTTTGACTTAATGAGCACTGTTGTCTCTTTAGGTTAATGGTGTTTTAACTTCTCACCATGATCAAGACATTTCCATGTCATTTCATTTTAATTTGATTCATTGCAAGACATGCAAAAAATAAAGGATGAAAAGTTAAGAAAAAAAAGTCAAAAATGTTGGTTTATTTATTTATTTATTTTTCTTCACTTTTAATATCAGTTTGATATTTTTTAATACTTTGCACTACATTTAATAACAGTCATAATGTTCTGTTTGTTGCATCAAACAGTACATCCCAATTAGCAGAGCCAATTATTGAATAATCGTGCATTTTGTGGCGCGAGCGCCAAATGTTGCATGGATGTTCCTTAGGATCCCCTCGTTCAGAAAAGCATCTTAGCCACAAGAAAATCCAAGATTTAAAAGAAAT
This sequence comes from Oryzias sinensis, assembly GCA_037389245.1. NCBI lineage: Eukaryota > Metazoa > Chordata > Actinopteri > Beloniformes > Adrianichthyidae > Oryzias > Oryzias sinensis. The sequence continues at coordinate 55,682,974 of CM074488.1, forward strand.
ATATAATATTAATATATTAGTATTCTATAAAGACTATATTTTGTGCATTAAGAGCGGATATCGTTAAGACTGGCACAGACAGACTGAATATTTTCTTAAAAATTAAGTGTATGGCCACCATCTTTACAAATTACAGCCATTTTGGCCGATGTGGGTTTATGAAATAAGGAATCATAAGGTACATCCATGCCGAATTAGTTGCATTTGCCACAAAAAGCCCGATTTGTCTAAAATAGAAAAATAAGTAGAAAACCTGGTCCCCAAACATATGATTTAGTCCAGCGTTGGTTAATGTCAGTGTGTCATTTTAGTGAAATTCCACTACCTTGGCAATCCTTTCTCTGACAACTTCTAGTCTTTTTTGACTCCTTTATATGTTTTTCACATTGAATTCTAGATTTATTTATTCATTTGGCAGCAGGGAGTTGTTAGGTTAAAAAGACCTTCAGCGGCCTCAATAAACTTTAGAAAACTAGAAAAACGGGAGTGACAGAAGTTGTGCAAGTTTATTCTAATGTTGTTTGAAGATACTAAACCAACTGACGATTTTGAGTAATACAAAATCCTATGGCTTGCGTAATAAACGCCAGTCCTTTTCTGTGGGTGGTGTTGCGTGAAGACAATGCATTTTTCTCCAAGCACCACTCCACAAAACTAAACTTTTTTAGCTAAAACAAGCAGAATGACTACAAAGTTGCGCGTTGCGTCTTGGTGAGATTTAGCTCTGAAAGAAAAGGTCCATTCATGCAGACACACACACGCAGGGGGAAAAGTGTGGATTTAACCTTGACTGGTAAACACAGCACAGAGGAAGTAAGGTTAAAAGAAAATCTCATTAAGTTTCAAGTTATGGAGACACAATCTTCCTCAATGAAGCATTTATCTGGACCCCAGACACTTCCTTACTCTTTAATTAACATGTAATTGATTAACCATGATGCAGTTCTTCAGCAGATTTCACCCACTTTCATCAGACTCCCGGGCCTCGTGGAAGGAAAAGTTTGTTTGCACCAGCATGTGCTGGATGACGGTAGCTTAGTTCAGTTCATAAATTGAGCATTCACAAAAAGAGAAAAAACAAAAAGACTAATTGTCTGTTAGTGTGTTTGTGTGTATGTGTGCTCAAACTGGGAGATCCTGCAGTGTAACTGAAAGAGCTGTGCATAATTAGTAGGAAAGAAAGCAGTTGATTAGCCTCTTAATGGCATATCTGTGTTCCCCATTTCTTCTTCCAGACAGACAGACTCATGCAGCCATTAGCCACAATCACCATTCTCATCCCCATTACGAGTTAGCTCTCCATCAATGTGTGGGTATCCTCTCCAATCGCACACTTCTGTGCCTTTGTGCTTGACCCCACAAGTTCAATGTCTCTGTGGAACTTTTTTATTTTCCAGGATTGAGGTTAAAACTCCAGGTGAACACTTTGATTTTTGATGATGTGGGTTTGAATAAATGCTTTAAGAAAGCATTATGCTAATAGAGCCTCCCCACAAGAGCACATGGATGTTTGTGCCTGTTGTAAGCAATATTGCTCAAGAGCTAGCAGTGGGACAAACAGCTGTGCAGTTTAATGTCTATTAGCTTTACACAGTGTTGAAATGCTAACACTTCTGTTTTCATTAGGATCCTCACTAGTAAACAGTGGGGGTGGGATGGGGTGGGTAATATGCTAATTTCCAAGAAGTAAACATTGCTGTGGCTGTCATGTATGAATAAAAACAAGAAAAACACAGATTACATATTAAAATAAAGTGGTAAATGCTGATTTGTTTGTCCAAGTCAGGTCTCAGTGTTGTTAGCTGCAAACCAAACTTGCCTGCATCCTCAAATGGTCGATGTTTCAAAGTTTAAAACCTTCCTAGGTGAGGGCAAGTATGTGTGGTGGTTCATAGCAAGATTATATAACGCCCCTCTCACCCTCCGCTGGTGGTTTCTCCTCCAAGCTCGGGTCCTCTACCAGAGGCCTGGGAGCTTGAGGGTCCTGCAGTATCTTAGCTGTTCCTAGCACTGGGCTTTTCTGGATTGAGATGTCTGAGATCTTACCAGGTATCTGTTGTAGCCCCTCCTCCAGCTTGGGGGTTACTGCCCCCAGTGCTCCAATTACCACAGGCACCACTGTCACCTTCACTTTCCAGGCTTTCTCCAGTTCTTCTCTGAGTCCCTGGTATTTCTCCAGTTTCTCATGTTCCTTCTTCCTGATGTTCCCATCGCTTGGCACTGCCACATCCACCACAACGGCTTTCCTCTGTTCTTTATCCACCACTACAATGTCTGGTTGGTTCGCCATTACCATCCTATCAGTCTGGATCTGGAAGTCCCACAGGATCTTTGCCCTCTCATTCTCTACCACCTTCGGAGGTGTTTCCCATTTTGACCTTGGGGTTTCCAGTTCACATTCTGCACACATGTTCCTGTATATTATTCCAGCCTCTTCATTGTGGCGCTCCATGTATGCTTTACCTGCCAGCATCTTACATCCTGCAGTTATGTGCTGGATTGTGTCAGGCGCTTCTTTGCACCGCCTAGACCTTTGGTATTGTCTGGTGTGGTAGATCTGAGCCTCTATGGCTCTGGTGCTCAGGGCTTGTGCCTGAGCTGCCAGGATGAGTGCTTCAGTGCTGTCCTGTAGGCCAGCCCTTTCTAGCCATTGGTAAGACTTCTTGATATCAGCCACTTCAGTTATTGTCCAATTATAGGTATGCACCGGGGTTTGGCAGTGGAGATCCCATCAGTGTGTGAATGTGTGTGCGTGGGTGAATGGGACTCTGGCTGTAAAGCTGGCTTTTATCCCATTATTAATACTTTTATTATTTTATTTATTTATTTCATTTTATATTTATTTATCTATTTGATATTGTTTTATAAATTTACACTATATTATTAATAATTAATGTTAATATTCCTTATTTTAATGTTTTTATTGTTTATTTGTTCATTACTTTTATCAGTACATTTACTTTTTCATTCTCATTTATATTTTAATTTTTATTTCCGATGCTTCCTCGTTTGGATCGGCTGCTGTTCAGCCGCTGCTGCTCTAGATGGGGATCTGTGTGTGTCACCACTTAGCTTTGGTGAGGCTGGTTCCACCTGCGATTCTGCATTTGGCTGGATATGAAGCATATCACACAGAAAAAGGTCCAAAATATTAGAATTTCCAACAACCAACATTTTGTTTTCGTGCTCAGCCTAATTCCCATTATCTGTTCCCATCAGTTAGGGGGTGAGAGGTGTGAAAGGGGTGGGGGTTTGTGTGTAGGTCTGGGGAGGGGACTCTACTTTAATTTTCATGCTTGTTTTTATATATTATTTTGTTTGTTATGTTTTAATGTAAAGCACTTTGTGTTATGTTTTTATAGGAAAACTGCCATATAAATAAAGTAGGATTTGATTTGATTTGATTTGATTTGATTTGAAAGCACTTTGGGCCACAAGGTACAAAAGTGCTATATAAGTATAGTCTATTTACCATCTATTAAGAAATATTATCTTTACTTATTTGGAGTAACACAGAGATGGTTCTGATGAGCAGTTTTCTCAAGTCATGTGACAGAATTTATGTCATTGGGTGAATTCCTGAAAAGGGTCTTAAACATTTTATAAGTGCCGCACATAAACACATACACATCCTTGTGCTCTTACACGGCTCTTATAGTTTTCATTATTGAAGCTTCTCTACACCACTTTAATTAGACCCAATTTGACTTCAAATGAGCCACTTTTGCTGAGAAAGCAACTAAACGGGAAAAATTGGGCTTCAACTTAGCCACTTATTACATTCCTGGCCTCTCTTTGTCTCTGCTGCTAAGGGCCGAAGAGCTTTTAGAGCTCCAGCACTTGTATAATTGGCTTGTGTTGCAGTACAGGGTGTCATCACTGTCAGCTAATCAAAGCCCACGTCTTCCACCCTTCACCCCTGCCTGTTGCTATAACAACTATCGCTGAAGCAATGTTGCAGGAATCAATGATTGGTCCTTGGGCTTGTTTATTTCTGTTGCCTTTACATGCAAAAAAGATTGTTTATTGCAGTCACACTTCATTTGAAGACAGTTAATACAGTTAGTATTTTCCCTTCATTTCATTTCATTTCATATTTTGCTTTTCAGTGTGATAGAGACAGTTTTTAGATAGCTAAAGCCAAAAACAAAGTAAAGGCCAAGCACACACACATAACAATGATCAGCAAGGAATTTTATGGAAGAAGAAAAAAAGAGTCACACAACAAACAAGATTAAATAACCCATTAGGGACCGAGGAAAGAAATAGGTCTACCAGAGGAGAACTAAAAGTAGCAGCTTTATCTGCAGTGAACTAAACCTTGCAGGTTGTAAGAGGATGATTAAGGTGCAAATCAAGACAAAGTGTGTTGTGCTGGCTTACTCTGTACACTAATATAAAGGGTCTGCTAGAATTTTGCGTCTTCAGAGACATTAGAAAACCCTAAAACCTGTTTTCTGTTGTGCAATACACCCTTTGAAAATGTTTTTTTTTACAATGATGACTCAGTTATTTTTGAAAATGTTGCTCATTTACAGTACTTTTTGGAGTATAAGTTTTTGTTTTTTGTCTTTTGTCGTGGTCTGGCCAAAAGGGAGCCGGTTTAGCTCGTGCTGGTTTGCGGTGCCTTCCGTCCGTGAAACCAGGGTTCGACTCCGGGCTGCTCCCTGTTCCCTTCTCTACTTCTGTGCCGGTCTCAAGCCCGGTTGCCTTGAGAAGGTTGCGTCAGGAAGGGCATCCGGCGTAAAACATTGCCAAGTTTACCATGCGACTTGTTCGCTGTGGCGACCCCTGATGGGAAAAAGCCGAAAGAGAAACAACAAGTCGTGGTCTGGCCAAAATAGCGCTTTATACTGAGGTGCGGCGTAAAAAGTATTTTATAAAAAAAAGGCTATTGTGTTCCCACCGACAACCTACTAGAGACTGATTCCTTGTGTAGAAAAAGAATCACTACTCAGTCAAGCTATGTTCACGCCAGGCAATTGCGTTGCATTCAAAAACACTCTGCCCGTGGGTTTTTGAATGCACCTTTAGCTTATGGTGTTCTCACAGGACTGTAGCTTTCTGTCAAAAGCATATCCGGTAGCATATCACAAGCATATCCCAGTTGGCTTGGCTTGGTGCAAGTCATGTGAATCTTGCGCCAGGCTTTTCCTTTCACAGCTCTATTCCGATATGTGAAAAACTTGATGTAATATAATACTGGTTGGACACAAACCGCAAATATTATTCTCTCCTTTGTAATCGATTTTTAACTGGTGGGCCCTTTTTTTTTTTTTAAAGGGCACTACCCATGCGTCACTACCAAAGTTGAGTCATTGATTGCTCAAAGTTCAACTGATTTAACTTTTAATTGCTGCAAGTTTTGTACGTAGATTCCCCAAAACGAGACTTAAACATTTACGTAGCTGTTAGGTACCGGGGCCAGGGCGGCTTGTTTTGTTTCAGTTCACTTCCGGTTTTATTTTGACATTTCCGGTTACTGGTTCCTCATCACACTTGTTGTCTTTACGTTCATTCATTGTTCGCACCTGGTTACGCACCTGTTTCCCATTCACTGTTGTGTATATATTCTGTGTGTTGTCCGGCACTTATCGCCGGATCGTTTTGATTACTACTTCCAGTTCGAGTTTGATTAGAATTAAATCTTTGGTAAAACTACCTTCTGGCGTCCTGCGGTTGTGTCCAAACACCCACACTGACAGTAGCAACATGTGAACGTGAGAGTTTTGAATGCGGAAACCTGAAACGGGCCTACATAAAATTTTATTAGAGGTGGCTATGCCCTTATACGCATGTTTCCAAGCCTGGTGTGGAAGTGGCATTGCATTGTGGCATTGCAACATACTGATTTAATGATTTGAAGTGATATAAAGAGTCTAGTTGACTTGTTGGCATGGTCTTTATGCTATACGTATCCAAATAATTGTTTGCTACGTTATACTGGATTCCTGGTATATTTTATTAAGCTAAATAAGTATCAATATGTTAAGATAGATATTCAGACTATTTTTATCTATTCTGTTATTATGATTTGCCTTTACAGATAAAATACATGTTTTTGTTCCCATATTTGTTAAAAAAATTCTCAGAAATGTGCAACTTATAGATGATTTCTTTCTTCTTTATTACCGGTATGCATATTTTGGCATCTGCGACTTATACTCCAGAGCAACTTATAGTGTGGAAAATACGATACATAAATGAGATCATTTTAACTTTGTTTTTTGCTGATTACGTCTTTTTTTGTTTCCAGGTTTTGTTTTTATTGCACGTGGCAATGGGATCTTCTTTAAGTGTTTAGAGATGAAAGCCTCAGGCAGAAATGAGAAAATGAACAGGTGTGGAACCCAAGAGATTTTCTTTTAGGAAAGCCAGCCTTACAGATTAAAGGGAAAAGGGGGCTACCCAGGAGGGGGACCAAGAAGAATAAAAAATAATATTTATAGGAAAAAAAGCAAACAGAAGTTACACTTTCATTTTTCAAATTATTAATATTTTTGACCTATTTTACTTGTCATACCCGCATTATCTGTTTTAAAAAATATAAATGTATTTCTTTGTGCTCCAGAACATTTGTTAAAAAAACTGAAGAGCACACACAACACCAGGGGTTCAATGAATTAAAATAATTGTGCGCTTTTGTGACTCTGACCCATAGCACAAACACAAAATGAAAAGGAACACAAGAGTTAAAAATAGATTAATTAAACAAAACAGTGTGCTTGAAAAGAAGTGGGTAGAAGAAAAATCACTCTTTTTTGTAACACTCCGCTCAGTTCATGAAGATTTGTTGTATGTTTACTGGAAGTAAGTCATTGCAAATATCATAAATTTTGTTGTGTTAAGATTGAGTGAGAGTGTGTTCATGTTGAACCATTGTTTTTAGCTTCCTTAACTCCGTGTTTACTGTTTTCAGCCTGTCACACATCCTCTCATAGGCTGCTGGTATTATTTTTCACTGACTTCTTGTGGTCAAGAAATGCAGTTTAGATGTGTTGAAGACTATGACAAAGGGACACATTTAGACTTTAAATGTTAGGGTTTATATTCAGCAGGTTTCTTCTCACCCTGTCGATCAGCTCTCCCACCATGCCCGTCCAGCTGCCGTTAGGTTCTGGAGCTCCGTAAAGCCCGTCGTCCACAAGCTTGATTTTAAAGGAGAACTTGAGGATGCCTGCCAGCTCCCTCAGCATGTCCACGCAGAAACCCTCGTACTGATCGTTACCCTGGTAGTCCTGGTAGTTCGACTTGCGCATGACGTAAGGGTTTTCCTGTTGGGGGGGACAGAAAGGACACAGAGGATAACCTGTATCTCTTGAAGCTACAGTAGGTCATGTATTTTCACTTTTCTATTATTTGAGGTTGTGTTACCAGTATTGTGGTGACAACTAGTGACTTGTTTGCCAGTGTCTGTGATGCGTTCAGGTCCAGGGAAGTGGAGTTCATGACCAACGTGTTGTTGGAATACCAAGTCCCAATCTGTGACGCAAAAAAGAAAGATTATTTAAAAAATAATTAAATTACAGTCATTTTTATTTTTTCCACCCTTCGCCCCTTTAAGAATTTAAAAACTTTAAAACATATTTTAGAGTTAAACAGTTCCAGACAGAACTTTACCAGGATATTATAGAAAGGTTCTAGAAAGAACCTATTGTTTACAACAAACTGAGGATAAAATAATTAAGTGTTTGAAAGAAGCTTTGCTTTCTGATAACCTTTTCCAGACCACTGACAGGTCTGTCAAAACCTAACCCTGTGTGAAATCACCTTTTTAATTCCTAAATCTGACAAAAACAATGAAGTATCAAATGCTCTCGTCTCTCAAATAGCCAGTGGAGGCTGGACTTCATGGAGCACCATACTGATCCATTCACGTCAGAACTGTCGCCGTGGAGGGAAAATAACAGACGGTCTTTGGACAACTGTAACTCTTTGACTGTTCACGGAAATCATGTTAATCCATGTTAATCTGACATGAAGAAAAAGCAGCTTTGCATCAATAGGCAACACTTTAAGTGTTGTGTTTTCCACTTCAGTCAGCTGGTATATAGGCTGATTGTGTAAACACTTCACTACTGTGAAGTGTGCATGTCAGTGCAAAGCTGCTTTTCCGAGCTTTCAAATCCGTTGGAATGACATTAATTGCGTAAACGGCTATAGATTTCTGGTGAGTGTTGCATACTGGTGCAAAGCTGCTTTTTTTTCCACGTTAAAACAAGCAGGGTTCGTAAATGATTGCATTCATACTTCATAACGGAAAAGTGTTGCAAATCAACACAACATTGCTTTTTTAGAATCCAGTTGAATTATGTTATTTGCATCAATGATTGTAGAGTTACGGTAATTTGTTGCTTTACGTTAAACTACTGTAAAGTGAGAGCACAAAGCTGCTTTCTCTGCTGTAGTATCTGGTGCGTAAACAGTTAAAGTAATTTTAGGTTAAGTGTTGTGTATCGGCCTAGAAGCTGTATTTCGCTGGAGTCAGAATCAACTTGTTAACATACTTTACTACTGTAAAGTATTACAGTATAACTAATTAATACTGTAAAGTGAGACAGTATAACACTGTAAAGTATTACAGGGCATATTTGCACAAAGTTGCTTTCTCTGCTTGAGTATCAGTAGAATTGCGGTAATTCCAAAGACGGCTAAAGAGTTATTTATATTGGCGGCACAAAGCTGCTTTTCTCCACATCAGAATCTGTTGCAATTAGGAATTACAAATAGTTACCTTTGTTCAAAGAATGTCAACTCTGGAACTAAAGCTCTTGTGTCTAAGGCAGAGGTTCCCAAACTGGGGGGCGCGCCCCCTAGGGGGGGCGCAGAGGTATTGCAGGGGGGGCGCGGTGGAGTTTTTTTTTCATACTTTATTGACAAACAACATAATACAATAACAATGTGAATGTCTCAGGGGGAATTGAAATGTGTACATATTGCAGAAAAATATAAGAAATAAAACAAAAAGTATATAAATATATACACAAACATATACAACATAAGAGAAAAAAGAATTATTCCTTCAAAAATCTTTGGGGTTCAATAAATTTTAAATCTTTCAAAAATTAAATTAGTTGGAATTGCTTTTTGGTTTTGCAGATGTTTGATAATGGTACATTACTGATTGATTTCACTCAAAAACTGCTGGAATTTAGGTTTGGAGTTTGACCATTTGGCTTTACGGATATGGAATTTTGCCAATAATAAAAACAATTGTGTAATGAAGATACAATCTTTGTCTACTTTGACATTAAGGTAACCCAGAATAATGTCTTTATCTAAAAATGTAACAGTTTGTTTAGTTATATTTCCAATATAGTTTCCCACTTCAATCCAAACCTTATTTGTATTTCTGCAGTCCACAAACAGATGATAAATAGTTTCCTCCTGAGTTCCACAGAATGAACAAAACAGGTCCATGTCCACAAAAAATCTACTCAAAGTCTTTTTGGTAGGATATATACAATGCAATATTTTGAAGGACACATCTTTTATTTTGTTATTTAGACAGTATGTATTACTAATAGTCCAAGCATAAGTCCATTTTCCACAAATTTGGACTCCCAGTAAAACCTCCCAGCAGGTAAGGTTGTGGTCTGTAAGAAATTTCTTATTTGAATATTGGAAACTGAATTAACACAAATATCCACATTGTCCAAAAAAATTGTCTGGGTTCTTAATTGACTTGTGTTATAAATCCCTTTAAACAGTTGAAGTAGACTGGTTGGAACGGCATCTAACACTATGGATATTCTCTGGGAGGAACAGGAATACAGAATTTTAAAAGAAATTCTTCATACGTCAGAAGATGTCCATGAGAACTGAAAAGTTGTCTGATTAAAACAATATCATTATTATACCATCTAGGAAAAAAAGTGATTTATTCTTGTATTGTACATTACTGTTATTCCAAATAAAACAAGTTGTTGGAGAAAAATTATGTTTATAAAGGAGTTTCCAGGCCAGCAGGGCTTGTTTGTAAAAGTTTGAAAGTTTTGTGGGTAATTTTTCAATTTTACAATTACATTTTAGCAAGAATTTAATGCCTCCCATTGTGTCAAATATATATTTGGGAAATACATTCCAGATATTGTCTTCCCCTTTCAATAAATTACTTAACCACTTTATTTTAAAAGAGTTGTTTAAAGTTTCAAAGGTTAATACATCCATGCCCCCATGTTTTCTGGTGTTACACAAAACATTTTTCCTTAAGTAATGACATTTTTTCCTCCAAATAAAATCAAATAATGTTTTGTTTAATTAGGTGTTTTGGCATTTCTAAAGACAGAGACACATAGACAGATCTAGAGATTCCTTCAGCTTCAGATAACAGAATTCTACCGTTCAGAGAAAGATTTCTCATTAACCACATGTTATAAGGCGCGGTGGAGTTTAGAAACAAAGGATTTGTATGTTTGTGTCAGTGTGGGGGGGCTCGAAAATATTCTAATCTTTAGAAAGGGGGGCCCTGCAGAAAAAGTTTGGGAACCACTGGTCTAAGGGAAGTTCCATTTTTGCCCGTCAAACTAACTTTTTACATTCAAACATTTTTTAATACTTTTGGGTGTTTTGTTTTTTTCTGTCTCCATTCATGCTGGTTGTGTTATAATCTATTGTTCCAATTAAAGTAGAGCTTGAATGTATGCATTTTTAGAGGCACCTTTTTTTGATTGGCAGGTGGCTGGATTCAACAGAACCTTTGCCTTATTTTGTCTAATTAGCCATTTCTGACACTTGGACAAAGCAAACTCTGGCTAAATGTTGCACTCTAGGCATCATTTTTGTTATTTTCATCCTATCAAGGATGTCAGAAATGACTTATTTACTGTAAAAATGTCTATGGTGAATTGAAGTCTTTTGAGCAACTTTCATCAGTTCTTAAATCCCTGTTTACCTACAGCTCACACTGTACATTATGCCCCATCGTCCCACCAAAATGCACTTCTCATCATTTAAACATTGTCCACAATAAGTCATTTCTATCACAAACTGTTTCTTTTTTCCGTTTCCTCCTAAACTCACAAACTCGTTCCAAGTACATGGAAGCTCTTCTACACTTGTTCCCATTCATCACTTACTTTACTCCATCTCCATCCATTTTCCCCTTCCGTCCTCCAGCTGTTGCGCTTTCCTTATGCAGTATTTCATTTATCACATCCCTCTAAGCCACGTTCCCTCTTCATCCTGTCAGCCAGTTCTTTCTCTCAAGACACTCTTGCCGACCCATTCATCTGATGTTCTCCTTCCTTTATCTTTTCCTTAGTTAGAAGCTGTCTGGGCTCTGCAGTCCAGGCAGACTCACATGAGATGCCACCCTCTGCAAGATGCCCAGACAGGCAGTCGAACTCCAATTCATCATTCACGATGATATAGCCTCTGAGTGTAAGAGTGTATTTTTATGGACCTTTGGGTTCTTTAGAGACTTTGCTCTTGAAAAGAAGCATATCTTATATGGATAAAACAAAAAGGGTGCAATGTAATATTTAAAATATTGGCGTTTGCTGCTGAGAAAGCACAATTTCTTTTGACAGCTCAGACAAGAGCAAATGAAGGAAAACCACGTGGAGTCAAAACAACAGAGAAAGGCAGAGGACAAAGGGCCGACAAATCATTCATGAAGTTTCATGAAATTAGCCTGAGGAAGTTGAATAATGTTCCTAGCAGAGTCAATAATTAAAATCAATGAAATTGGACCTGGTTCCTCCACATTCATTCATGTTAAATAAGGCCACATGTTCTTACTCATGCATACAAATCTCTTCTCATCTGCAGCAAACGTCCTACACGCCTTTAGATCATCACTCTGCTGATCATATGTGAATATATTTGCTTACTTGTTTTCATTCCTTAAGTACACATCTAATGTTGATTAAAGTTTTCTGTCAACTCTTTCATTTCCAAGGCTGCAACGTCTCCATTGATGAGACAGTGGTTGTGTCCAATATAGGCCGTTGGCCGGTTTTCAGGATGTCCTGATTTACGATTCCAAAATTCAGACCTTGAAAATTTCCACGAAGTCTCTGCGAATTAACACCAAACTGCTCGGCGTTTAAATAATTTGTCATTTTAAAAAATATCTATTTTCATATATATTGTTCATAAATCATCCAAAAATTTGTCATCAGAACACACTAGATTTCTAACTGGTCTTTGTAAAAGGCCACAAAAACATGGTAAAAACACCATATTCACCGGAGTGTCTCTTTAGATAAAACTGGATTAGGCTTTTTTTGCAACTAATAGATCGTATTAAAAGGAGCCTTAAAAAAATCGAATATTTAACAATCAGGTCAATAAAAAAATAACAAAACCATCTTATGACTGGGTGAGAGTCTCAGTGAAGCAGAAAGTCATCATTTTTAACCTCAATGTTATTCATGCTCAATAAAAATGTTTCAGCTTTATTGAATTTTCCTGAGGATCAGTTGCTAACACTTTTTTTTTAATGATGAAAGGTTGAAATATCTGGGATTCTTGATTCCTCAAATATCTAAATCAGAGGTGGGCACTTAGGGCCGCATTCCTGCATGTTTTCCAACATATCCTGCTCTGGCTTGTTCTGATTGGCTGGACACACCTGAACCAGGTAATCAGCCATAAGTAGGAATATCTGGAAATCCTGAGAACACACCGGCCCTCCAGGCCTGGAATTGCCCACCTCTGATCTAAATGAACAGCATGCTGAAATCAAGTGGAAATCAGTGGCACAGTTTTGCACACTTACTTATCCCCCCAGGCTTGAGAAACCATCTGACCTTGAGTTAACCACAGATGAAAACTGACATTTTAATGTTAACCTGAGATCATAAACCAGCACCACACCCCTCGGGGAGAGACCTCTAGTTTAGTCTGTATTGACAGAAGAACTGCAGAGGAGTTCAGAACTGTCCAACTGAGTTGTTTCTGGATTTCATGCATGGCAACAGTTGCCTCCAAGTTGCAAGACACAATCGGGAGCAAAGTTTCTGTGGAACCAATTACTGCACCATCTCCATGTTCAAAGAAAGCAGACATTTGCATTTAATTATTTGCATTTACTTAACACCACTTTAGTCTTTCGACTCCTCTTTACTCGACTTTGTCAGAGTTCTGACCTCTTTGTACCCGGCTGGGTGTTTTTCTAAGATCTTCAGGGTGTAATTGGTCCTCTGGCCTTTGCTGTTGAACTCGATGTGACCTGTGAGGCCGTCATACTCCACCTGATGAGAAAGAAAAACAAGCTGTTTTAAAGGAACAAACAGACAAACGTGGATAATAGGCTATCTGCAAGTTGCATACATGTACTGTATATTTTGACATCAACCTGATAGCATCAGAAACTACAGGTTACCCGTAAAGTGGTTGGTACATCTTACTCCATATATATCAAATGTTTTAATTTCATTTTCTAACAGCTTAGCTTTCAAAAATAAAAGAGGAGCCAAAAGAATCTGTACTGGTAAAATTTAATCAACATATTTTTATTGGATTGATATTGTAGTGACAACTACTGCACAATTGTGTATTTAAATGTTAACAAAGTTATCCAAGCTATGCGATTTTAGTTTTAAATTTTAAAGGTTACATTTTGCCCCATTTTTTATGTGAAAACTGTGTCTCTCACATAGTGTTATTGCTTTTTTTGATGAAAGACGGTGAAATTAAAATTACATTGTAGTGAATCAGGGGCAGAAGAAAAAAAGCCGTCTGAAAAATAGCATATTTGTGATGTAGAAAACAGACCGGATGGGCCACAAGCCCCCTGCTCCGCCCTACAGCTGACAGTTTCACCCTCAGAAGATAGTCAGAGTGGGTCTTTACGTCTCAGACCTTAAAAAGGAGTCACTCTGACTTCCAAATTTTCTTCAAGGTTTTGTTCATAAAGCAAGTCATTGGGAGAACAGCTTAAGGATTCCCCAGCTAATACCGGCTTTTGTTTGCTGTGTTCTGTAATTTTGTTTCTGACACAAGATTATTATAGATACTGTTTATAATGTAATGTATTTTTGTTTCATAAATATTAAATGATGCTTTAAGAGTCTTACAGTGCGGACGGCCTGAGATGAAAAGCTTTCTAAATCAAGTGTGACAATAACTTGAACTGTGCATCAAACCACATAAAAACGCTTTGGCTTGCTATACGTTATTTCAAATGTTTTTTTGTTTTGCTGTAGTTTTGTTTTTCACTCCTGTATTGTGAATCTTTCTGGCAGCGTTGGGGGGCGGTGGGGGGGAATGGGTAAGAATGAACTGCTGGAGAGTCTGCAACAAAAGAGACTCTTAAGCTTAGCTCCATTTTCTGTGTTTCCTTTAAAAATCACACCAAGCAGCATGAAGTACCACTGTCTGACATTTCCATGCTTCTCGACCAACTCAGCAAAACAACCTTCAACACTAAAGCTGTACTATGTTAAGTGAGCATTTGCACTGTAACAGATCTGTAAACATTCAGACGCTGACATTAGAAATGGTTTTCTGGTTTCTGTTTGAGTCAACACTAAAGGGTGTTAATTCATAGGTGACTTAGATAAAAAAATACAAATAAAAAAGTAAAATGCTAACATGAACACGCACAAACTCACAAAGGCAAAACGATGTAGACTGGAAATGGAGAGCAAAAATGGAGACGGCTCATCAGATCACCAACAGAGCTGCTAGAATATACATGCATGCAGAGAGCCTTGTGTGCTGCACGGTCAGTCGAGCATGCATTTTGCTCCACGGTTCATGCGAGTCATGTGCTGTCGGGTGCACGCACACAGCATGAATGAGTGTGTCCGTGTGCACGACTCAAGATGAATTACGTTCCCAAAAAGCTGGTGTGAGAGAGACAGAGGGAGGAAGAGAGGTCCCTGGTTGCTGCCAGATACAGAGGAGGGATGATGAAGTGATGCACTGCGAGCTACCAAAACAATATGGAGGGAAAGGCATCATCAGTGGACGGAAAAAACAAAACGTGGCAGTTACAAACAAGCGACGAGAGCAACGAGAATGAATCATATGAGAAAGAAAATGAAAGGAAAGCAATAGATGCCAGAGACACCAACCAAAAGGATCAAATCTGTTCTAGCATGAGTAGAAAAAAATATATATATATATCCCTGAGGATTTGGGTATAGGAAACTTACTGATATCAAATAACTGGACAAAAATATACATTTATTTTCCAAAACAACAAAGCCCCTAAAAAATGGAATTCTTGGAAGAAAAATCAAAAATGCAGCAATGAAAAAAACAAAATTTAGTAAGACAAAATTTCGACAAACAACTATGGGAGGGGTCTGCAACCTGAGGCTCCGGAGCCACATGTGGCTCTTTTACCGCACTATTGTGGCTCTCTGGTAACAGACGATTACTTCCTTTTACCTTAAAACAGTAACTAAAGCTGAAAAGTAAAAAAGGAAGCAGGTCGAATCTGAATTCTTCCTCTACACCCTAATACTTCTCCCTACCCCTCCAAGTGTAGGGCCATTTAAAGCTTTAGCGGTGTTCGAACTTGTTCTTTTTTTTTTCTAAAGGGGATTTTGGACTGGATATTCCTCCGCCCGATGGATAATCCACGTTGTGCTGTTGTGCGGAGGAGAATTGCATATCTTAACGTGGGTGTGCTTCAGAGCACACCCACGTTAAGATATGCATGACTTTTGATATGCATGACTTTTGAAAGGTCTAAAATCAACGTTGCTATGCATTTTCTGAGCACCAGTAGCTAGGAGCTAACATAGCTCACCGTCGACTATTCACGATGTCATTGAGATCCGAATTTGTAGAAATTATGTTTCCATAACGCTCTGCTTGAAGGGATAAATGAAGGGGTAGGGAGAAGCCGTAGGGGAAGGGGAAGAATTCCACTTAAAAAAATGTTAACTAACTTAAATTTATTCAACTCATTTAGAAACAGTTAAAGAAGAGTGCGTAATACAAGTCGAACTAAGACATGAAACATATCTGTGAGCACGGTTTACAGCAAAAAATCAATTGGAGGTCCCTTAGTAAACCTGAGTTTATGCTAACCAAACTATAAGGCAGTTGTTCTATAGTTTAACACATTTATGGATTTCAGGTGCTACTTGTGGTTAAAAAAAAATACAGTAGGGGTCAATTAATTAGCTCTGGTTAGAACCCATGGTGACATCGGTGTAACAGAAAAATATCAGGAATGTTTTTTGTTGTCAACTTGGTTTGTGGTGTTTTTACACTACAGTAAAACAACCCTTCTTTATATGATATACTTTTTCTTATTATTGCTGACATTACACTGCGTACTACATTGGCTGCATTGAGATTATTCTATGTGCCAAAGGGTGTTTTTTTATTTAAAAGTGACTATTCACACGTAATCAGGGCGGGGTTAGGTTTACGGTTAGGGTTCAAATACAGGCAGACACTGCAATTCAATTCAATTTGATTTATACAGCCCAATATTTACAACAGTAGTCATCTCAATGCGCTTCATAACGGTAATAAACGGTAATCATAAAGAACAAGTCAAACAATTCAACAGGTTATGGCTAAACTAAACTAAACAGACTAAAACAAACTGGTCATCCCTGCCATTAGACCTCCTTCTCGGTGAGAAAAAAAAAAAACTAAAAAAAACAGATTCCGGAAAAAAAGAAGAAACCTCGGGGGTGTCCACATGAAGGGGGGATCCTCTTCCAGGACGGACAGGCGATGTACCAGAACTCTTAGAGAGAATTAGCTCTAAAACTACATGTTTAAATAGTCCAGCAGATGGGATTCATCCAGATGGATGGGGGGACGGCTGGGAGCACAGACGAGCCAGAGGAAGGGTCCACAACCAAGTGTAGGAGCAGGAGCAGAGAAGAGGTACACGGTCAGGTACAGGATCACAGATGAGCCAGAGGAAGGGTCCACAACCAAGTGTAGGAGCAGGAGCAGAGAAGAGGTACACGGTCAGGTACAGGATCACAGATGAGCCAGAGGTAAGGTCCACAACCAAGTGTGGGAGCAGGAAAAGCAATGTGCATTTAGGCCAACATGAATTTCCATCAGTTTTTGTTCTTGGTCGCACATAAATGCAATCTTTTCTGAAACAAAGCCATGAAAAGCTCTGTCTAAAGTTGAATCAAAAAATTCTCCCCAAGCACTCTGTAAACTTAGATTTTTCTGTGGGCTACCTGCATGCCCCGTACAAGTTTGCCCATCTATTGCCGCCAGACAGTCCATGTCCACCTGTAAGGTCAGTTGTGACTACGGCCTAAGGCCTTTACACATGCTGCACAAAAGCTTATCATTTGCATAACCTTCTCAGCTCAGCCCCACTTTAAATGAAAGTGTCTGCCCTCCTTTAAGTAAGCATATGTGCCATTTAAATTCTGCAGAGGAATCCTGCACATATTTGCAGCTTAAATTGTCTCCACGAAGTGAGTTTGCCTCTTTCTCCTACAATTTATCAGCTCAGAGACATGAAGCTCCTTTACAATATGGAAGGAAATTGGTCAGGAACATCAATTCATGAGCCATTTAGACTGAACCAAAAAAAGAAATAAGATACGAAAGCTACACTAAAGGACATAGATAGTGAAAGTGAACTATTACCTCAAACAAGGCGCTCCATTCTGTTTTTATTCCTCACCAAGTCTTTTCCTGCCAATGATGTTCAGATCAAATCTAGACCAATGATGATTCTTTTTTGTCTTTTAGGCAACTAAGTAAGCAAAGAAAGAGAAAAAGAATTCTTTCCCATCAATGCGTCTTCCTGCTGGTCAGATCATTTCAGGGATCAAAATGGAACAGAAGGTAAAAATACTAAATTAAAAAGATGGAATGTATTTGTTGCTGAAACTCTAGTCTAGAGAGAAGCTGATTATTTTTCAGCACCACAGCTTCATCAAAATATACTGAGACATTTCTGTGTATTCTATTTTATTTTTTCCAAAAACGCTTATTATAAAGGGGTTGGCACAGCGGTGTAGTGGTTAGCACTGTTGCCTCCCAGCAGGAAGGCCGTGGCTTGAACCCCAGCTGGGTCCTTTCTTTGTGGAGTTTGTATTTTCTCTTGCATGTGACTGTTTTGTCCAGGCACTCCAGATTCCTCCCTTAGTTCAAAAACCTGATTTAAAGGTCAATTTATCGTTCTACATTGGTGTGAATGTGAGTGTGTTTGGTTTTGTGGTCATGTGACAGACTGGCAACATGTCCAGGGTGTATCCTGCCTTCACCCAGCAGTGGTTGGGATAGGCTCCAGCAACCCTGTCACCCTGAAGGAGATTCAGCAGGTTCAGAAGACGGATAGATGGGTTGTTTTTGAGCTTGTTTAAGGAGTGAGACTTGGCTGCAGACAACAAAACTGTGTCAGATTTTGTTGCCTGGAAGCTAAAATTATATAACTTTAGGCAGAATTTTTTTTCCTGTTTGAATATTTTATTTATTTATTATTCAGAATTTAGGAAAAAGGCAGTCTTTGTAATTAATTGTAAGGCCTGTCACAAAAATGTCAGAAATGTTTAAAGCATAAGTGGGAATATTTTGTTTTTAATTAATTACAATCTCGAAACAACAAACGCACAAGACCTAAAAATGATACACTTTTTCAAAATTGACATTTTAAAAAGTTTTTGGAATTGTTCCATCTATAAGTAAAGCTTGAAAATGGGAATAAAGCTTTAGAGAGCACAATCAACCTTTTATGGGGCAAAGGCACCAAACGTTCGGAATCATCTTCCTCTCTCTGTGCTCATCATTTAAGAAAGCTCTTTTAATTCAGTTCAAACATACTTTTCATGGTTTGAATTTATTTTTCTGACTACTTGATGTTCCTATTGTTACTTTTATTGTATATTCTGAATTATATTTAATTTGGTCAATGTAATTCAAGAGAGTGGTGAATACGGAGAGCTCCTGTTTTTGTGTGTGTGTGTGAATGAGTGTGTGCTTGTGCGCCAGAGCGTTTAAGTCATATCACAAGCTTAATTGTATTGTTTGTTTGCTTGTTTCTTTTTGTTCTTTTGTGTTATTTCTCATGTTTATTGTTTCTCATCTACACTTGTAAAAGAAGACCCTCTTGAAAACGAGATGTGAAACCTCAAGGGGCTTTATTCTCGTGTTAAAATGTGTAAATATGGCAAATAAAATGCTTTTATTAAAGGTTAAAAGGGTAAAGACTGTTAGAGCCGCCAGATAAAATAAGGTTTTTGGTTGGGATATGGGGGAACTTCCAGTCCGGGTGGAGGACCTCTGGTTTCAGCCGATGATCTTTGCAGCAAATGTGTTGTGTTTTTGTGTTGGCCAGTGTGCTTGTGTGTGTACCATTCGTAGGTAGTTCATGAGGCTTGTCCCATGCTGCCAGATGAGCGGGGAGGTGCAGCTCAGCGGCTTCACTCCGATCTCCTGACTCCGGTTCAGCTCCCGCACAGCGCCGACCACCACATGAACGCCATCAAACATGAGGGCGGATGACAGCTGGACATCAGACGAAAAAAAGAGTTGCTTCAGACAGATGGAATATCCATGTTTGGCCACATGGGATTTTCAGAATTAAAAAGTAAATAATACATTTATCTATGTCTATTCGTTTGATTGCATACAAAAATGCATGTATTGGGTTTTTAGTAAGTCAGTTAGCTATATGTGCTTTCAGATACATCTATTAAAAAACCACCTTAACCACTTCAGTGAAATGGAACTGACTGAATTTCAACAATTCAAACCAATTTAAAGGGTTTTGTGCAGAAATGACTGAATCCCAAAGTTTAATACAGTTCTGTTGAAACGTTTGTCTTTTAAAGTTGCAGAGAAGTTTGATCTGAAAAGAAAAACAAGCAATGATGAAGTCGTCAGTAAGCCTAAAGAATAATGCGAAATGCTGCATCACTGGTGAGGAAAGGAGGATAAAGCAGGAAGAAAAAAGAGTGAAGAACTCTCTGTATCAGCCGCACTCAGCTCATAAAAATAAGTGATCCTATCTGAGTTTACGTTCTGCTCTGTTTGGTCAGTTGTCAGTCAAATTGATGCTCTCAGGGAATCTGATAAATTGCACGGCGACAGACTTGCTTCATCTGCTGAAGGCTGATAAGAAAAGACAGATGTATAGGTGTGATTGCCGTTCTCAACGCGTCACTACTTCCAGGGCTGAATGACTAAACTGCTCACAGTTTGAGCAGAGACAGATGAGGGAAGACGGAGGCAGAAAGTCTGGAAAATAATTGGTAGCTTTCTAAAACACATCTGATCCAACAGCTGTTGTCTTTTTTCTGGCTCCCGCCTGACACTGAAAACCCTGGAAACTCCTAAAGGTGCCTTTGGGAATGTTTATGAATATCTGCGGAACAAATGATCAAATTAAGCTTTTACTAAACGGAAAAGAGTGACTGCGTAAAAAGAAATTGTTCTCAAACTAGAGATGCTTTTCTTAAATATTTATTGGGGGAAATTTTTTTTTCGAATTTTTGGCTATTATTCCAGATTCAGCCACAAAATAGGGTTGTATATACTTCGTTTATAAAAAATGAAATGATATACAGACATAATAATGATTTATTGTTTAATAGTTCACACAAAAATGCATAAAAATGAAAATTTCAACATTTTATAATATTTTGACAGAATTCCCTCATTTTAGAACTGATGACAGCGATTCACCTAAACAGAAGACTGAAGTGAGAAATACAAAGAAAACCCTGAGGTTCATTTTACATTGGATTAATTAGATTCATTAGATGCAGACTGTAGGCGTAATTGGATATAAGAAAGGTTAATTGGGTTAACGGGCAGCACATTGGGTCGGGGAAACCTCTCAAAGGTAGAAAGTTTTGTTGCTCAGTAAAAAACAAGCAAAACAAAATCACAGACTTTGAATATGTCATCATCTGCCACACTTGATATAGAAGATTTAGAGTCTGGGGAAATCTCTGTGAGCAAGCGACGAGGCTGAAAATCAATACGATGCTGGATGTCAGTGATCTTTATGGCCTCAGGCTGCGTTGCAGTAAAAACAGCCGTGATTCTATTATGGATATTACGAAGCGCTCGCACAAATCACTGTCTAAAAAACAGTTTCCAGCGCCGTCCACTGCAGTGGGGTCTGTGCTTCAGAGCAAAGAGACTCGGGAGAGGTTACCATGACGCGGACCCTTCATTTGATTACCTGTTGAGGGTTAGTACATTCTCTTCTACCTCTACCTTTACATCAAGCCCATGGGTTTCATAAATCACACACGTCTGTGGGTGCAGGTGATCATACACACAAGAACAACCCACTTGAAGAATAACGAACGTTGAAAGCAGCTCTGTTTTCCACCAGAACATTTTTCGGTTTAAACAAAAGATGCCTTTTAGCCTTTTTTGGTTTGATTCCTCTTATTAGTCTGTTACTTGTCAGTTTTGGGATTTTTAGTTTGTTTGTAAAGTTTGGTTTTAGTCTGAATAATGATAACAAAAGATTCATCTTTGTATAAAATGATCTAAACGTCCATCATTATCATCATCATCATCATCCTCCCAGTGCAAACCCCACAGGGAGGTTCCCCTAAAAGCCGACCCACCGCCGGTCCTGGGTACGGACTGATGTGACAGCCTTCCCTCCAGGAGAGATTCAGACTCCTGATGAACTCCGAAAAGAACGGATGAGTGCGGTTCAGCATGGAGAAGCCCAGAATGTTGGACTGATCATTCACAACATCGTCCATCTTGAGCAGAGGGAAATCCTGCAGTCAGACAAAAAGGATGAAGGAGAGACTTTCAGTTTTTCAGCCCGTCTGTCTGCAAAAGTTTTTTAGAGACCAAGAGAAGGGGTGTTAAATAAAACACCAATGCCAGAAAAAAACAATGGAAAGGAGGTCTATAGCAGGTGAATGGTCTTAAAGAACATTTTCTCCTGCAGGTTTTGCAATATCAGGTTGAATTTTAAAATTCAGAACAGGGTAGTGAAGGAAAAAAAAGAGATGAACTTCAAAAGCAGAAATTTTTCGTAGAACTTCAAATAGTCCTTGAAGAAGACTTCACCAAGCTCGACTTTTACTCAGCTGAGTGTGTGCTCATCAGATGTTAAAATGAAATATTTAACCAAGCTTGTGATGAACCCAAGGAAGAACATATTTGCACAAACTCGTTCCAAACTGGTGTTTGTTGAGATCTGACTCAAACGTCAATGGTGATTCTGTGCGTTTGACCGATAGCTTCCTCAGCTGGCAACAGTTTTCTCCCTTTAGTGGAAGATTCATCCATCTGTCCACCTCTTGGCCGGAGTTCAGGCCATGGGGCTAGTGTTCTCAGCAAGTAGGCCCTGACCTCAGTCACCACCTGCAGGAGCAAATCAAGACAGCCTGGAGACCTAATCTTGTCGGCTTCAAGCAGTCTTCTAAGAGGAGGAGCGTGCCCGCAATGACTTAACTAGGCGTCCAGGTTGGCCTCTTTCCAAATGTCTAAACCCCCTTAAAATGGCCCCTCTGGATGTGGGGAGTAAACGTCCCCTCCGAGTTCCTTTGGCCGAGCTTTGCAGTCTTTGACCTAAGAATCGGTGTGGCGATGCTTTTGCCTTCAAATCCCTGCTGATCCATAATATACCTGTTGATGCCCAAGCTGCAGGGCTAAGTCCTGTCTAAGCTGGCTCATCTCTGATTGGCCCCTTCCCCAATACTGCTTCCATAGTGAAGCCCCTGTGATTTCAATTTAGGAAAAGGAAACCAAGGATATCATTTCTGTAACTGTCTTTTTTTTTATTACCCTTTTGTATTATTGACAGACCAAAGAGTGGAAAATTACCCCAACAAGTTACCTCTAGGTATATATTAGGGACACAAACCCCTTCACCTCAGTAAGATGTCAATTCAGCCACAAAATAGAAAAAAAAGACAATTTTGGCACATTTAGGATGAGAAAAAAAATATATTTTCAAGAATTTCTAGAATATTTTCAATTAAAACATGGTCACATGTCAGAAAATCAAGTAAACCTGTTGGTTATTACATTTCAAAATACGATTACAGTGTTTGCGTGATCTAAAAATAACCAGCGATAGGTGAAATTTACAGATGTTTTTTTTTAAAGGCTGTAAAACTCCTCACTTCACACTTTATACACTTTTCTCAGACAAACATGAACATTTTCACACTTGTTTATCCTTCAAAATTCAAGCCTACTTTCGAACAAAAACAATTGGATTTGCTTGCGATCACTGATCTACATAAATGTGGCAAACTGAAAGCAATCTGTAAAGGGGACACGGCACAGAAGAGATTGATTGACAAGTTCAACAGTCAATCAGGACGCAGAACAGGGTGCTGTTAAAACAAAAATCATGCACATCTTGTACAAAAAAAAAATCTGCAAAACCACAAACAGTGAGGGACCACTGTAAACGTCATTTCATCGTGAAGATGGACACATGTACGATATTGTTCTGTTCAAACTGTGCCCACGACCAACAGTTGATAGATAAAATGTCTCATGTCTCCTTGTTGTGAGCATTTGGTGAAATTTATTTTTTTTGTTATGTACAACCCACATTGAAGAACACTCCACGTTTCCCATTTTGCATAATTTGGAACGTAATATTAAAACCTTCTTGGCAGTCAAAGATCTAAACTAAATCAATGAAACGTTGTGCAAGACTAGAATGTTTGTTTCTCAGTCAAGTTCTTGTGTTCATATCACTCAACTGTTTTGACAAACATCCGCTTCATCGCTTTGTGCACAGTAGAAGCATTTCAATTTAAAAGGACCGCTGCTTGGTGGTTGTCAGTCTGAAACCAGCATTGGACAGGCAGGCTGTAATCACGGGCGTTTGTTGCTCTGTAAAATGTTTTGGCAGACAATCTGTTCTGTCTGAAGAGGCGGCGTTTGTCCGGGGTACAAACGCTTTTCTTTACATAAACATCAAGGCTGCTGCTTTGCCCTTTAGGTTAACAGTCTGCATCCGCGCGCACGCTGTTTGCTCAGCTATAGTAAAGGCTTCACCGGCATAATCATTTCCCTGATAGCCTCCTCTTCCTCCTTCTATTTCTTCTATTTCCCAAACATTGTCCCAAACTGTCGCTGTTATTGTTGCCGTAGGGCTTGCAAATGCCAAATCAATTTCTGCAGCAGCCACACTGGTTGTCAGGCTGTCAGAGTGCCAGCGGTGACAAAAAGTGGCTGGCTGGCCGCGGCGCAGGGAGCAAAACACTGCAACGGCCTTTCACAGACATCCGGCGACCTCGTGACTAAAACATGCCTTTATTCAAAGTCAGCGCCAGACATGAACACGTTTAATCTGTGAAGAATAAATGTACCGTAATACTTATGTGATTGGTTATAAAATGAAAGGTTTTGGAAAATTTTGTATTATTAGGCTTATTGCAAAGTATTTGGTACTTGCAAAGATTTCCAACTTTGTTTTAGGACATAAACATATTCTAACAGGATTAAAGTTGTTTAAACTTCACTTTGCCTTACACCATTCCAAGCTTTTCTCAAGAGTAGCAGTCAGGAATTGTTGGTCTCATTAAGAGCTAGGATAGAAAATATCATCAAAATGAGTCCAAATCCTTTTACTCCATACTCTTGACAATAGAAAAACTCAATTTTAAATTAAAGTTCTGTTGGCATTCATTGCCATTGTTTTGGAAACAAAAATGTAGATTTATTGGTATTTAAATTTAAAGTTACACGCAAGCATTCAAATAGGGAAAATTGGCTAAAGAATTTTCATTTCTTTAAACTTTTTTTTAGTTCTAGGCACATTCTTATGGCCCTATAGTTTATTTTGTTTAGAGTGACAATAAACTAGTGGAATGAGTGGAAATGACTGATTTTAGAACAAAATGTGACCAAAAATGAGAATACAATGCTAGTACAAGTTGGCTCATCTTAATACATCCTTATAAAATCTAATCCTAATTTACGCACAAATCAAGAATTACGCAGGCACAAATCCGACTGAGTCTAATTTCTCTCCATAATGACACCATTTATTTGTTTTACCTTGGCCTTGTTTGCCGTTATCTGAGCACTTCTCTGGTTCGAACAATGTTGCAACACCAGTAAGAATTTATGTTAGACCTCCATATACTGTTAGATTAACTACACAGGACCGTGTTCGTGGTCCTACAACTTCATACACTTCAGCACATCATCAACATAACACTGAATAATTAAACTGCAGGGATTGGTTCAAGGACATTTCTGTTTGGTTTACATTTTCTTTCACAAACCGAGTCTGACATGGTTGTTTCAATGATATTAGATGGTTTTGTACGACTATACTCAGATTTATGCTGTTAACTGATTTCTGTTTTTCCTTGTTGCTCACGTACTCATTGAGGCTCAGCAGCCTCTAAAGCGCAATTAAAGTTATTACCTCCATGTGAAAGTGGTTTGTCTTATTCATTTTATTGTTCAGTAGGTTTCTCTCTTTAAAGCTCCACAAGTTCTGGTCATAAAAAGGGTCTAACAAGGCCTGGAAATCTTTTCAGTGTGACTGATTTAGTGAAAAAACTTCCAACATTTTGTGGCCTCTTGTGGACTCAGCTATTTGAAATCCAGCAGTCTTTTCACACTCAGCAGAGCATGTTTAATACAAACTTAAAGGTAGGTCGTGGGCGGCTGTGAAGGTGAATAAATGGCTACGGTCGTGGTGAAGTGTTAGAATAATTTTCCTTTTGGTGCCTTTCCAAGTTTCTCTCTAAGGGTGGAGGAATGACAGTCTGCCCTTGCTCCGGCAGCGCCGAACGCGTGATCCTGTTAAAGACTGTGGCGGTGCTTAAAGTCAAGGCAAAGATCACAATGAGTTATTGCCCTCACAGCTTCCTCACCCAAGGGTACAACAC
Source organism: Oryzias sinensis (assembly GCA_037389245.1). Classification (NCBI taxonomy): domain Eukaryota; kingdom Metazoa; phylum Chordata; class Actinopteri; order Beloniformes; family Adrianichthyidae; genus Oryzias; species Oryzias sinensis. The sequence goes on from CM074488.1 coordinate 55,708,722, forward strand.
AGACCGATTACATTTTAATGACCACGAAAGGGGGGCGGGGTCAGCACAGGTCGTTGATGAGCAGGAAGAGGAGAGTTCGAGGTAAAAGTCAGGAAAGTTTGAATGCAATAAAACAACAGAACCTCCTGGATCCATGAATAAAAGCGGTCTCAGAGAAACATACTTGAGAGGGTACAACCAGGAAGGAAAGTATTCAAAAAGAACAAAGAAAATAAGAAAAGAAAGACTCCACAAAATGGAAGAAACTATAGCTCTGGGGTCATTTGTGGCCCGGCACACAGGAATAAATGATATTGATCATCCTTAGTCAGGTTTTATTTTCCCTGTAATTCTGATACCTCCCCATAGATGGCGCTCTACAAATAAAATTGTCATTGTACATTCATGCAGTGTTGGAAGACTTGTTGTTTTCTGATCTTCGTGTGTGTTTTCAGAGCCGGACGGTCATTCCAAAACCCCATCAACGCAGCATTTCTCTTTGTTTGCGTTTTACGCTGAGGGACACCAACCTGTTGGTGCAAATGGCGCTAAAATGAGAACAAAAGTCGCAGTTTTGAACTAAAAACTCCAAAATGTTCTATTGAGAATATATGTGTTTAATTTCCATCAAAATAAAATGATATTTTCGTCCAGATTCCATATCATTTCGTCCTCTAATGAGGTTCATTACCGAAACACTCCTAAAAATAAGAACGCCTTGTTGGCCCACAAGTCAAAAAGTGAGCCCACCCCTGACTTTGGGAGGATAAACAAAAAGAGTTAAAAAAATGAAGAATTAAAAGAAATGGTTGAAAAGAAAACATTAAAGATGATAATGTTACAAAAGGTAATTAGAAAATAAAATGCTGTATGGTGTAAACTCTCCAATGATTTGCAATTAGGGGTAAAACGATTCATTTCAACAACGATTCGTTTCATATCATATCAATTTGTGGATGATAATACAATTCATTGTCGATCTTAGCTCGTTTTAAATGATCTGATTCACTGATCTAAATAGATCCAGAAGATCTTTAGTCAAAACTTCAACCAGTGTGACTCAGAAAGAAATGCCTGGAACAGTGCATGGGAACTTTTCCAGATTCCTTGTAATTCTTGCAAATTAATCAAGTGTAAATTAAATAGGTGTAAACAAACATGTACTAATACAACTAATTAATGTCAAATCCATTCACATTTTAGTTTCAAGTTGTTTTTCCAATCACAATAATCCAAAGGAGACTTTCTTAGCACACTGTATGGTCACGTCTTTGCTAATTTCAAAGCCTTTCCACACATTGGACTGAAACTTGATTCCTTTTTGCTGTCATCGTGTGTGTGATGGTTCGTGGTCGTTTTTATGTTGAAGTTCAATAAACCTACTGCGTCTCAATCCAAATGGCATTGTCAGAGTTTGACTTGATCGATTTCTGTCATTTCTAAACAATATTATAACGGTAAAGGTCGATTGGATTAACAATTTACCTCAGATAGATTGAATTATGGGTTAATCTGAGTCACATCTGCATCTCCATAAATGGTCTGCAAATCAATACATAAAAGATTCAACAAACTTTGGGGCAACAGGCTGAAATCTAATAGTTTCACCTGAATGGATATATTTGATTCATTTTGCATTTAATGAAAATGTATTTTTTCAGAGAAACTCTTTTTTTTAATTTGAATCAACAAAACAAAATGTCTATGAAATAACAGCTTCAAACATTAAAACCTGCATCTTAGACTGTTTTGTTCTTTGTGTGTCGCACTATTTAATCGGGTATTGTGTCATTGTGTATAATCGTCACCTTTAGCCGATTGTAATTGAAGCAATCTTGTTATGTCATGTCTTTTTGCGTGCATCACGTGTACATCAAAGGCGATTATTTACTTCCCGATCAATTTTATACCTTTTTACCAACATAATTTTGTCCTTATCCATGGTTTTTCAACCGACTCCACTGTTACTCCCACAACTAGATTGATTTTTCTTTTTTATCTCTGACATCCCTAAAATAAATAGATGCGGCATTTCAGATCCGTTTGTGGTTGATCATTATGGGCTTCAAAGGCTTGTTTAAAAAGTGACATCTGGAATTGCATTGGGGGCTTTTTAAGATTCCTTGTCTTGTACAATCGACTGCAGCTTCTGTTCTGCAGCAAATCAAGAAGCTCACTCATTGTGGAAACAGCTTCCTATGCGACACAAACAGTGCTTTTCTTTGTTTTTTCCTGTGGAAACTACACTCACAGTGGGGCTCTTTGTGCTCTTTTCTGCTCACAAGTCAATTCTGCTCTTCCTTAGATTGCCTCCAAGTCCGCCACACTGATGTCTCACTAGAATCATTCAGCCCTTACATGACCTCACAAACACGGGCTGACCTCCAGAGAAACCTCAGACTGAATTTCAAAACTCTTTTTGTCACTAGACAGGCTTTCATCCACATCACTTCTGCTATTTTCTGTTCTGGAAGCTCTTTGCTCTGGACCGTAATGAAAAAGGAGCCAGTGAACAAAGGAGAGCACATTTACATGAGGAAAAGTAGAGAAGAATGACTGCATAATGAAAGCTCTTACCATTGTGGTGAGGATGTACTTATAGAAGGCTGTCATCATTCCCAGCTCATTTGCCTGAAGAACACACAAAAAAACAAGAAGTGCACCGTGAGGACGTCAAAATCCTTCAATCTCTCAAGCACAGCACTAAACTTATCTCAAATTATTTGCAAAAATTGCATTTTCTTTGATCGTTAATCAACAATTTGACTGTAAATCTGCTATTTTCGGGCTGCGCAGAAAATTTCAATATTTACAAAATGAAGACGTGTGAATCAGGAGTTCTTGGAGGTATCAAACAGTTCCTTTGAGTCCAGCACAAAGCTTTCCCGCAGCAGGTCTCCCACGGCAAACTGTGCTGTCTGCCAGTCTGTCATGAAGTCGTTTGGTCATTTTTTACATCCAGGATCTGACAGTGGAGATTTCCCAGCACAAATGTTTGCTGCCAGAGGTGATTTGAACTGGCAGCTTCACACTGAAGCGCCAGCAGACTTTTCCAGTTATTAATCCATTAACCTTCCACACACACTGGGAGCTTTTGTTCCCTCCATTCTCACTGCACAACTGGAGCTTCAGGTCAAAAAAAGAAAAAACACACTTTCGTTTTTGAACTTTCAGCACTTTTAAGGCGTGAAGAAACACTTCTAAAAACCAGTAGTTTAAAGAAGCCTTTGACTCAAAAAGTCGCCTGCAATTGAAAATCCCAAATATGTTGCTCAAGGAAAAAGGATTCAAATAAATTCTGACTTTACTGATTTCCAGCAGAAAAGAACACATCAATTTAAAAGAGTCACACTTTTCTGTCAGTTCTTATCTAAAGCTGATCTCAAATCTAAAAAAAAAAAAAATTCATGGCTCACATTTAAAGATGTTTTTAACATGTTGTGCCATTTTTTCTCATGGAGGACATATTGGGGAACAAATATAAGGAAAATTAAGCTCAACATTGTACTTTTAAATTTATCTTTATTTAAATCGTCTTAAAACGGGAGCAGACAAAACAATGCTGGAATGCTGGAGGAATGTTTTTATTGCACAATCTGAACTGTCACAATTTTGTTTGAAACTAAGACATCAATTATTATTTTTTTCAACCTCATACATTTGCATTTTCTATTTATATTTATTTGACTTTGAGTTCAAAAATAGGTTCATCATTGAAATATGATGCCATTACTTTCTGCTAATGAGCGTAATTAGCTGCAGTAATTGGTATTATGCTTACTGTTGCCTTTTTAATTATATCATGTTCTGTTTCTGCCAGATTGTCCTGCACATTTGAACACTTTTTTTTGGTTCCTTTTATGTTCAGAGCCAAGTTTTCTTACTTGAGCCTTTCAGGGAATCATAATAAATTTGGACCTTTTACAGCAGGGGGTTCTCAAAGTTTTTGTAGCAGAGGGCCAAATTAGGAATTTGACATTAGACTGAAGGCCAATTTTGGTGAAAAAAAAGGATAAACAGAAAAAGTTGTTTTAATAACTTCAATAACCAAGTGTCATCTGTACAGTTAACCAGGCCCTCCAGATGTTTTCCCAGTTGTGGTCAGAGGTTGCTGCCTGCAGATCTTCTACTCGTCGAGTATTTGTATCATTTGAAAGACTTATTTCTTCAAACTTCCTTTTGCTCTGGACAATGTCAGCTACTTTCAGAATATATTCTTTTTACAAACTCCCCGTCACTTAAGCGCTTGCTGCTCCGGGCCATTTCTAAAGCCTGAATATAGCTACCTTATGTCACAGCGTCCCTTGATTTAGCCACTTTTGTAAATATCTGGTGTGCAGCATAGCCTGGTTGTGGTTGTTGGAGCTTATTGTTGGGCTCCTCGCCAGTAAATGTCATGGTGCCTCGGTCTGCTCTCCTCCCCCTCCCCTCTCTGATTGGCTCCTGATGCTTCTCAGCTTTGTCCACTCACCTCATCACCGACCAGACCTACTTAAGGAGATCCAGAACCAGCATTTATCGCCAGTTTGTTGCCCCTGATGTTGCATAACCTGGTCTCTCGTCTAGTTTAGTCCAAGTGCTCTTGTTCACGTCTAATTTTTGTATTGCCTCGCCTTCAGGACATACTGGGGCGGCCGTGGTGCAGCGGTAGGGCGGTCGACCCATGATCGTAAGATTGCAGGTTTGATTCCCGCCTTGCATGCCCATGAGTCGAAGTGTCCTTGGGCAAGACACTGAACCCCATCTTGCCTCTGGTGGTAGGCGGGCGCCTGTGTTTGGCAGCGGAGCGGCCACCAGTGTGTGAATGCAAGAGTGAATGTGTGACTGGGTGAATGGGTCTGTGACTGTAAAGCACTTTGTCCTTGTAAGAAGAAAGGCGCTATATAAGTATACGAGTGGACTCCTGAAGCACCAGATTACCTGAGCCACATGACCTCTCAGAACACCAAGAAACTCCAGCCTCGCCTCGAGCCATAACTACCTCAAGCTACTTCCAGGAACTTCACCCGCTGCTCTCCTGCGTCCAGTCACATCAAGATCTCAAGCAACTCCAAATTACATTAAAACTTGCCTTACCAACTTACTCACCCTGTGTTTTCCTTCCAGGCTCCAGTGCCTGGTTCTGCCTCGCCTAGCTTGCCATGACAATAAATTTGTCATAGTTTTTATAATTTGTAACATGGTGATGATTTTTATTGAATACTTTGAGCATTGCATTTACCGGCTTGCAAATAGGGCACATGACTTTATCCAGTCCTTGAGGTAAGACAAAGTAAGCATTTGTCCTTTTAGCTAAAAAGTGCATTTTTCTCCTCGCCAATACAACTTTTTTCCTCAAAGGAACCTGCTCTGGCTCTCTTTTATTGAGGGCCACAAAAAACCTTCACGCGGGCCACCCTTGGCCCCCGGGCCGCACTTTGAAAACCCCTGTTTTAAAGCATCATCAACATTTAGATGAACACAGAGGTCGTCAGAATAACGTTCACACAAACCCTTACATGGGTATTAACATAAAACAACTCGGGCCTGTTTCAAATTGTAATCCTCTGACCCGTTTTTCAATAATAAGTATTTTACATCCTTTTCTTTTGATAGGTTCTCTACAGTTAACTCAGCAGTTTAATGTACAGTAAACATGTAAAAATAGCAGGCATTATGCATTAACATCATTCATTTTTCACAGTTAATCCCATCATTTCACCCTCATTTTTGTTTCCCAATCATGAATCACACGTCGCCTTTTCAGCATCCTCACACTTTATCCAGCATTAACTTGACAGTTCAGCGTTTTTAGCAGCAGGCAGCAACATTTTCAGCAGTTTTCCCCCTATAGAAGCTTTTTCCGTGGTCTGATGTTGATGTATTTATCGATTCCAACACATTTTAAGGCTTTTTCTTCATAAATAAGTGCTGATTATAAGTTTTCTTGATGGTTTATTTATTTTTTCCTCCCAAACCAGAATATAAAACAAAACAGTAAAACATAATCTATCATATTTCATAAAACAATGTGAAATTTATTACATTTTCAAGGCAGCACACATCTAAGCACATGGTGTGAATTTGTGTACCTTAAAGCTTTTGGAAATATTTTAAATTAATACAAACAAATGAGAAGACAGAATTATTCTAGATTACTGTGGATTTGGAAGAATAGGTCGAACTTTGCGGACCTGAGTGGACAAAACAAACAAACACCCTCACCTTCCTGAGGATCTGGTATGAGATGGAGGCATTGGCGTCAATTATGATGGTTGCCACTTTGTCATCCCGGATCTCCTTCAGCAGAGGGGTGGGATCCAGGCTGTCATCCAGCATCCTCACAGACAGCGTCTCCCTGGAGATAAGGAAGTGGCGAACCAGCTCTTCTAGTCGTAACAGACCTGAAGGGGAGGAGAACAAGAAACCAAAGAAAAAACAAACTTTTTAACAGCACAAATAAATACAGCCGTCTCTCCCAGGCAAGACGGGGTACATGTCTAGATTTTGGTAAAAAGTGAAGTTTTGTTGTCGGCATACATCGCCAGAAACTAAAAATGTGTGTTAAACAAGAATAAAAGATAAAATTGGGGGTATATAACTCGTGATTTAAACCATTAGTCTAACTTGAAAGAAAATAAAAAAAACTTTTTTCATGATGTGACTCAGGGAGTCTCAGGGAGAGCCCAACGCAAGGCCCCACCGGAGAAAGACGCCCACAGCCCCAGACGAGCACCCCACCACCACCCAGGAGTTCTGGGCATCCCCCCGGCCCAACCCCAGGTATGAGCCAGGACCCCCCAAGGGAGACCCGCTCCGCACTCCAGGCAGCCATCCACCCGGCCCACGGTTGGTCCAGGGAGGAGCAAGGCAGGGGCCCGCCGCCCCCGCCCTGGAGGGGGGAACCCCGGGGAAAAAAGGGGGCCCACAAGGGGTGTTGTAAATATGGCCCGACCAGGCTCGGCCACAGTTGGAAATTTGGTGGGGCCCAGCGCTAAGGAACAAGGACCAGAAGCCACCCCCCCAGGGACATGAACACCCCCGGCTGAGATGTAATGTAAACCCCCCCACCGCGCGGAGAGAGCACCGCCAGGCCCAGGAAGCCGGCACCCAGGGGACATGGCCGCCGTTGCCAAGGGGCCCGTACCCCCCACCAGGGAAGAGGTAGGGGACAGATGGTCCTAGGTCCCACCTTCCTTGCAAAATGTGTGTGCGCATATGTGTGTTTGAGAGTGTGTTTAATGTTTTTGGTACTTAAGGCTTTAAAATGATGCAGCATCATTTCTCTTTGAGGCTGTAGGGCAAAAGAAATCAATCGGAGTTTCTTCTGATGTTCGCTTTTCAAAATTGGAATTAAGAAACCCGTACCTGCACCATTAATCCTGAATTGGAGGTTAATAGACAGCAACCCTGTGGCACTAATACAACAAGCTGTTAAGGGTCCAGCTCTGTCTCTGGTTGATGCTCAGACCAGCAGAAAGATGATGATAAAATGGAATCTGTCGCCTCTCTAACTTTCTGTCTCTTTGGACCTTTTCCAAAACAACGTGCACTTTTAAAAATGACTCTCTGAAGATAAGTTCTGTGGATAATGGAGCTTCAAGGAAACAGGATAAAAATTCTACCTGAGAGGCATAAATGTCAAATCTTTTGTTGTAGAAATTATAATAAGTCACTGTCCTGGCAAATGTGTAAATTTAAGAGCTGATTTGAGTGAACAAACCGGCACTTTAGTGTGAAAGAAAACACCAGATTAGTGGAATATATAATATATATATTGCAGGTAAAAACTGGGTTTAATAAACTTAAACATATGTTTTCTACACATGAAAACAGTAGCCCTTTAGCAATCCCACCCAGAGGGGTTACATGCCGAGAATGTGGAATGGATGCTTCGAAACCCACAATCAAGGCTAACTGCCAAACAACTGGTAACCCAATGTTCCAGGGACTCAGAAAAGAACTGGAGAAAGCCTGGAAAGTGAAGGTGACAGTGGTGCCTGTGGTAATTGGAGCACTCGGGGCAGTAACCCCCAAGCTGGAGGAGTGGCTACAACAGATACCTGGAAAGACCTCAGACATCTCAGTCCAGAAAAGTGCAGTGCTAGGAACAGCTAAGATTAGGGATGGGTTAAAACCTTAAGGATACTAATACTCTTATCGATACTGCTTATTGATCCGGTACTCTTATCGGTACTCTTATCGATACTTTTTGAGGACGAAAAAAATAAATAAATAACAAATTAAGAACATAAAGTGTTTTATTTCCTCACTATGCAACAACATTGTTTTTTTAACAAAACATTTTACTTTATACATGAGAATGTTCCAGACAGGATATTTATTTAATTATTTAATCTAATTGTTTTTATTATTTATGAGTGTGATGTTTCATTTGATCTTTTGTCCATTTTCCACAACCTTGAATAGACTTTTCTGTCTGTCAAACAGCAGAGTTAAGTTAAGTTAAATGATGGAAACAAATTCACTTTGATGCAGACTCCTTTCTATTTTGCCAACTCCATTTATTTTTCTTTAAATCCAGTAAACCCAATAAATGATATTAATTTTACGGATGAAAACTATCATTAGTTATTAATTATTATTAAGTATTAGGAAGCAGCTGATAGTTTGTCGCGGGTCTGGAATCATAATCGGTGACTCTAAGCCCCGCCTCTCTACCTGTTTGTTGTATGCTCCGCGTGCAACGCCCCCCACCCCCCTCCCGCTGCCCCAGCCTATTCTGCACAAACAGCGCAACATACGGTCATCGTAGCAGTAAGGTGACAGCATGGTAGGCAGACTTAATAATTTTTACGCAGAAACGTTAGTTCTTAGTCTAGGGCGCTCACGTGTCCCCTACAAGATCGCCACTGACTGTGTGTGCGCGCTGCCTTGTCTTGTGTGTGCGCGCGCGGCGCGTGCTGTTGAACAACAGCCCCGCCCCCCGTGCACACAAATAGACAGACAGAGCTCTTCGATTCAACGACAATACCGAAATTAATATCATATTTAATTAACGGTAAATTGACTGACTTGGTGAGTTAAATATGGCAGATAACGCTTATATTTTGTAGGACACAAAAAAGAAAAAAAAGAAAAAGTATCTTCTCCAGTACCGATAGCAGAACCGTTCAGGTCAGATCTTTAACGATACTGCGGTCTTGAAGAATGCGGCCCCGGGGCTGATTCAATACCGGGGCACGGTACCCATCCCTAGCTAAGATACTGCGCAGGACCCTCAAGCTCCCAGGCCTCTGGTAGGGGACCCGAGCTTGGAGGAGAAACCACCCGCGCAGGGTGAGAGGGTTGTTTTTTATTTCCTTTATACACTGTTTTTTTAAGAGCATGATTTCGCAGGCTGAGCTTCTAAACTTAATTCTTGACTGCAGGAATTACGTTTTCTTACTTTTTCATTTGATCATGACAATCAAATATAATTTTTAGGTTTTATTTTTTTGTATAAGTAATAATTCAAGTCAAAATTAAATCAGAAGAAAATAAAGTAGTTAAAAAAGAAAAGAAAAAATATAGAAATATCAAACAAAATATTGTCATTGTATCATTTTTAATGGGCCGTTTTATTTAATAACAGCGTCTGCATCTTTTAAGTTTCAGCAGTCAGTCCCCCGTTTAGCAGGTTGGGTTCAAACTTCTGACAGAGGAAGCAGAAGTGAGCCAAGTAATCGTTGCCATAAAGTCCTCACGGCAGCCAATGCAAGCTTTAAATGGTTGACAGCACATTTTATGACATCAGCACAGGCCTGGTAAAACACTTCTATAAATGTGCCAAGGCTACGGCTAAAGACTGAGACACATAAAAACAATGAGCTACGGTGAATGGAAAGAGTGATAAAGGATTGGTAAAGGAAAAAAAACACAGAAAGTCACCTAGTACAAAAAAAGGAGAAAAAGACTTCAGGGCTGGTGTCAGAAACAAGGAGGTCATATCAATTGTTTTAGAAAAAAATGATCTGATAGGAAACCTTTGCATCAGATTTGTGTTTATATATTTGATTTATATGTGTGAGTAGAAGAAAATAACAATTATATATAATATATATTTATAATACAAAAAAACGGGGGTATCAAATCAGAAATGATGCTTACATATTTGGTGGTCTTTTCACAATTTTAATAATGAGTAAATGTTTTTGAAATGAGAAATTCAATACACGTCAATTGATTATAGCCACTGTGACTTAATTTCAGAGGAAAATATCAGAATCAGAATACTTTTAATTATCCCAGGTGAAATTGAATATATTGTAAATATGAAAACTATTCCCCAAAAAAAATAATTATAAATTGACTACTAAACTGCGCAGATTGTTCCTGATTTCTTAAATATTTTTGCAGTACTTGACATTTTCCTGCTGACATCCATGTTGACGGTTTATCTGACCGTGACTCAGATGACAAAGAAATGTAACAGTTTAGGTTACATTTAAAAGATTGGTATTTAAAAAATGTGTAAAGTGAGAAACAGGAGACTCTTTAACAAAGACAAAAAAAAAAGCAAATTTATTGCTTGATGTAATTATTAATGTGTCAGTGAAGAAGTAATAGTGTTTTTGGGGTGTTGCTGCTCTACCATTTTATTTTTCTTTTAAAAGGTTGTGGTGTTACACACTGTATTTTTTATTTTATTTTTTACTTTTAGAGTGTTTTTCTGTCTCTGTTTTCCTTTGTTTTCTGCAGCAGTGGGAGGTTCTGTCTTCATTTTCTTCCCCTACTATATCTGTGTGCAGGTTGGAACAAAAATGATCTGGGGTGCCTGATTGGCTGAGGACATTCAGCTCAGGGTTTAAACTAGACAGGGGTTCATCCAGGAAGTTGTAAAAAAATGTCCACATGCTAAGTTTTACATCCGCAAACACCATTTGTGCAATTTGAAAAAACAGAATTCATTAAATATCTTTGCAAAACCACTTTGTCATGCCAAACACATTTCTGACTTTAAAAAATATGTTTGCATGCGTAAAAAAACATGACCGGTGTACACCCTTACAAAAATATTTTCAAGTTCTCATAACACACATTAACAAGTGATTTCTCTCCGAGTGCTCACACAGATCTGCAAAAAACAACTTAAGTTACAACTTAAAACCTTTTAAAATAATCAACCAATCAGCACATTTCTCCTGCCACCAGCTAAACAGCATGTCGCCTCCTGATATCCAATCAGATTGCTAAATATTTCATGGATTCATTCAAACAGAGGATTGCTTTTCGCATCACTAAAACCCAGGATGGCATCAACCACCTCAACCTTAAATAGGGGATGTTTGATAATATTGCAAGAATAACTTGTGTTGCATCAAGTGTTGAAAAAAGTGAATACAATTCCTATGGCGCCTCGTCCTTCTGACATCACAATAAGGGTCATACCAGCAGGAAAAAACAAATGATTGTCTGAGAGTGAGACTGATTGAGCAGCAGGTTAGGCAGCCTTGTTTTTCTGCATCCATTCCCGTGGTCGTAACCCCCGTTTTCTGTAAAAATATGATAGACCGACAGTAAATAGTAGGCTATTAAATTAATATCAGCTGGAACTGATCAATCGCAAAGGTGCAAAATAATTCTGCACTTGTTAATCTTTTAACAGATCCACGCTTTTTGTTTGCCAATCACAATTGGTAGATGCTGCAAACGGCTGCAACAAATCAGACCCACTTAGGTTTGACTTTTTGACTTCAAGGGCTTTGAGAACTACCAGCTGAAGTCTTGCTCTAACATACCGCATGCCTGTTTCAAAGGTCTTCCAGAGACCTGGCCTCAGCAGGTTGAAGCTTTGCCGGCCACACCTGGGCTGAGATTAGACTTATCACCGAGTGACATCAGTGAACACGGTCTGGAATAACCGCTCGCTGTGAACAAACGCTGACTGTTGGAACAGGACATTCGCTCAGTCAGCACAAGCACAGGATTCCAGCAGTACAAACAGAAATACTGAGAGTGGAGGATGAATAATAAAGCAGTGTCTCCAGTTCAGCTCATAGAATTCCCACAAAGCCACAGCTGCGCTGAAATCAATCATTTTGTGGAAAAGAAAAATGGATAAGCCTCTGCTCCCAGCATCAAACAGAGGAACTAAATTAATACATTTGGCGAGGCGTATTCAAATATTAGCATTTACACACTGAAAGAGACTCACACTCGGCTTTGGCACAGATCAGGCTGGCTGTGGGGTAACCAAAGGAGCGCAGGATGGACCCGATGGCCAGACTCATGTCCTCGTTGCTGGGGTACAGAGTGACGGAGGCAAAGCGGAGGTACGGCAGCTTGGGAGTCTCCTCAGGACCAATCTTCACGTGGGGGATCTGAGGTAACAAAACAAAACCTCAACTATGAGAGATATTATAAGGTGGGAGGACTTGCACAGTTGGTGGCTGATTAAATACGTGTTTGCCCCACTGTAAAAACATCAATCATTGCTGTATTTACAGTATAGTAGGCTATAAGTCATGCATTTTATTGACGCTTCTTTATACTTAGTTCCTTATACAATTATACTTTTTTATACTTCTTGCTCCTGGGTCTTGTACTCTATTGGACAGTCATGCAATACATTTCACTAGATATTGCACAATTTATCAATGTGACAAGTAAGATTTGAATTTGGTAAGATAAGTCCAGTAAGATTATGACACATCCTGATAATCCACTTTTCGTACAGGTAAGAAAAATAAATCTTAAAATTAAAAAGAAAAGGTTTCAATTTTTCAACTGTAACTGATAGTTTTTGCTGCTGGTGGGGAAAAAAATAACAAATAACAAGAAGAAAAACTTTATGCCGAAAAGAACAAATACCATTTAACCTAAATTGCATGAATATTGAAACAAAATATAAAATTTTATAGTGCATAGTCAGATGTTTGCTGCTTAACTGTCACCTAAAGTTTGAACAGCAAAATGATAAATTAGTTGAAAGTGGCTTTGCTCTGATCTGCACAAGTCGTTCAATATCAAAGAGATGTCCGTCACGGCGATGAAGACACCAGGCTGCGTGTAGTTTTAGAAGGAGGAGAAGATTAAACCAAAAGTTGTCACTCCGGCAAAAAAAAAAAAAAAAAGACTGATTAAGAGCTGACCTGAAAATGTCTCTGACACACACGGCCTGTTTCAGTGAATCTCTGACAGGAATTAAGTCCAATGTCTGAATATTTGGTTCAATTATAATTCATCAAAGAAATATGTGATTTCTTTAACTTTCAAATGTCTGGATTCATAATTTTCACTTGAATTCCAGTTAAAAAAAAAAAAAAAATCAAACTTGTATTTTTTTTAACCAGACAGCTAAGCCATTTTTATCACAAGTTTTGATACGAGAAAGATTTCGTATTACAGGTCCATAAATGCAAAGAGAAATATATTGAAAGGTTTTAGTGTCCATTTGTATAAAATGTGAGCAAAGCATGGCAGCAGCACCTGTTTGTGATTTGGAAGGAATATTTTGTGCTTTCAGTGTTTTTTAGAGTCCCTGAGGGTCAAATGTTCTGGTGCATTATTATCCACATCATTAAGCTCCAAAGTGGCAAACATATAAAGTTGTTTATGCCCCTCTAAGGTTTAATGCACTGGCTTTTGTAGAAAGTTGTAGACGGAATGTAACGGAATGATTAGATCAAACGGAGTCTGCTGATTGACAGGACAGCACAGAAACACTGAACTGGTCCTATCTGCGGTTAAGATGTCACCGACCTCTTTCTCCCCACAGATGTGACTGATGGTGGAGGCAGAGGCGGGGCTGGAGGCCGGGCCGATCACAGACACCACTCCCTTTGGCAAGATCTGGCACACTGTGGAAGAAGATGGAGGGAAACCAGACTTTGTTCAAGTTAAAACAGTGAAGGTGTTTCAAACACTGAGGCTGAAGAACATTCCAAAACCTAAAACACTGTTCGATCAGACCCAGTCTTTTTATTATAGGACAATATACAAAGTTTAAAGTAAGAGTGTTCAGGAAAGCTGTTTTTTTTTTCAGTTTAGTGGGTAAATATTCATGGTTGTACTTGTTATCAGTGTGGACATAGATGTGTTTTGGGAGGTTTTTATGTTCAGCTCACAATCAGATCTTACCAGCTCTTAAAAATTCCCATTATAACCAAATGTATAGATCTTTATTGATGTTTCTAACTGCATTGAGAAGCAGAAACTTAAAAAAGGCACTGTATAGGAGAAGCTCTAATAAGTACAAAACCTTTTTTTTAATTGTTTTTTCCTGAATAACTAGGCCCTTACTTTGGTCATCTCTTGAGCTATTTTCAAGGCGTTCCCGTTGTTGTGCCGCCCGCTTTCCTCTTCCCTTTCCCTTTTTCAAGAGTTCTCTGTTTAAATGCTCTCCCGCTACCTTACAGCCCCTCCCCCTGAACCTACTATTATTAGTGAAAAATATCAGAGCTATCCAGTCGTAAAGTTTTAACCCAGATTCCAGCTCAGACGAGGAAAACAAAGGCGTACATGGATCTATTTGTCTGCAGGTGGATGCATCAGAATTGGAGCATAGCAGGGAGCTTGTGGCCCAGCCTTTTTCGAACTGCATTTTTTTTGTCTGCTCCTGATTCACAATTATTTGAATAAAGAGATGCTCAGATATGCAACTTTAAGCTTAATTTTCTTCATTGTTCTCCACTATCAGGAAAATGCCTCTAAAACATGTTAAAAACACAAGTTTTCATCAAAGTGGGTCTTTAAGGCTCAAAGCTGTGGTTGGTTGGTTGTTGTTCTCCTCAGATTTAGCCTTTATTGATTATTTACTTTGGATATTGTTTCATGTACCTACATTTTTCAGTTTTCAAAACACATTTACTGTCAGAATTTCACCTTTTTCGGTCTAAAATGCTAAAGTGGCCTTTCATAATCCAAGATACTCAACTTAGGTAAGCAAAAAACACAACAGTATACAAACACGGCTAACATCTTGTTATTTTAAAGTGATGCACAAAAACTGGCTTAATAAAGTTTAACAGTCAGTATTTTGGAAAAAATAAAATAAAAATAATTATTAAAAGGCTTAAACTGTTTCAGGGAAACCTGTGTGCTGAAGAATAACAAGAATTGTGACCTTTCTGCAAGCCCTTCCAGCCCCGCTTTATCCCTCTCCAGGGACATGTGTGACCCCAGGGGCCAGATCCGGCACACAGTGAATCTAATTCTGCTCCATAATGACTGGCATAAAAATCCTCGGCCCCGACACCCACCCAAAAACCAGAGCACACCCTATGTCTTGTTTATGAGACACACTGGAGATGCCCTTTCATTTCAACAGTTTGTTCTGCCTTCATTTATAATCCAGTCAGGGCTTTTTTTCCCTTCTCGTTTCCAGAGGTTTGGACTTCACAATAGAACAGCTAAAAAAGAAAACTGCTTTGTTGGGGTTAACATTGCTTATTTACGGGGTCAGAATTATGTCCAAGTGGAATAATAATATATTTTTGAACAAACACAAGAATGCCCAAAACTTTGCTTCCTTTAGAGCAGGGGTCGGCAACCCATCGTTTCGGAGCCACATGTGGCTCTTTCATCCATCTGTTGTGGCTCCCTGTGACTTTGGAAAATAATAAATATTTTATAATAATTAAATTTTATTTTAGTTTTTCATTTTTCGTGGCATTTCAAAGGCGCTGATGGCTCCGTACGAAGCGCGAGCCACGTAAAAAACAGCTTCGTAATGAGCTCGTATTTTTCGGGCGAGACCTGCAGAGCTGATAGCAGGAGGAGACACGCGGGGCGGCTTCAATAAACACTCCGATCTTCTGCCGGGAACTTGACGTGCCGTGGGGCAGAGACCAACTCGCTGATGACAGACTGAGAGTTCGCGCCAGTGTTGCCAGATAGAGTCACAGTTTTCCAGCCGAAAAGTCATCTGAAAACTGCCAGACCCAGCCAAAAACCTCCCAACAGAAGTTTTGATTATGTTTTTTTTCCCGTACTGGACAATGTTGAATATTTCTTCAGCGGGCCGCCTTCTTTCATTCATTTGCTTAACCCGCTCTATCCCCGCTATAACCTGCGTCCGGCTCTTTCATCCTTGTGCGGCGCAGGAGCGCCCTGACCACCGTATTTTGCGCTCTCTGTGTCGGACACACTGAGGAGCGCTGGGGAAACAACTCTCAGCTGCAGAGGATGTGAACAGGTGAACAGGTAGAGAGGAAAAGCAGGTAAACAGGCGGAGGAGGGGCTTTGGCTTCAAACTCAGTCAGAGATGGAAACACGGGCGTCAGATTCAGACGCAGCTTTCCCTGTGGGAGTTGAAGCAGAGACTTTTGTCTGGGATGATTTTATGAACCCAAACATGGAAACATGATTACCAAGTAGAACTCTTCAAAATAATAAACCTGATCTCTCCACATTCTCAGTGTCTACCATGCATTGATAAACACATCGCTCCATGCAGCCATCAGACCAGAACCAGTAGCTCCTCCCACACGCAGTATCATCCTTTAAAGAACATAATGTGCATTTGCAGCGACGTATGCTTCAGACGATGTCCGATTGGCCAATCTACATGTCAATCAAGTCCTTTACTTCTCAGTGAGGATTTTGATTGGCTGGATTTTAAAGAAGTACTTTTTTTTTTTAATCTTTTCTGGCCCGCGATCTACACTCATGTCATTGAAGGTCGACCGGTAGATCGCGATCGACGTAATGAGCACCTTTGAATAATATATACATGCATAATATATATAATGATGTCAAAACGGGTTGTGGCTCCAGGTGCTTTCTTTTTTATTAGGGGCGGTCCCAAATGGCTCTTTGAGTAAAAAAGGTTGCCGACCCCTGCTTTAGAGGCTCATAGATGTTTACAGCAAAGCAAGTATAATTGCATGGTTCCTTACAATGAAATCCCTTTTCTACTTTGGGGTAAAAAGGATATTTTCAGGTCAATTAAGGAACTATTTATATTAACTTTTGGTGTTTTTTTTTTGTACAATTTGTGCGCTCTTTGAGAACCTATAAATGCTTGTCCTTTTGGATGTCTCCTCTTATGTCGCTGGCAGCTCATAATCAATAAACATCAGCTGCAGCTGCTCACGCAGAACGCGGCGAGGTCACTGTGACACTCAACACTGTGGAAGCAGTGAAACACTGCCATGATCCATCTGTCCTACAGTCTGTTCCACGGACGCCACGTCGCCAGAGAGCTGTTGATTGAGCCCTAAAAAGATCCAAACATGAACATATTGCTGCCGTTAATCAAGTGTCCCTATGAAACTGTTGAAATCAGCTCCCAGAATTTGGTGCCCTTCCACTGTTAATAAGATTTCTGTTATGTTTTGTAATATCACAGAAAGCCTTACATTCATTATTATTTTTAATTAAATCACAGAAAAACATAATTGCTTATACAATAGTCATTTTTTTAATCATATTTGAGAAAAATACTGTGAAAAAAACTGCTATTTCAGAAGTCAATTCATTTTTATTGTTTGATGCTTAAATTTCATTGCAGTTTATGCTTGAATACCAAATGTTTTGTGTCCATTTCATTGAAAAAAGAATAAACTCAACATTTAATGTATAAATACAGTAACTTTTTTACATTTTTATATTTTTTACCACATAAAAGTGTCCCTGATGTTTTGTTTTGAACTTAGTACTCAACTATTATTTTTATTTTTATTATTATTATTATTATTATTATTATTATTACTAGTGTTTTTCATTTCTGGATTCATCCTGATATTTTCTTCAAAAGTTGAAGTAAACATTTGTTTCCTTTACTTTTCTTTATACAATAGATTAGAAATAAATTCCGTTTTTTCTTCTTCATTTACAGCTCACTTTTGCTTGGCAAACGACAAGTTGTAAATACTGAGTACTGAAATGTCTTCCTCTAATTCGAAACTCCTCTCAGAAAAGACCCTCTAAGTGGCAGTGAGGAGGTTCGGTGCAGATTATAGGGTTGCTGATTCCTTTTCAGAACATTTTACTCCCTCAGGTCGTTTATCTGAAGGGTTGCTTCACTTCCTGCTGTGTAAATGGGCCAGAAATTTACATATTTACTGAGCATTGAAGCAATATTTGCACCTGCTGCACTGGTTGAATAAAGTGCCATGCCTCATCAATTTGACCTGTTTCCTCATTCGTGTGCACATCGTGCACACAGAGCGCTGAAGGAAATTAGCTTTTGCCGTAAATGTCAGGATGTTGAGCAGATTCCGCCTGAAGGAAAGTTTACCAGCACATGAAGCAAAGGTTGAGGCTTACTGGTGTCGGTGGTCTCGTACTGGGAATCCTTCTGCAGCTCGTAAACATCCACTTCCACCCTCGCTTGGGAGCCGCCCTCAATGTTGTTGTTGATGTTCTCCCTCGCCAGAGCCAGCGCCAGACGTTCACCACGACCACAATCAGACTGGTCATCCAAAATGGCGGCTGAAGGAAACAGCATTTAAATGAGTTTCTGAACTCATTGCAAGATGATCAGGAACATCAAATGTTGTATCATGGTGAGCAAACTGCAGAGGAAGTGTGGGAGAACCAAGTACATTGTTGATCATATGTAATTGATGCAAACATACATACGTAATATATAAAGTCATTTTTTATTTACTTTGTTGAAAACATCAATAAATTATTTTCAATTCAGTAAAATCATACTTTTTTTTATAAAATAGAGACAGTGTACAATGTTAAACCTTGACATAAAAAGCATAAAACAATGAAAAACATACAATCAAAACAATTACTGTAATTTCAATTTCCAATATATTATTCCACACATTATTCTCCACCATTTAAAATACATTTGTACATTTGCATTGTTAAAGGAGGAAGTGAAAGTGTAGAGAGCCAACAGGGTCATGATAGAGACCATGGATCAAGTTACTGACCCAAAAAAAGAGGTTTGAGCCACTGACTGTATAAGAGAACTGGACGGCGTAAGTGTGATGTCACCCATTGAAAACCATTTACTTCCGGCTCCAACAAAATTCAATCAATTCAGTCGTATTTTTTCGCGATAAAAGCAATGCCACTTTGGTCCGAGTCGGTCTCTTTGGAAGGCCACACCCCTACGCCTTGAAAATGTGCTCCGGTGAATCTGTCAATCAACCCTTTCAAATGCTTTTAACAAGGCATCCGATTGGCTAGTTTATAACTTGAATAACTTGATCTGATGAAAAAATTATTTTTAAAAAATTGGATTACCAAGACCATATTACAAAACAGGTAGTAGATCAAGAATGGTTATTCTAACAAACACAAGCAATTGGGTAATAGCTGTTTATTTCTCTATAGATGTCTGTGTGATTTTGGGTTTGTGGAGGCAGCGGGTACTTCCTGTTTGGAAGGCAAGTCAATGCAGTCAATTAAAGTCAATGCTTAGAGCAGAAACTTTTTTTTTAAACATTTAACATAAGAAATGACAAAGATTTAATTTAAGGTTTCTTGAAACGATTTACAACACTCAGAATAGTTGCTCTTAGAAAAACTAAAATAAACAAACAACACAAAACCCGATTTGTGATCATACCTATGTCAGATTTCCTCCCAGCTGTTTAAGATGATTCAAATCCTAATCACTTTTGCTTTCTTTAATAAAAAGTAGCCAAACCAACCATTACTAGTGAGCAGTGTAAACTAAAGCCTGCCATGATATTTTCAATGCCACCTCACTGCTTCACTCTATCCGCTACCTAGGTGTGCTGATCACAGAGGACCTCTCCTGGACTGCAAACACCACTGGGGCAGTAGGGAAGGCCCAGCAGCGTCTCCACTCTCTGAGAATACTCAGGAGGAACAACCTGGTGGTGACCTCCTACAGAGCCACCATCGAGAGCATCCTCACGTACTGCATAACAGCCTGGTATGCAGGATGCTCGGCCGCAGACAGGAAGGCGCTGCAGAGGGTGACCAACACGGCCCAGAAAATCACCGGCTCCCCCCTGCCCAGCCTAGACGACATTGCTAGCTCTCGCTACACAAACAGAGCCAGGCAAATCATCAAGGACTCCCACCATCCCAACCACCACCTGTTCCAACTGCTACCGTTAGGCCGACGGTACAGATCCCACAAGGCTCGCACAAAAAGACTCAAGAACAGTTTTTTTCCCAGAGCAGTCAACCTCCTAAACAAATGTGAATCCCACAAAAAACAGTAACTCGTGCAATATCTGAAGCCAATGCGCAATATTAACAATTCCCATGTGCAATATAGTGCAATTTAGAAAAGTTTGTAGCTCTGTACATATGTGTATTTTCAGTTAAACACAATTTTATTGTTCTTTAGAAGATTATCTATTTTTATTGTTTAAGCAGCTGGAGAGCACCGGAAATTTCGTTGTCACAAGTTTCTTGTGTAACAATGACAATAAAGGCTTTCTGATTCTTATTCTGACTCGTGTTCTGTGCATTGAACATTTGAGTAAATGCCTATATGCGAAACATGCAGAGCAGATAAAAACAGAAAAATGGGATCAGTCCTCTCCACAACGGAAAAAAATACTTTTTTCCCCTTGCCATTGGAGTTCTGAAATATCAATCTTCCATTGTGTCACCGCTTACAATAGATGCACTTCTGTTTAACCTTAGGCTTTTTTAAAGTGTATCAATCTAAAACCAGCACCTCTTAAAATGAATCCTGCCATGCCAGTGTTTTTGATCAATACCACTGACCTGCAGGTGCCTGTGTGGCTTTTTTTCACCACCAGGAGGATTCTGTCACAGCACCAAAGCGTTCAGTACATAACATCTCTGCTGAAAGAAAAGTGAATGGAGAGGATGACTGCTGTTGATGTTCACCTCTGTCTCTGGAGAGTAAATCTCAGTACAAACCAGTGTGCTGAATAACCTTTCTGGAACCGCCCTCTTTTATCGGTTCAGTGGAAAATCTCCCTTTTTTCCAAAAGTATTTAAAAGCAGTTTATACACTTATTTGCCTTGTTTCTGTTCAGCAAACTCATGTCGTAAATTATGCATAATTTCAGACAAGGATCACAAACTGACTTCTAACAGTTGAATCATAGGAACCATAAGCTTTTAGAGTCTTTTTTTCTGGTATCAAACCCAAGCCATCCTTAAAGATAAGTTTCTTTTTATTTTTTTTCTGAATCTCACAAGAATTAAGTGGATTAGCACTTCATCGGCTCTTGTCTTTAGAGCATTGACTCACGCTGCGTTTGTTCGTCGCTCTAATCCTGCTCCTAGCTCCTCACAAAGGCTTTTCTTTGCTCTCGGCCAGGAAGAAGTTGGCACTTCAGCAGTAGCAGATTTCCTGGCTTAAGATGGAGTCTTGATGGTCAAAACAAAGGGAGCTGATTCCATGATTTTTATTTTTATTTGTTTTACCAAATCCAGCCTTAAACTATAACAGTTTTTTTTTTTTTTTTTTTTTTTTGGGGGGGGGGGGGTGTTGATTTATAAATTAGAGACTAAAGTCCATCAATGTTGCCTGTACTGCTAATGGTAAAATGCATAGTGGGCTTGGCAAAATGAGAGGAAGTTAAAGAAAATACAGTAGAAGGGGTTTTAGTAAATCCCTAATTTTGTATATTGCACTTTTTAGAGGATTTATGGGTAAAGAAAATACAGCAACAAGACTAGACTGAACTGTGGAGCTAGAAAGTCATCATGCATTCATCTTTTAAACCCCTTTTGTACCTTTCTGGGCTGCCAAAGCCTATTCTGGCCACTCATGGGCGAAGGTAGGTGACATCTCGGACAGGTTACCAGTCTGACACAGGGCAGAAAGTCATCAACATGTGAGTATTAAGCTTTCACTTTTCATCTGCTTTTGAGTATTCGACTAGAGCGGTGTTTTACCCATTCACTGATCTAAAAACATTTTCCATCTCCAGGATATCAGCTCTGTGTTCATCCACACAGGTCCTGATAAAACACTGAGTACTTTGGAATATGAAAGATCATAAAATATTTTTTCTTTGTGTTATTTGATTCTATTAAAGACACTTTGAATGACGATACCGCGATTTAGCCATTTAGTGGCCAACAGACATAAATAAACTAAATTGAAACAATTTACTCATCTAAAAAGAAATAATACATTTTTGTTAAAGTTTTCAAAGACTTTATCTTTGATTAAGACAAAAGAAAAACTAATAAAACTTCAACATGTTCACTTTTTGTGTAGCTACAACAAACATAAATATAATGTTAGTTTTTTATCAGACATATTGTGATCATATAATTGTTCAAAAACACATTTGCCTTTGCACTAATATTGAAATAAATAAATAAATTAATAATTATTAAGATAGAATATATATATATATATATTTTTTTTTTGTGAGGTTACATAAAATTGCATGAAGGGAAAAACAACTATCAGGGTAAAATTTAAATAATTTAGTTGAAAATTATTACTAAAAACTACCTTAACTTTTATTACATCTTTTAGAAAAAACAGCTGCAGCTTCCAACTTTTTCTGCCACAATTATCACATAAATGCATCTGAGATTGTGGACGGACTGTCCATCAATACAGACTATGAATTTCATCTTATTTTAATTTTGGATGCTGGTGTGCCGCAGGAGTTTTGTCAAGGATAAAGTGTGCCATGGCCGAAAAAAAGGTTGAAAAACACTGGACTAGAGTTTTCTGTATTTGTAAAAGAGCAGATATAAAACTTAAAGAAACCCAAAATGGACTTAAATCTGAGCACTGGCTGGATTGTTTTTTGGAGCGTAGTTCATCCTCATTTCCCAGCTTCTGTGGACATCAGGCTATTATAGTGGCGAGCAAAGACACGACAGAACAAGACGAAAAAATCAAAGTGAATGTGCTCCAGAGACTCATTAATAAGGAGAAGGTCTGCTGCGGCTGCTGGGGTTTGTTCTGTGTTTGATTTATATTTCTTTAATAATTAAAATCTCTCAGAAAAAAAAGCAAAAGCCAATCTATCTTGTGCTTCCTCAAAAAAGACCGTTGTAGGTTTTTTGTAGTTGAGCAGAACACAAAGAGAATCCAACACCATGTTTTTCTGGAGTTTTCTTTTTCCCATGTAATTCTCTGTAAACTTTGTTAAAACTTATCTCACATTTTAAATTCTTAAGCAACTTAAAGTGGTAAAATTGCTGGTTTAAAGAATTGCTTGTTTGTGATGATTCTTATTTGATACTCGGAAAGATTTTTTTAGATACAAGAATTATAAATGCTTGTGTGAAAGTCGTGGTTTCTAGATATTAATATTTTATTATAAGATTTCTTAAGTCAATTTTATTTGCTGCATGGACAGACCAGGATTTTCTTCTTAAGATTAGTGTTTTCCTTTTTTTTTTTGCAGTTTTAGAGCCACCTAAATAAGTAAAATTACGAGATTTAAAGTCGTAACTTTACGAGAAAAAACTCATAAATTTATGAGATTTAAATGCAACTATAATCTTACAATAATAAAATCTTACAATAATTAGATTTTGAGTCACCAAAGGGATCAGAATTTCTTTATTCTTGAAACTTATCTGGAAATAAATGCTCCATATCTTTTATCTTCAAGTAAGGCTCAGGTAAACGGACTACTTTGTTATTTTTTCTCTTTAATTTATTACCTTATTCTCGTAAATTTACGCGTTCCCACTATCAGCTAGCAGATGTGGAGTTTTTCTTTCTCCTAAAATTCAGAACGTTGTGAGTGTTCAGCGTCAAATTCCTAACTATGGATGTAGCTGCTAAAAGTTCCTTATTTGTTTTCTTGATTGACACGAGGTCAGTCCCCCAAACCAAAACGCATGCAGGACATTTCCGCGGACTGTGCGCTGCTGCGCTATTGACATGACAACTATGGACACATGCATCCAAATCAGTAATCTGTTGAAGGACAAATGACAGAGGGGAGCTTTTAATCATGTTGTGATCTCACACATTCTCATTTCAAGTCAAAAGTCCCATAAATGTGTTCACTGCATTGACTTATCCCCTGGGGGAGTAATGAGCTGCAAATATAGCCCTGCCCAGGAACCATTGAGTGTCAAGGTATTGGGGTCCCATTGGGTCCTTTGTACGACTCGGCGGTGGACTTGAACTCACGCCCTTTAGTCTCAGGATGGACACTCTTCCATAAGGCCACTGAGTTGGAGCTGGTCTTCTCAAAAGTAGTTTGTATGAAAAAGTGTGGCCAGCACAGACTAAATCATGATAGATTCAGACATTGACATCCTTTATGAAATGTTTGGCTCACTGAGGAACAAAACAATAAAAATCTATAGTGAGATTCCATTTTATGACACTAAAGAATTAATTTTATCATCTTTACACTGCATCACTGGACACCAATGTCATTCTTCGTCCACCTCGCAGCTTTTGCAATTTGAAGAGACCCTTCTGCTCATTGTTTCCTGCATAATCTGGATTGCACTTCAACAAGTGGAAACAAAAGCTGGAACGCATTCAATTTTTACCCAGGTGACAAAATCCTGCAGCTCCTGTTGGCCTGCCTGTTGTTGTCCAAATGCCATGCTGCATTTTTAGAAAAAACAACAACGGCACTATAAATCAAGTCAAAGTGCAGCACTATGGGTTTATTCTGAAACACAGTCATCCAACTCCTTTTATTTAATCAGGACAAAGGGGACTGGTTTTGTTCAAGCCCTAGAAGCAGCAGCTCTAAAAAATTGACTAACAGGCTTGTTGTCACATTCCACCTCTGAGCTCCGTGTAGTTGACATTATTTGATATGAGAGAAGAAGTGTGGACTCTGGGGGTTGGAGGTAGGTCGACAGATTCAACAAGACAAGACAAAAGAGAGAATAACACTCTACAAATCGCACCACTGGCTTGCAACTGGGATCACAACATCACCGCAATCCCCTTGTGGCCAAAGTCTCCACAGAGGAAAACTGGGCACCTTTGCACCAGAAGAAGGAAATGTAATTTTTACAGACGCATTCATCATCATCATCTTTTATTTATCCTTGTAAAATGTTTTTTTTTTCAACTTACTTAAGAGATAAAGATCTAACCTGTAATAATTACAGCTTTCTATACATTTCTAAAGAAAATGAGTTTGTCCTGCAGAATCTGTCAGTCTTATTTGCCTTTTTTTTCGCAGGAGCTTTCAATCACTCCATGGACTTACAAAAACCCCAAGTCAATTCAAGTACAGCCTGCTTTGGCTCCAATGGAAAATTTGTCTGTGTCTTGTTCAGTTGGTTCAGTTTAGAATTTTTCTATTGAATTGTATGTATTCCTGATCCTTTTTATTTTATATAATACCCTACATTTATCTGAACAAAGTCCATCGAGGTGTTGTTGTAATTTTGGGCTTGATTGAGGTCTTAGTTTGTTTTCTCTCACACGTTTAATATTTACAGCCATAGAATCTAGAAACCCACCTCAAATGTGCTAAAAAATTGTTCTTTCATATTATTTTTGTGCCATAGTAAAATGTAATAATCCATTTGATCAAATGCCTGGTTTACAGCCAAAATTAAAGTCCGTTTTTATGATCGCAATTAATGTTTTTATTTTGCATTTTAGCACATTTAAATAAGATAAAGCAAAGACACTGGAAGTTACAAATCAAAAACATGAAAGAATTCTGTGATTTTATGTATTTAACCACATTTTAGATCCTAAAAATCTAGTTAAAAAAAGACAATAATAATCTTTCAGTACACATGTTACACAAAGTTCAGACTACATATTTTCCCATGTAACCAGATTATCCATGTATTATTATTTTAATAATTAGTCTGCGGCTCTTATCAAAGTCACAACAAAGCATATGTTTATATGTAAGATAGTTGGCAAAATGCCAAGTCTATTATTGAAAGATGAATTGAAAGTTGCCAAATAAGAATTTGCTGATCAGATTTACGAACAGAAATTTAATAATTATTCAAACAGCTAAGTCTATTTTAAAGTTCAGAGTTGGGAAAGTTTTGAAAATTCTTTAAAAACACTACTCTTACAAGTTAACAAAAAAAGACCTAAAACCAGATAAACAGCTGAAAAAGATTTTTATTTTTATTATTTTTTTCTTTGTGCCATTTTCTTTATGCCAATCTGATTGCCAATTTCCACTTTAAATAGAAACATTTCCAAACGATGAAAAAATCCATTAAAGGGCTTATATTATGCTCTTTTTCAGCTTTGTCACGGTTTTGCCTTTATGTTCTAGTTGTTTTATGTTCGGGCCTGTTTGAGTTACTTCCTGTTTTATTTTGTAGCATTTCCTGTTCTGTTGTCTCAAGTTTTACCTTTCCCCATCAGTCCTGAGTGTTTCCACCTGTGTCTTGTTCCCTTGTATGTATTTAGGTCTTGTCTTTCCCTTCCTCCTGTGCTGGTCCACATTCTCCTCTTCCCCAGTTTTGCGTGTTTCGAGTTTCGAGTTTCGAGTTGTGGTTTGCCTGCTTTAGCAGTGGTTTTTGGTTTCCTTAGTTTAGTTATTAAAGCGCCTGTTCCCCTGCAACCTCCTGCCTCCTCTCCTCTCTTCGCCTGGGTACTCCCTCATCCTCTCCCCCTTACAAGCCTTTAAGAGTAAACTAATTCATATACTGTATATAATATTACCTTTGGCACACTAAAGAACGCTTTTTTTAATGAATAAGTTATTTTCACATCTTATTTTCCTACCCAGCAGAAAGACGACTTGATCTCTGAGGCTCCGCCTGTGGGTGCCGCCCATTTCACGACATCAGCCTAAAGCAGGCCTCGGCAGCGTGTCTGGCTCATGAAAACAAATGACATCGAAGTTTTGCAAAGATGAATGCGCATATTGTAAAAAATGAAAGCTTTAAGCCGATCACCACTTTCTCCACTGAGAAAGTGGGTGTGTCCGTTAGCCTGGGGGCGGTGCTGGCAGCGCAGACTCTTCCTAGAAGGGGCGGTTCCTCACTTATCTGGGTCACAATGTGAGGACCCACTCGTTTGGTGGATTGGGAGGGGCTGGTGCTCAGAGCGCAGGTTTTTAGAGGATGGGTGAATGCAAAATACCACTTTGGGGTCGATTTCTGTGAGAAATTAACATTATAGCACACGTAAAAGCTCAAAATAGTTGATTTTGCATGGTTTGTGCCCTTTAAAATATTAAGTTGTAGCACAAGATTTATTGAGTTATTGAAATATATTTGCAAAGTTGAATGTAGAAAAGTCTAAAGGCCACTTTGCAATAACAAGCTTGAAGCTTTTATGCAAGACACAATGTATTTTCTTTACCTTCCTCTGATGCAATGTAATCTTTAGCCGCATTCTCTTTTTTTATCCTTCAACCGATCTACATTTTCTCCAATGAAACTCAAAAAGTTATGAATGTTGAGTTTGACTTTTTCTCCCAAATTAAAACCTTTTCATTTCTTTTAAAAATATTGGTAAAAAGCTTGCCAAAAAAAAGCTGCATGAACTACGAAAAAGCTGTTCATTTATTTCAATAGGATAAATCTTGAACTTTTCTGGTGATGAAGAACCCTTCAGATATGTTTCCCTGTGGTGTAGAGATATCTAATGATGAACGCAGGCTCACACTTCCATCCGTATGACTTATGGCACAGCCTGAAATAATGCCTGTCAGTTGTTAGTTACTGAAGGACACCGGCTGCTCGATAATTACCATATTTCAGTGTCAAATTTATGTGGCTTGATTTTTAAACCTTCCAGAAATATAACATGTGCAGGATTATTGCACTTGACAATTTCTTTCCCTGTTCTTTTGATCTTAGACGGCGTGTGACACTGGTTTGAATCCGGACTGATGGTGGTTGCAATCGCAGAAAAAGCAGTGCAATCTGATGCAGTCCACTGTAAAATCCAGATGAAAGACCAAACATTGAAAGGTTTCGCATTTTATGGACACTTTTATTCCCTTTTGGTTACCCAGACATACACAAAGGGTAACGATCTGTGATCGGCGGTTGGACGTGACTTTTATGTAAATTCTGCAAAAGTAAGACAAAGTTTAATTTAGCATCAGAAGTAGAGAAAATAAGCTCACAATTGAATTTGGAAGACCTTGTCCCCCTTTTGGAATGTTTTTTTTTTAATTATACATCTTTTTTTTGCTCAATTTTGGTAATACTAACATGGTTCCAACTGCTAATGACAACACTGATTAAAAAAAAGATACTTTAATTTAAAAGTGCTCATTTAAGAGCTCCTGGTTTAATCAACTGTGACCCTTTATCAAGTCTCTGGAGAGCTGATGAGCTAAATCAGGAATGTCATAGCAAGGAAATAGATAAAACATCTAGGACAGGGTCAATTTAGGTCCAGAACGATCAATAGATTCAATTGATTTTTTTTTTATTAAATTCACATCAGCTGGAAAGGGTCAAAAAATGAGAAATTACTTACGTTCTGTGACCAACTCCTAATTTATTCTACTTGATTGTAACCAGTTTGGGACAACAATGAGAATCTTTCTCATCACAGGCATGAAATCTTGTAGTTGTCAGTCAATGGCAAATAACACTGACTTACAAATATTTTCTTTTTTTTTAATTTACTAGTTTCTTGTGGTAAACATATGAAATGCCAACTTAGTTGCCATCTCGTGTAAAATTAGCCCTATTTTCAATACTTTTTTGTAGCTCAGGTACACATAAATCTTGACAAACATTGTTTATAGTGGTCTTCCTTTGCTATTTTATATTCATTGTGTAACAGAAACACATAAAAAATAAAACTATCCAATTAAGACGCTTTCGATTACCGGTACTTTAAACTGGAAACCAATTCAAGCACTTGTCTAATAAATCTGCTGTTTTGATTTTATAAGAGTTCAAAATGGTGTTTTATTAGGGCAGCATTTTTATCCAATTATCAAATTTTACGGCTGGTGGGTGAAACCATGAATGAACCCCTTTACTGTATAGAAGAACTGGATTAAGTGACCCCTCGCTCCAAACAGAAGGTACCTGCTGGCCCCAACAAGCCAAAATCCCATAAACTAGAAATAAAAAGCTATTACTCAGTTGTCATATTTATCAGAATAATTGTTGTAACTTTGCTAAACTTAATTTTTTTCATGATCATTTTTCTTAAGTGCAAGGTATTCAAGTTATAAACCGGCCAATCAGATGCCTCAATAAAAGTATATGGTGGGCAATGGCCCCCACGTCCAACGTTTAAAACATTTGATTGATTCTCCTGAGCCCACTTACGGGATGTGGACTTCCAACAAGCTCACTTCTAATTAGCGAGAAGTGTGACTCGGACCAACATGGACTGATCACAGTTTACTGACGACCTCTGGCTCCAACATGGGGCAGAAGTTGTTTGATACGTCATTGATTGAAAGTATAACTGATGATTGTAATGTTTTTGTGTACTATTCTTATTTGATTGCTTGAAATAAACCATTTTAAATTAAAAAAATAATCAAATCAAAAGTAAGTATTTTTCTATTGATGACATCCCTCTCACTCAGTTCTCATACACAGTCAGTGGGTAAACTAAATTTGCTATTTTCTTTACTGTTGTTGTGGTGGGCGGAGCAAAATTTGACCACATCCAAACTCCTTTAGGTTTATTTTTTACTGATTATGTCAGAGATAATCGGTCTAGTATTTTTCATGTTTATGATTATGACACATCTAATACATCGGATTAAAAAAGCACACCATTAATATCTTGCAAACTCTGGATTTGAACTAAAACAGGAAATGTGGACAGGTAAGGACAAGTAAAAGACACTGAACTTAAAAAAAGTGTTGTCAGCAGTGAAATCTCTTTGGCTGTTCCCAAGAGTATTACAAGGATTGGTGCCATGACATGATGCTGTGTGGACAATGGTGTGCAGTACATGCACATTATGTAAAGTAACTTATACACATGTTACAGGTCTTGAGAAGACATGATACTTCATTGCCATTACAAATGGGGTATAGTCAGCCAAACAGAAGAGCTCATTTAATCAAACAACAATGCCATGAATATTATCATTCTAAATAAATGGAGAAAGATAACAAATAAAACTCAAGCTTGTCTATTTTTTTATTTAGATAGCTACCTGACAGTTGAGCAGATTTTTACAAAGCCTAAAGCACATGATAAGTTATTTCACTATGTCTAGCTTCTAGACTTTATCATGTCGTACGTCTTTCTAGCCATCCACTGTTGTCAATTCTCCTTTCTGCCTGCCTTCTTCGGACCACTAAAGCACTTTTCAAAGTCCCTTTATTTTCCTGTCACTCTTCAACAAACCTTGAAGTTTTGATTTTAGGTCTGAGTGTTGGAGTGGAACTAAATAAAAGCACCACAAGAGAGAAATTCAACCAAAAGGAAACAATTACGCTTCCATGCAATAAGAATGTTTCCCTTTGCTTTCATTCTTTCTTTCTTTCCCTGTTTTTTTAGGGAGGAAATGGCATTTTTTCATCGGTTTTCCAGTGTAAAAATTTTAACAGTGCCTAGAAAATGTTACTACAATACATATAAAATACATACAAATATATACAAGTTATACATAGATTATTTAAAGCAGTCACCAACATCAGGCC
The DNA here is from genome assembly GCA_037389245.1 of Oryzias sinensis. NCBI lineage: Eukaryota > Metazoa > Chordata > Actinopteri > Beloniformes > Adrianichthyidae > Oryzias > Oryzias sinensis. The sequence goes on from CM074488.1 coordinate 55,739,073, forward strand.
AGAATCATTTAGGTGTATTGATAATGGAAAAACCCTTTGCTCTGGATCAAGTCTGTGTCCCGGTTTTAGTTTTTTTTACTTTTGTGTTTTTGGTTCTAATTTTGTTCTGTCCTGTTTTAAGTGCATTTCCTGTTTTATTTTGAAAGTTTTCCTGTTATGTTGTTGTTTCGAGTTTTCCTTTTGGTCCCCATCTGCTTCTTATTGTTTCCACCAGTGTCTTGTCTGTTCTGTATGTATTCAAGTCCTGTGCCTTCCTCCTGTGCTGCTCCATAGGTAAATTTCCCCCTTGTTTCCAGTGTGTATAACATTTCAAGTTTTCGAATTTGCCTGCCTGATGCAGTGGTTTTGGTTTGTAGTTTTTGTTTTGTTATTAACGCCCCTGAATCCTTCTGCCTCCTCCTCCTGTCTGCACCTTAAATATTGTTAATAATGACAAAAAAACAACGTAAAAAAAACACAATGAGTTACATTTTCTGTGAAAATTGCTTGAAACAGCAAAACACACATCATATGAAGAAAATAAAAGCAAGGCCACAAAAGAAAAAAGGGAAAACAATGGTCATGATCCCAAGATCTCTGGATGGAGATACTATGACTTTACCTCTGAGCTATCTCTACAATAACAGATGTCCCTTGCCATCAGATATTTGTAGAACTATTTTCTTCATAGTCTTATTAGGAGAAATCGAGTTGAAACGATCCTGAGCCACAGTACGTTTTTTTCCAGGAGCCATGGTAAAGTGCAATGAACTGACGCTGATTCCAATGCAGGGGAAACAATAGAACTGGTCGAGAAACGTTCAGGATTCATTTGTATTTACAGAGAATAGCGTGCCCAACTGTTCAAACACAAGTGACATCTGAACCGTGGTTCAATTCAATGATGCATTTGGCGCTTCATACGTCATCAACCACATGATCTGCGCTAGTTGACACACGCCCCCAAACATTGTGCCAAACCACTCTGCTTCATGAAGGTGAAACACGCGCCGAAGCGTCTGTGTCAAACGAGCCATCCCTACCTGTTCGTAACAGTCTGCTTAAGTTGTCCTGGAACGAGTCCTGAACCATGCGTTTGGTCTGTATTCAGACTATCACGCAGACCATTCTGTTACAGACCAAAGCTTGGACAATAAACAACAAGAGAAAGACGGACATGCTGCGCCTTACAATCCTTATTGGGACGATTAACTTTTTAAAACTTGTTTCGATAACCAGCTTTGAACATTTGGAAGAAACACTTTTTACTTGTTTCTTTGATACGTGGAGAAGCTGCATTCAGCTTCTATGTTTGACATATCTGGAACAAACTTTGAGAAAGCTGTAGATCTGCTTTAGATCCAGGTTAAACAGCCACCGGTTCTCAGCTGCATTTGATTCGTTTGGATCAAACGTTGGTGCATACGTGCTGTCACTTAAAGCTCACTGTATATCATTTTTTTAATTGAATGATCTCTCTTTTACTATTCCTTGTGATTATTTATTTTTGTAATTTATGTAAAGCAAATTGAAGTGTTCTTGTACACGAAATGTGCTACACTGATGAACCTGACTTCTACAATTTGAATGTATTCTTTATTCTTGATCCTGCACTAAAGCAAAAGAATGCTTTTACCTTTATTACTCTTAGTTTGTTTTCTCTCAAACGTTTAATATTTACAGCCGTAGAATCCAATAACCCACCTCAAAAGTTTGACATCAACTGGCGTAATTTCTACTTCCAGATGATTTCAGTCCATCTTCCTCAGTATATCATATTTGGAGGTCAAAGAGACACTTTTACTTCTTCACTGGAACTCTGCTTACCAGACACAAAAGTAATTTATGCTCCACGGTGTGTATGCATGTGTTAGAAGTAACAGTGTGAGTGTGCGGCCCTCAGCTGTTATTAATGGAGGAGTGAAAGGTGAGCTATTAGAAACCACCAGGCGACCCAGTTGCCATGGCAGCGCACATTTAAGTGCCTGCCTTTCTTTCCAAGGCTTTACAAGTTAAAAGCAACAGGGATTTGAACTAGAGGCTGTCCGGGTTCGGAAAACAAACATACAAAAAAAAAATCCTATCAGCTGGAGAGATGAGCTTCTGTTTCCCATTTTAAACAGGATTTTATACATTGGGCCAAAAAAGTACACGGCAGTCACAGATTCAGCAAAAGCTGAGATGCTAATGGCTCGGTTAATAATGACAGAGATGCTGGAGTTGACTTAGATTCACAAACCTGTTTTGGATGCAAAACTATAGAAAATTGCATCCAGAAATGCTTAAGAAGCAATTTCAGGAGCTAAAAACATCAATAGATGTTGGAAAAACCAAAGCAAGGAAAACTTTGAGCAGCAATGGTGGCAGTCAGATGAACCCGTGTCTGGAGAGAAAGGAAACGACAAAAGGGATGGAGATGCTGAATATAGGGTAAATCACAGATGCTACATGAACAGGACGGCTGCAAAAACATAGAAATACCTGCATGGTGCAAAACCCTGATCAGTTCTTAAAAACCATTGGCTTCTACGAATCAAAAAAATCTTTTCAAGCGTCACCCAAAAAAATCGGAATGGTAAAAAGGCCAAAAATAGGATGTAATGTTGAGTTTGCTCTGATAAATCCAAAACTTAGATTGTAGAAAACCAACTGAAAATGATTAGGATGCTTCATTAGACTGAGACAATATTAACATTGTTTGATTACATTTATTCGCCAGTAAATACAATGATGTAATACTTCAAGGTGTCTACCATGTTGTGACAGCATGTCAGTTAATTGGCCTCTTTCGTTATTTTCTCAAACCAAATGGAGCTCATACCTGCAGCCCTGAATCCCAGCTAACAGCTTTTTAAGAGGAGACTTCCCACAACTGACAGGCAAAATAAACAGCTGCTCAGTTCAGTGAGCAGGAGTAAGACTACACTCAGTAAGACGGTTAGTCTCCTACTAAAGGGAAATATCATTGTTTGAGAGAACCTTTAGACAAATACCACGTTATTTCAGTAATCAGCAAATATAAGATGGAAAAACAAATAATACAGAAACAAAATGGAAAAAAAAAGTTTTTATTTAAGACTACAATCGCATATCCTAAAAATGACACTACCGTCGACCTTAAAGCAATTTTTTAAACAAATCCGGCAGGTGGAAACATGTGTAATCGGGTTGCAGCGTTGCATTTTTACTCGCCATGCAGCAGCCACAGATGTTTTATAAAAAGGGTTACAATTTTACGGAGACCAGACAATTTTTTTGACAGTCAGTCAGTGGCCGCCCGGGCACTGTGGAGTTAGGCAGACCACCCCCTGCCCCCATGCTTCCATCCCACGGCCACCATCCGATTGTTAGAAATTGTACAATAGCTGTTAAGATGGGCCGGGGGCGTGCTAATGACCAGACATCAATCTGGCACCATGGGCCCTGCATTTGAATGGGGAGACAGCACTGATGCTGCATTGAAGCTCTTTATCCAATCAAGATGCCTGCTTTGGTTGGACCGCTTGGACCTTCGTCTTTTGGGAGCTGGTGCTTTCCCCTGGCTGAGTTTCATGGGAGGCATGTTGTCTAGAAAATGTTACATTTGTAAATTGACAAGATTATAATTTGTGCTCAAAATGGGAGTTGGCTACCAGGTGGCTGGCGGCAAATGGCACTTGATGTGGACGGTCGCTGTCCAGAGACATCGTCCAATCAGAGCTGGTACGCTGTCGCCCCACATCGTATTGGCATCATTCCCACCTGACGGCCGCTTTCTACACTCATGACCATGACGCCGATTTCAAAAAATTAGGCGGTCGCATAAAATCTTGAAGATTCTGTTGATGCCCCCCCATCGTGTGGTGGCAGTTGTATTTGTGAATGTAGCATAATTCAGATAGCTACCTGATAGTTGTAGAGATAAAAAACAAGATATTTTTACAGTTGTTTGACTACCTCTGGCGTTCAGAGTTTATCACAGCTTAAGTCTCCACTGCTGTCATTTTCCTTTCTGCCTGCCTTCTTTGGACCACTTATTTTCCTGTCACTCTTCAACAAACCTTGAAGTTTTGATTTTAGGTCTGAGTGTTGGAGTGGAACTAAATAAAAGCACCCCAAGAGAGAAATTCAACTAGAAAAAACAATCACGCAAGAACTTGCTGAGAATGATTTCCTTTTACAGAATTCTATCTGTTTTTCTTCAGAAACAGGTTTTTTATTTCCAATGGTATTTCCGTTTTGTTTGTTCGTTTTCGACGTTTGGGATAACCATGAATGATGTACGGCAACTACCGTTTGGTGACAGCCTGCCACTTAATCTGTCTCTGCTACTATTTTTCCAGACCAACTGGAGCTTTCAACTGTACCTGCAAATTGTACTTTTGCTGAAAAAGGATGTAAACATATCATATATATATATATATATCATATATATTTATCATATATATATATATATAAACACCCCGAAGGTGGTAGAGAGAATGAAAGACAAAAATCATAGCAGGACTTCCAGATCCAGACTGATAGGATGGTAATGGAGAGCAACTTGAACATTGTAGTAGTGGATAAAAAGAACAGAGAGGAAAGCCGTTGTGGTGGATGTGGCAGTGCCAAGCAATGGGAACATCAGCAGAAGGAACATGAGAAACTGGAGAAATACAGGGACTCGAAGAACTGGAGAAAGCCTGGAAAGTGAAGGTGACAGTGGTGCCTATTAGTAATTTAGACACTCGGGCAGTAACCCCCAGAAAGCTGGAGGAGTGGCTACAACAGATACCTGGAAAGACCTCAGACCTCTCAGTCCAGAAAAGCGCAGTGCTAGGAACAGCTAAGATGCTGCGCAGGACCCTCAAGTTCCCAGGCCTCTGGTAGAGGACCCGAGCTTGAGTGAGAAACCACCCGCGAAAGGGTGAAAGGGGCAAGTTTTTTATATATATATATATATATATATATATATATATATATATATATGATCAGGGTTTTTGCACCATCCTCAAGTAAAAGCTGCACACCCTTGATATTTTTTCATCTTTTTATGCCAAGCAAAATTTGACTATTTAGTTTCTACACGATTTTGCTAAACAATCAGCAATAAAACAAGATTTGAGCTGATGCTTGTAAAATCAGTCAAAGCAATTGTTAAACCCTCGGAGTACTACATGGTTACTGAAGAAGTGCCTACTTTAACACTGAAAATTAGAATTTGCTCTGAGTAGAAATGAAATAAGAACTCCAGATAATATTTTCTTTGACTATGGCATTTGCAGCACATTTGTCAGGTTTGTTAAATTTTCCAAAACGTCAGGACTGGACCTGAGTAGAACTGTCCAGCATCGCTACCGTTACAGAAAAGAGCCGTGGGCTGCTTTCCTCTGTGAGGATTTTGAACCTGCTTTCCCCAGGTAAAAAGCACAAATAAGCTCTGCAGCTTACTCATCTGAATGTATGCATAACACATACATATATATGTCTATCCTCATGGACTGAACACCGCATGTCAAAAACATCAACAGTAGACTGTATCCTCATGCCCACACATGAACTGAATCACCACTTACACTGCACTCTATCTGTTCAATTTTAAACCTCCATTGTAAATAGTTGTTATAATTCCTATTCTAACTGTTTTATTCTACAATGTACATTTCTATATCTTATACTGCTAAAGCGCCATGGATGGATGGAAATGGCATTTTGTACTGTGTATTTGAATTGTGTCTGCTGCTGTCTGAAAACTTGCATCAGTCAATGTTCATTCTTTCTCCATCCTTCATTCCCTTTTTGTCCCATGCAGGGTCAAGGAGTCACAGGGGTTGCCAAAGTCTATCCCAGCAGATGCAATGGACTGGAAGGGTTGCCAGTCCATCGCAGAGCACCATGAAAACAATTACACTCAACCATCTACCTCATGAACACACAATAGTTAATAATAAACCATTTTGTTAAATCACGCAAAAACATGTTTTAAAGAATGCTGGAATATAACACAAAGGGTAAGTTTGTCTGAAAGACTTAGTCAGGAAGAACAACTTGAAGAAAATCTAAATTTTTTAATCAATGAAAAAATGTTTGCTTTGAAAAAAAACCATATGGTAAAGGATGATCTATTTTAGCTTTAAGCCAGTGAGAACACTTACCCATCCGGACAACAGAGAGAGTGTTGACCTGGCTGAAGGAGAGTGGTGCCATAGTCAGAAGGAAGACCTGGCCCCGTCGACAGCAGCAGTGCTGTGTGAGCCGGCATCTTCCACTGCTCCTCATGGAGAATGAGGTCTGCTGGCTGCCTGTACCATACCTATAGGACACACAGGGGATTACTTACTGCATATTTGATGTATCACATCAGGATGGGGTTGATATACAAGAAAGACTCTCAGACACCAAGAGTAGGTAACCATTAAGATGTTTAATAAAAATAAGAAACAACGAACAAAAAAAGAGAAAAAAAGTGTGAAAATCATCATAAATATAAGGATAGGAATATGGAAGTTAGATGCTATAAAAATTCTAAAGCTTTAAGCATAAACAATCAACTGAAAGATTGTTTTTATGCATTTGTGAGTGTGCACCATATAGTTTGATGTAGCAAAGTTAAGACCTCAATTTACCTGTTGTAAATACCTGTTTTGTTTTTTTAACTTGAATTTATATTGCTTAGTTTCTCAGTTATAATGATAACAAAATAATAGACCACAACTTGAAATATTCAGATCATCCAGAATTAACATTGACATTATTTGCATTCATATATAAATCCATAAAACCCTATATTCCTGGTTAATAGACAAATAAAAGGGTAAACAAGTACATACAACAGACATTACATATTTAGGTCCACGAGTCCCAGCTTTCCCAGTATTTGGCAAATCTGTTTTGTTGCAAGTGTTAGAAATGAGTTAGTCTCTCGTGTCTAAATAAATATGAATGGTGAGTTGGGGAGATCCTTGCACAGCTATCTCTATTTCTTTTTTCCTCACCAAAAAGATTAAACAGAGGTATGTTTCAAAGTGTTAGCAGGCCTGAGGTAAGTTGCCCACATAAATCCCAATAAAGTCATTTGGGATCTGGGTTTTATGATCTGATCTTGTTACAGCTCCAAAAATACAGAAAGGTTCTGCTGCTTTTAACTAAAATCCCTCAATCACAGTGAATTGCTGGTGTGACATTGTATCTGAAGTAAAGCGAGCTGTAAAACAGCTTCAGTACATCCAGAATGCTGCTGCTCGAGTCCTGACTAGAACCAGGAAGTACCATCACATCAGTCCTGTGCTCAGGTCTCTGCACTGGCTTCCTGTAGCTCAAAGAATAGACTTCAAAGCAGCTCTGCTTGTGCACAAGTCTCTCCATTGCCGCGCACCAAAGTACATCTCTGACATGTTAGTGCCATGAACCATCTGGGACTCTGAGGACCTCGGGGACCGGCATCCTGCGGGTGTCCAGAGTCAGGACTGAACAAGGGGAATCAGCGTTTCAGTGTTTTACAGTAAAAGCTGGAACAGTCTCCCCTGAGGTGTAAGACCAAGCCTCTTCTGTGTTCATGTTCCAAATCTGGACTCTAAACATTTCTGTTTAGCAGATAACTGAAGGGTCCTTATCAACACCTCTTTACATTTGCTTTTCTCTTTCGTTTCTTTTAAAAGTACATTTTATAATTATTATGTATGTTTTTGATCTTTGCACTGTTATGTATTGATTGTAATACTTTTTCCTGTTTTTTGAAGCTCTTTGAATTTCTCTGTGCACGAATTGTGCTGTACAACTAAACTTCTTGCCTCTGAAGTAAATTATCTAGTGAAGATTTTAGTACCTCACATGTCTTATAAACAGAAAAGGATGACCTTCAAAGACATAATTTATTGGTGTATTATTATCTGCAAGGTAATAAAAGCGGAATATAAACAACACTTGTTTTTCCAAAGACAAAAAAGACATCATTTTTTAAATATTCAGCCTTGTTCATGGCTTGTTTCACTATGACAAAGTCAGATCTACAGTTAATATGTTTTTTCTGCCATTTTCCACTGCATGTATGTACTCAGATGTATGCAGAGAATGAAGTGAATTGAAAAAAAACAGTTGAAACCTAAATTCAATTAAAAAGAAGCATTAATGATTTTTACATTTAAAAATGTAAAAGCTTTTAAATTAAAACAAATGTTTAACCTATTTTGTTTCTCATACAGTACCGATTTAAAATAGTATATTACAAAGGTGTTTGTTTGCCTTCAACTTTTCAAGTTACTTTTTAGCACCTCAATCCTTATTCTGTTTTTATCTTCAATGAAACTCATTTTTTTATTTTTAAGGGTCAACAGTTCAAAATGCCTTTAAAGGTTTGTTTCTGTGCCGTGTGCCAAAGACGTTCAAGAACAAAGAGGAGCAGTGGAGAGTATGAAATACGTTTAAGATGGAGGTCAAAACAAAGAAGGAGGGAGGAGATTGAAAAAGAGGTGTGAAGGATGACAGGTCGGAAGCAAAAAATGAGAAACGGAAAATGAGACTTATATCAGTGACGGAAAATTCCAAAACTAATTGTGAGTTGAAATAGGGAGTAAAAAATTGCTACAGGGGGAAAAACAAAATTGATAACATTTAATTAGGTTTTGTCCTGGAGGGAAATGCAGGTCAGCAGACAAACAGAGTCCACAGGATGCTGCTGATACAAACAGCCTCAACAGTTCAGTGCAGCAGCTAATCACAACCCCAACTCCATTAGCTGTTTTCAGCCGCATCTCATTTCACATTGGAGGCGTTCAGCTGGCTCACTTTTGCCGTTCAGATCATCAAGTTCAGCAGAGCAGGAGGCATTAAGAACCCACCTCATCAGCTCCACACGGGGGGAGAAAGTGAACGATGAAAAACGGGTAAAAGCCAAGCAGATTTCTTTTTAGCAAATTAATGATTTTAATTGTTTTAGAAAAATCAATAAATTACATTACTGTTATGCAACCAGGGGATGTCAGAGAAAGGCGGCACTTCAAGAAAACTGTCCCATCGATCCGTCATTGTAGGTTGCAGATTTCCCTCTGCCCAGAGAATGACTATCAGACTGCAAACTCCTGTATGGTAGAGTTGCCAAAAGGCCTGTCATTACTGCCCTTCATCATCAAGCCCGTTTGTGCTGGCGTCAGCAACACTCGACCTGGAACCTGGACAAACGCTACGCTCAGTGATGAGTCCAGATAAGGGTTGGCGTAAAGTGTGTAGACAATGTGAAGGAGACTTTGCCTACTGCTGCACGGACAGAGGAACATCTCCTGGTGGAGGCAGTATCATGTTTTGGGATCGCAAGTGTCAAATTGAGGTTTGTCATCTTTGGAAACATTTTCAGTGCAGAGAAATATCAACATATGATTCAGCAACAAGTGGGACCAAATGCTGTCTACCTAGATTACCACAATCACCTCAACAGAGCATGGAGCTTCAGTGATCACATCCAAAATGTGGAAGTGGATCGTCCAGCAGAATTCCTCATCTCATCTCATCCCCATTGATGACTTGTGGTAGCAGCATATCTGTGCTGTCTGTGAAGACCAACAAAACCTGTTGAATGGGATGTTGTCAAATACCAGTGTGTAATCTGGCTGGTTTGGCAGCATGAGGAGGAGGCTGTTGTTGATATTTTCTACTGTTCCACACACAACTAAAGCCTCTGTTTGCTACATGAACTAGTTGATAAATTGGCCAAAAGTTTGGTTTCTTCAGCCTTTAATCCACCGATGGCAGAAGAAGCTGTCTGATACTCAAAAGGAGATGGGTGCAAACAAACATACTCAGCTCTGCTCAAAAAATGCATGTTCTTTGCAAAACTGACACCATTTAAAAGCTAAAAGAGATGAAACTCAAAGGTGAAACACCAAACAAAACATTTCTCACTGTTTGTGCCATATTTATAAAACAAAAATATGTACATTTTTAGTTTTAAAGACCCACTCCGATCATCTTTTGAGCCATTTCTAAAACATCCCCAATTGCCTTTTTAATTATGAGTATGCCAAAATAAAAAAAAACTGACGTTTTCTAGGTCTTAGTTTCTGCGGAGCGGCAGAATTTCAATAGGAATTTGCTCTAAATTGTTAGCGGAGCCATTAGCTCGGAGGACCTGCTCTTTACTGAGAGCTCTCTGTTTACATGCTTTCCCAATACCTTACATTCCCTCACACCCCGGTTCAGCAAAAACGGCAAGCAATGGTGGAGCTATCCGGCTGTACAGTTTCGAGCCAGATACAGCTGAGACGCCAAACGCAAAGACGTACATGGATCTAGTTGTCAACAAGTGGATGTATCGGAATGGAGTGAAGCAGGGAGCTTGTGGCCCACCCACCATATTTTCAACGTCACCACATTTTAAACAAATAAATACTCAAAAACGCAGTTTCGATCTTAATTTTCTGTACATATGTCCTTCATCGTTGAAGAAAAGGGCACAAAAGCGACACAAAAACGCTAAATAACACATTTTTAATAGTATTTCCTTTTTCCAGTCACTATTTTATGAATGAGCCCATGTCATATTTTGTGGTTCTCATTGTATGAGTCAGCTTGAGCTATCAAACTGTCATCAGAAAACATAGTTGTTGTAGCAGTCAGCAGCCTTGGAATGAAAATCAATTTTTCCACTTTTTTGAAGTCAGCAATTATTACTTCACATTTAAAATAATTTAGTTTTTTTTAGGAATATGAAGCTATAGGACACAACGTTTTTATGGAGATTTTTGCTTCTAGGGAGTTCAGTCCAATGTATGGTGTACCTTTCAATGCCATAGTCACTTCTAAGCATAATACTCTTCTAATAGTTTCCTCCAACAGAGACATCTTCTCAATGTTCCTTAAGGTACGTGAAAAATGTAACCTGCAGTGTCTCATCTAACGAAAGAACTCTCAAAGTAAAGCACCTTGTCTGCGGGGTAACGGCCCCTAATGCTCACCTAAATATAGGATATTAGCTTTGTTTCCTGCAGGGGATAAGGAGATTTTGTTTTTCAGCAAGAGCATCACAAGGCACAGAGTGTTGCTGACTCAAACTGTTATAATGACATGGAAATCCACTCATTTAGCTGCTGAGACATGACACAGTTCTCCTTCTGAAAACAGTGGGGAGGGTTGACTTCTTGATAGGACTTCAAAAATGCACACAATGGTGCACTGCAGCAGGAGAGGAGAGGTTATGGACCAAAGTGAGCCAACCAACACTATTTTTTATTAAATGTCACAGTCTGTAAGCAACTTTTTGGAAATGCCTATTTTAGATATAATTTAATGAATGCCCTAATGCCTGAATTACTTTTCTGAATTTTGTCAAGCGATAAAATGTTTTTATAAAAAATATTTAAATGCATTTTCCCATTATGAATAAACAAAAGCTGTCAAAATTGTGTCAACACAGAAAAACAAACATTCAACATGGACTACCATCCATTTAATTTTTTCTTTATTACCTATTTGCTCTGACCAGGCCCCCACAGCGCTTTCAGGACAGCTGAAAGACGTGTTCCCTCCACCGAGTCCTTCTTAAAGTTGGAACCTACCAAAATACCTCCCCAGGAGGTTGTTCAGAAGGCATCCAAGAAAGATCCCTGAGCCTTCTCAACTGGCTTCTCTAGATCTCACTCTTTATTTGAGGAAGCGGCAAGCTACCATTAGGTAGAAATGTGTCTTATCTGCTTCAATCCAGAAATTTTTCATTCAGGGAATGAGCCAAAGCTCATCACCATATATCAAGGTAGGGTAGGAAAATAGACTGATCAGACTGTCTTTTGCTTTTGGCTCAGTCTTTTGCTGCTTTGCCCTCTTTGTCCACAATCTACATTGATACAACAACTGCATTAAGTCAATTCAATTCACTTCAGTTTTAAATATAGCCCAGTATTACAAAAAAATACTCAACTCAGTGAGCTTTAAACCAGTAGTTGTGTAATAAACATGAATCATAAAGGACATAAAGTCCTGGAATTCAATAGGTAATGGCTAAACTAAACTAGACAGACTAAACTAAACTGGGCATCCCTGCCCTTAGACCCTCTTTACCTCCTTACATCACTGCAAACACACTAAAAACTCCAAAGCCAAAAAGAACCAATGCTGGATTGTTTTCAACCCAACTATGTGGTTAAAAAGGGATTATCTTTAAGTGGTAATATAACCAAAGAAAAACAGAGAAAAAACATAAATTGTTTTTCAGATGACACCACTATAACCCCCCAAATTAGTATGGCTCCAAACAATTACCCAAAAAATACACCCTAACACAGGGGTGTAAAACATATGGCCCGCGGGCTGTATCCGGCCCGCTAGATGGTTCAATATGGCCCAGTCGTGAAGATTAAAAAAATTAAGAATGTTTTAAAATAATAGCACATTTCTAGTCCATTCCTGTGGTGAGTTATGATTTCTTTGCAGAAATAACCGAAATGCGCAATTCTGCCACAAGGGGGAGAAAAGCAAAAGCGAAGCAGATGAAACAGCATATCTCTCTGCACGTGCCAAAAGTGAATCCTAACAGCTTTGGGTGTGGGTAAGATGTATTTTGGTTCTCCTTAGATTCTCACCGCTGTTACTTTGCTATGAGAATGATCAGTAGTGACACAATAATGACCAAAATGTTGTCAAAAAGAAAAAAAGGTTGAAGTGGAGTGCTGAGCTTTCCAGGAATTATTTGTTTACGGAGCTGAATGCAAAACCTGCATGCTTGATATGTCATCAACAGGTTGCAGTGCTCCAAGAATATAACATTCACCACGACTATGAGACTCACCATAAAGAAAAGTTTCACCGTTTGTAGTTAAGAAAAGAGAAGATTCACCAACTATTAGCTGGACTGAAGAACAACCGTCTGCATTTACTGCAGCCGAGACGTCAGTGATGGAGCAGTGACAGACACCTTATTGCAGAAAAGTTGGAGCTAACATCCAAAACCATTTTCAGATGGTGAACTTATGGAAAAATGCTGGAAGCTGCAGAAGTCTTGTTCCCAAAAAGCTATTGACCTTTTGGCCTCTGTGAGTGAATGTGTAATAATAAATAATAGGCTACCATGTTGGTTGAGGCATTTTTTACAACTGAGAAAAAAACAAAAAAAACTGTTATTTTGCTTTTATGTTACTGGTCTGGCCAGCTTGAGATCAGACAGGTTGAATGTGGCCCAAACCAAAAGGAGTTTGACACCCCTGCCCCAACACAAATATCCCATAATATGGTTAAAGAACTAACCCAAGTGCTTTAAGAGTCTACCTTTCCACCTGTCAGTCTCACCTTCCATCCTTTCCTCACTTGCAAACAAGATGTCAACATACTTCAATTCCTCTTATTGAGGTAGGGACTGTCATGTTCTTTCTTTAAGAACTTGAATTTAAATTGAATAAACCACAAAACAGGCCAGGAAACTGTCTCATTCACTGCTTTACTTCCACCATCTTGAATCTCACACCTCTTTTACAAATCTCACGAGACTTCACAGGTACCTTTGTAAGTCACAGTGACACCTAGTGGTCAGAATATTACAGGGACTTTCCACCTACCCAGAGAATAGTCCTTCTCCGTGGATCAAACTGTGCATGGAGACGAGCGCACTTTTTTCTAGCCAGTACCGCTCAGCCTCCTGCAAAAGCTTAAGCTCTTTCAGACCCAATGAAGTGACGTTCAATGTTAGAGCCGACTTACGAGGATTGGACCATCTAGTCACTTGTGGTCCTTCCTGCATGTGGTGGGCCTATGAATACATTGTTCTACATAATCTTTTTGGGCTGAGCCCAGCTGCTTTCAGTCAGAAGAGGCACAGCTAACAGGTGCTAACGTGTGAGCCAGGACCATGTCACATCGCTAACCTTGTTTTTATCATGTCTGTAAGAGGGAATTAAAACCAATCTCAGTCTGGACAACATGAGAAACCCTACCAGGAACAGAGTCCCTGAGATCACTCCAGCTCTCAACCCAACTCTCATACTTTGTACTGATGGAAGTACAGGTAAGATTATTGTAAATGACCCCATATATCTATGCATAAAAGTAAACAAGGGCCAACATATTATGGCTAATATTAGTGTTATTATAGAAACTCCTAATTTTCTTGTTTGTAAAACGTTATCTTGATACAGCATGGTATTCTTCTGATTTCGATCGAAAACCCCTCTATGACCTCACATGCTTTTTGTCATTCGAGAAGAGTGCCCCCCTGACATTACAGAAGGATTTCATAATGTAATAACTGTTATGAGTCAGAACATCTTAGTACTGCTTCACAGTGAACCCTGCTTCTGATGACAGGTGTGCCCTGATCATGCCAGAAAAATGCAGCTCACCACTATCAGCTGTCAGATCACCTGACTCTAAGAGTTGTGATTCAGATATTATCTGACTCATCTGCATAGTCAATGTTCATTCTGATTTATGAGATGTGCACAAAAAAAGAAAGACATTCAGGAACAGCTTAAAAGAGGAGAAAAAACTCTTTGAGTTGGCAAAGGTGAGGGAAGAAAAATATGGAGCACAATGGATGCAACACAAAGTAGAAGAATGATGAAAAACCCATTTTTGTTGCAAAAGTCTTTTTTTCCTGCAGCCATTTTAACAATAGAAAGGAATGGCTCAATGCTAGAAAACTGATGAAATCACAGATGAATCCATCTTAGAGGCACAGTTGAAAGGAGACAGACAAACCACCAACTTCTTTAGCACCTTATGTGACAAATGATCTTGAAACACAAGTGGCAAATATTGACAGAGGACACAGCAAGAAACAGAGAAGAAAATTGAAGCAGATCATTTTAGAAAAAATGTACAACTTAGAAGTAGATTCTGGTTGGCTTCTTAGAAAAATAAAACTGCACTCACTAACTTTCTAGGATCTACTGTTATGCTTGTCTGTTCCGAAATTCTTAAAGCAGACCTAATAAACCAACTGACTGTGATGTTGCCTACAGAAAAACAGAATTTGATCTAAATGCTCTTTCTGTGAAGGCCAGTACATTTTGGGACAAATTCCCTCCGTCTGTTAGAGAATGTCCAACAGTAGTGACCTTCAAAAACCGGGCTGAAAGTAAACCAGTCCTGTAATCACTGATTTTTAACCCGTTACTTTACGTCTTCCTGTGTTTCTTTTGATTTTATGTCTTGATACTGTATATTTTTCTTTCCTTTTCTCTTAATTCTCTTATTATCATGTCAAATGCTTTTAGTGTCATCTTACGTCCTGCTTTTTAATAATCAACAATTGTATTTTCTTTTCTTTCATAATATAACTTTGTAATGTTTGGAATTCTACATTGTGTTAACTGTTTACTTGTGTACCCGCCTGCACTCTAGATTCAAAGAGCATCATTGCTACAATCCGGTATATTTACTTCCATGGCTGTCTGAATAGATGTCTATTATTGTATATTGTCCCAATCTAAAAAATAAACCTAATCCTGAACAAAAGCCATCCATTTACTGAGAATTACAATACCAACAAACTTATTAGACGTCATAAATGTGTCAATAGCTGTTTGGCACTAGTGTGATATTTTTCAGTGTCAAGGCTGTGTGACAACCCATCATTGAAAAGGGCCAAAACATGACTTCTCAGGTCAATAGAATCAGCAGCATTTCACTTTTAGAACATTTTCCCCTTACTTTAACATGTTTTTGCGTTCTAGTCCCCAGTTTGGGACTCCTTATCCTAACGCTAAATTTGAAAATGTCCTGAATTGAGATTTTTGCAGGTCTTTCCTGCTTCCCGCTTGTTTGTGGCAGCTCATAAACTATGGTTGTGTCACCCCAGAACGGAGGTCAAATGCTCGCTGAGCTGCTGCAAACGTATCTGGAGCCTGCAGGGAGCCCAAACACAAAAGATACCATCACAAAGAGGGCAAAGCAGCAAAGATAATAAAAAGAAAGCAAAGAAGCTGCAGAGAAAAAAATTGCTGTGCAGCACATTTTGTAATATTTATCTCCACCACTGACATAAGGAAAAGTGTGCATCTCTTTGGCCTGTTTTTGTTTCTTAGTTCATGCTGAACAACTACCATTTTGTCTACGTTTAACATTAATGCTGTTGAAGGTGCTGTATCACTACACACGTCAGATTTTATTGACTTTCTGGTCTTGGTGCCCTTCTATATATCCTGTCTACATTTACGTACTATTATTGCTCCAAATCTCTAGAAAGTTCTCTGGAACTGAAAACCTTCAGTCCTGGAGGATATAGGGTGGTCCCAACATCTGAGATTGATGCATCATTCTACAGACACCCCAAAGTCTTTGCCCATTTATGTTTGGTTGCAGTTTAAGGCCTGGGAGAGAATCATTTGAAGCATTGCACGCAATCAACTGTTGTCATTTAACAAACAGTAAATAAAACAAAGTTGTCAGTAACAATACATTTCAATAGGCTCAGATAGACAGATTGTCTCTGACATTACCCATTACATTCCAAACATCAAAAGTGTCCGAAGTGGGACGGGCACATTGACTGCAGTTTGCTCCGCCCACATTAACAAAACAGAGTAAAGGAAGTGTTTTAGGCAGGGCCTTCAAGTTCCAATCGCAAACATGTTTTTAATAAAACTAAACTTTAGCTCCAATAAAATCTTGCAGGCTCCACTGCACACACAAACACACTTAGACACATACACTGTAAATATTCTCCTTTTTGGTGTAAAATCTGACTAATTAATTAACGGGTTGATAAGTAATTGCTCCTTTGTTAAAAGTTGCCTCCAGTGGTCGTTAATGGAACTGCAATAGCAGGTAAAGGAGTGGCAGAAAGCAAATATATTTAAATCCCCCTCTCTTTTACTTAAGTTTTTTCACATATACAGTTAGACAAAGAATTGTAGGAGTATTTTTGTACATTTTTCCACGTTTAAATGTTTTATTGTAGTAGGTTTAGGGGATGTCATCTGGACTTGGTTTTAGAGTTAGAAGGCATTTCACCTCTTATCCAAGAGGCTTTGTCAATTCTGAATTAGTTGGTCAAAGAGCTGGTATATATGCGCTCATGGGGGAGGAGTCAGACATGAGACTGGATGGTATTGTCAACTTAGCCTACATGGTTTCGGGTCGTTAAGAGTCCTTTGTCCTCCGCGGGGGGTTGGGGAGCCACTGACTCCCTCCCCAAACTGGTCATCTCTTTCAGCTATTAACGACCCAGGTGGAACTGGTTTGGTTTGTTTAGGTTTCAAAACACTGCCGTAGATGGATGGAGGAATAAACCTGAGACCACCATTCTTATTAAGAGAAGGTTTATCCTTCTTGACAAAGATGGCTTCTTTCACTCCTCGCTCAAACCATCCTTTCTCTCTGGCTAGAATTCGGACTTCACTGTCCTCGAACGAGTGGTTTGTGGCCTTCAGGTGAAGATGCACTGCAGACTCAGGTCCACTTGGGTTGGCTCTGGGATGTTGGTAAAACCGCTTGTGTTGGCGATGTTGGTAAATTGTGTTTAACAATTTAAAAGGACTCTTAACGACCCGAACCTACTACAATGGAACCAACCTGGATGAATGAGAGTCTTCATAGACATGTTTAAATGTTCTTTTTATTTCCCATTTTGAGAAATTATTTCATCTCATTTGACATTCTATTAAGGCATCTTGAGGATTTTTAAAACCTATTTTTAAAGAGCTTGAAGATAAACATGAGCTCTATTTAGAAAAATCTAAATAAGCTTTGGAAAATCCCATTTCCACATTTTAGTCAAAATAATTACATGCATGTTCTGAGTGGTAATAAATTTGGGATTATGTTATCCCATGCAACTTTCTACTGTTTTGAGCTTTAAATATGTTTAAATGAGCATTGCAACATTCGACTGAAGTTCCTTTATAAGATTCAATAGCAGCTTTGACAAAATGCTATACTGACGCAACCATTTGAAGAGCTTTAAGGAAGAGCTGTCCTCAGCTTCAATCAGCTAGAAGCTATAGTTGAAATCTTAAAATAGAAAATCTGGGCAGAATGTGTAGGATTGCTGTGGTTTTGGAAGTGTTTTTCAACTATTATTTCACACGTTTGGTATACTTTGATTTAGCCACTTTCCAACACTTCACCTGTATTACAACATGGCGTATTTTATTTGTTTGGTATCAGTTCATTGTTTCAGTCATTACATTTCTCTTTCCATATTTTTTGCACATGACAGTTTATCAAAGCTCTTTATCCATCCATGCAGAACACTTGTTTTATCACATTAATCTGATTTGAAACCTCCTCTCCCAGCCTGTCATCAAACACAATAATCTAATCTGCTGTGGAGACGCATAAAACGCAGCGAATCACTTTAAATGTCAAGTGGAATAAAGCTAATAAACCTGCTAAAATGTGTCTCCCCACAACTCAAACTGAGATCCATAACAGTTTGGCAAGACAACAAGACCCAAACAGTAAACACAAACAGCAATAAACAGGGCTAAAAAAATTAACTTTAGCTTGGTGTTCGATGATCAGAGAAGGAAACAAATCACACATCTGCTTAGTTATCTTATGTTGGACAGATGGGCTGT
Source organism: Oryzias sinensis (assembly GCA_037389245.1). Taxonomy (NCBI): domain Eukaryota; kingdom Metazoa; phylum Chordata; class Actinopteri; order Beloniformes; family Adrianichthyidae; genus Oryzias; species Oryzias sinensis. The sequence goes on from CM074488.1 coordinate 55,757,510, forward strand.
TACTTTGGCTGTCAGGGTAAATGATGATCATTTATTTTAAGGAGAAGCTGTAGGGTCTTGCTTTGAGGAGGAAGAACATTTCTCAAAGATCAGGACGAGGTGCAATTTTTGCCTTATATCTTATATGGCTGCAAAATCATTACAGTAAAGAGGATTTCGCCTGAAAATGTTTTTCGGTTACCAACAGAATTCTGCATCCAAGTGACATTATTTCATTGTTTTACCCAGAAATCTGTGGTCTTCGACAATTCCCCACTTATTCTCTAAAACAGCAAGATAAATGTGTTCATATAATTGTTATTTTAATATTTCTTGCATATTTAACCTCTTAAGTGTATTTTCTTTGGCAGGAATTAGGAGATTTTACAGTAAATTACTCAAAAAAAAACAAACTGTCCTTTCACATTAGAAATGTAATTGTGCTAGCTTCCAAAGTAAGAGCCTCTAAACACATTGCATAGCTTTAAGACAAATACTTTTTTGCCATTGCGCAACAACATTTTAAAAGGGCTTCAGGGTCAATTTATAGGGAAAAAAATTATGACTAATAAGCAAAAAATGCCTCCTTCAGTCACTGTAAGCACAAAAAATTTTAACATCAATTTATTAGTTATCATTTTTTTAATCAAGAAAACGTGCATCAGTCAACAAAAAAATACACTATTAATAAGGGTGTTAGATTAAAAAAAGGTATAAATACTTAATATACATTAAAAATGATCAGTTGACCAAAATACAGCAAGTTTTGAAACATCCACCATTAATACGTTTATTTTTGTTTAGAATATGAATAAAATAATAAAAACAAAAGCCAATTTTTTTTAAAGAAAAATAAAATTTGGTCAAAGAGACAAGTTTGAGACTCATTATGGAAATTTAAAAATGGACATCAAGAATTTTATTTTCCTTAGTCTTTGTATTTGGACCAAGGTGCCAGAAATTGTAACACAGCACTCTGACTTAGCTCATTTCTTAGAAAATGGTTTCTCACCATTAAGTTGGCTATCACAAATTCTTGAAGGGTTTATTCAAACATGAATTCCAGTAAAAGAGGAACTAGTGACACGAATACAAGCTGTATCATCTGCGTACAGTCGGCTTCGTCAACATCTTTTCGATTCCCATGACCTCACACCCTCGACAAAGCTGAAAGTTTATACCCAATGTTTGATGCCATTACTTACATACGGTTCCGAAACCTGGACACTGCACCGACATAACATCAATCAGCTTCGTACAGTCCAACAGTGTCATCTGAGGAAAATACTGAGGATAAAGTGAATCGACTACATAAGTAACGAAGAGGTGTTACAGCGAGCAAATGCTGAGCAATATCCTCAGCATTTGCTCGCTGTAACACCTCTTCGTTACTTACGTAGTAAGGCTTTTATCACCTTAGATAAAAGCCGTTTGCGCTGGCTTAGTCATGTATCTAGAATGGATAACAATCATCCTGTAAAATCCCTCCTCTACGGTGAACTCGACAATGGTATTTGTCCTGTTGGTTGACTGAAACCAAGATATAAGGACACTTGTAAAAGTGTTCTGAAATGTAAAACTCTTTCCGAGAAGAGTTTTAGATCAATGGAATTGGTTACTGACCGCCCGCTCTGGAGAAGAACCATCGGAAATGTTTGTGAAGCTGTGAATGCAAACTGAATTGCAAGCTAAAACCGAAGAAAAGAGCTCGAAAGAAAGCCTTGAAAGGAATTTGAACTTGAAAGAAATTGTCTTTATTATTATTGTTTTAGAGTGTTTTACCCGTATCGGGTCCTAGGCATATTACAAAGTCTTGAAGGATTCATTCAAACCTGAACAAAAGCCTTTATGTCCACTAACAAACCAGAGTCTCCTTTTAAGAGTAAAAAAAGACTAAATCAAGAAGTAATACCTCCCAAAAAAGTTAAACTATCAGTTAAAACTACAATAAAAATATTCTTTTTTTTCTTCTAATAATCTAACTTGAATATTTTCATTAACCTCATTTGAAATGTATTTACACAGGATGTTAAAAACAAGAGTGAGGGCAGATGGATGAATGAAGAGATGGATCAGCGGATGAGTGGAAGGCCGCTGCAGCAGTCTGAAGGTGACAGATTGACCCGCCGGTCTCCTCTGCATCAGGGAGAGTGGAACCGGCAGGGCGACAGCTCCAGAGGCGAGCCAACAGGAAAACAACCAACTCCACCGTCAGCAAATATGGAGGAGCTGGACGTTGGGAGGATGAAGGAGAGGAAGCAAGAATGGGGAATGAATTCAAACTCGATTAGTGAGGGATGGTGGGCGGATTGGTGGATGGACTCAGAGTAAGAAAGGAGGAAAAGGTGAGGGGAAAATTAGGGGAAGGTGAGAGGACAAGAGGGAACTTTAAAACACCAGAGTGCTGAGGAATGATTGTGCAACAAGGTGATGTCTAAAAATTTAAGTTGAGGCTGTATAGAACAACCCTCTGACCTCTGACATGCATTAAAAATTGAAATATAGATAGATAGAAAGACAGACAGACAGACAGACAGACAGACAGACAGACAGACAGACAGACAGACAGACAAGAAAAAGTGCAATGTGAAAAGCATCTAGAAAAAGAAAAGCCAGTATAACATATAAATTCCCAACTCTGCATGCAAACCTCTTAACAAAAATACGTTTTACAAGTTGATTACCAAACACATTTTTTTCTAGAATGGATGCTGTTTCAGAAAGCATCTATGTGTCTATGATTAAGTCTTAAATACGACAGAGTTTTAGGGCCACGGCGAAGAAAAAAAAATTCTGGCCAACGTGACGAGAAAAAAACTCGACACAAAGTTTCGAGAAAAAACTCGTCTTGTCGAGATAAAAGTCGAAATAAAGTTTCGAGATTAAAGTAGCAATGTTACGCGCAAGAGAAAAAAACTCGTAAATTTACGAGATTATGGTGGAAGTGAGCATCATGCAGAGCAGCAGGTGAACACCGCGCAGCAGCAGAGCAGACCGACGTAGTTAAACAGGTGAGCTGAATGTTTATTGATAATGTTCCAAATGTCTGGAGGCTCATTTGATTGATTTACGATCCATTAAAGTTTTACTTATTGATGGTTAGTTTGCAGGATCTCTGCAGCCCGATGAAGCCATCGGGTGTCCCTGCAGCTGTTCGCTTGAATCCTTTCTTCCTCCACCAAAGACAAGATCTCTACGTTTGTGTGATGCTTCCGTCTGAGGAGCAGCACTTTTTGCCTTTTTCAACGTTGTAATGCTAAAATAACAGACTATTTTCATTCATCTTTGTTTTTTAATGATCAGACGGGACGCTTCGTCTGCAGCAGTGGGCGCATGTAACACTGTTTACTTCCGCATTGGTGATCGGATGACAGGTTCATGACGTAATGAGACAGATGAACTTCAGGTTATGTGAATGAAAAGGAGAATAAAGGCTGCAGCGATCCTCTACACCCAAACGTGTCTCTGAGCTCCTTATTTTACTGATGACACTCCGCTTTACTGACACCGATCCCTGGAAAGACGGCTCCACTGACAATAATCTGACTTTGAGTCGCCAAAAGGTTCAGAATCTCTTTGTTTTAAACCTATAATCCGGATATAAAGCTTCACAAAAGGCTCCACATATTTCATCTTCAAGCTAGGCTCCGATAAACAGACAACTTCGGTGTTTTCTCCTTGTTGATCTATGAATTTTTTCCCGTAAATTTACGAGTTTTTATCTCCTAATAAAATTGCTTTTTTTTGGTGGCCATAAAACTCTGTCGTAAACTCTTAAACACAATGCCACTGGCTCACTAACATTAGCCATAACACTGAATACTCCTGAAAGACTCGCGCAACATTGCGACTTTAATCTCGAAACTTTATTTCGACTTTTATCTCGACAAGACGAGTTTTTTCTCGAAACTTTGTGTCAAGTTTTTTCTCACTATTTTTTTGTGCCGAGTTTTTTCTCGTCATGACGAGATTAAAGTCGACATGACGACTTAAATCTCGTCACATTGGCCAGAATTTTTTTTCCTCACCGTGGCCCTAAAACTCCGTCGTACTTAAAGGATAGAAGGTGTTTACATTTGTGGTAAATTTAGCAGCAAGCGAACATTTCTGACCACATGATTGTTTAGGGCTAAAAAGCGGCAGCATAACAAGGAAATCAACTCTTAGGAGTAAAGCTGACTGTCTGATACAAACATAATGGCATCTATCACATTTTTCTGTATTATTCTTGTTTAATGGCGTATTTCAGATTGCGTGAACATTTTTTGATGGTCACAGCTATATGCTTGGTTGTACAGCATACTCCTAATTGTTGGAAACATTATTTTTCTTATAAAATATTAATTTATAAAGATAAACATCTTTGCTTATTTTTGTTTTTATTTGAAAATAATTCGGTCGTCGTCGGCAGCCGTCTGTCTCGAGAGACGATGGTGTAGCTCCTTGTTGAATCTACCTGCACCGCCGAGAGTGGCTGTGCAGTCCGATTCTGGAATGGCAGTCCCTGCCGCACTTGGTACATGTGAAAGATGATGGCTCTTGCAGCTGCCGCTGCTTCCTCCTGGTTCTTTTCTGTACAGCATTCTCGTTCCGCTTGGCCTCAGCATCTGTTGTACCCTGCCTGACTGCAAGTCTCCATATGGGGCAATCGTCTGCTTGACTTTCCCATGTGTAGGGGTCAATGGAGCACCACCTCATGTCCTTCTTGCAGACGTCTTTGAAGCACAGCTTTGGACGCCCTCTTCTTCTATAGCCTTCAGCTAGCTCGCCGTAGAGTAGGTCTTTAGGGATGCGGCCTGTGTCCATTCTCATGACATGGCCAAGCCACCTCAGAGGTCTCTCACCAAGTGCTGCGTGCATGCTGTTCATGTTGGCTCGTTCCAGCACCTCTATGTTTGGGACATTGTCCCGCCACTTGATCTGCAGCACGCGCCGCAAGCACCTCAAGTGAAAGGTGTTGAGCTTCTTCTCATGCCTTGCGTAGGTGGTCCACGTTTCGCTGCCATAGAGGAGGGTACTGAGCACGCAGGCTTGGTAGACGTGCAATCTGGTCTTCTCAGTGAGGCTGGAATTAGTTTGGCCATGACTGCAGCTGCCTTTATGGTTCTGCTGTTGATCTCCGAGTCAATGGACAATGAACTGGAGATCATGGACCCGAGGTAGGCGAAGTTCTCCACAATGGTGATAGTTGGAGGGGTCTCAGTGCCCTGGGCCATGACATTGGTTTTGTTCAGACTGATGGCAAGTCCAAACTCTTTGCAGGCGTGGGAGAGGCGACTGACGAGCTGCTGAAGGCCGCCTTCAGTGTGTGAAGTCAAGGCTGCATCATCAGCAAAGAGCAACTCACGGATGTGTACTTTTGTCACTTTAGTCTTGGCACGAAGACGGGCTAAACTATAGAGCTTGCCATCCGCCATTATGCCATTCGGTATAATAAAAAATATAAAGATTTAAACCAGAGGTTTGTCTAAATCCGTTTTTTTTTTACGTTTTTCCTTTAAAAAAAAATTCCAGATTTTAGCTTTGATTTAAAAAAAAAAGACATTTCTCATTTTCGATTAACCTAAACACCAAAGTTTAACCAGTTCTCACATCATATAACAGAAGAAAGCCAGATCAAAAATGTAGCAATTAACACAAAAGACAAACAATATAATTTGTAGTTTAAGGAATAGAAAGTATAGTAGATCAAGCAAAAGTTGCTTTAAAACATCCAGTAATGTCAAGATTCTCCCCCAATTTAAATGGAGGCACACATAAATATGAGGTATTACAAGTGTCTGATTATTTTCAGTTGTGACCTGGCAGAAGGCAAAGGCTTTTGAGGAAGACAGACAGAAACCACCAGGATAAAACAGCAATAACACAGACAATTATTAAAATTATAAAAATAATTAGAATACAATAAAATAGGCTACAGCAACTTTTTTGTTTAAAATTACCAACATTCATTTTATAAACTCTTTGAAATATATCACTCACGTATTTTCAATACTATAAAATGAATTAAACATATCCCTTCATTTGAAGTTACCTCAACCATAAAAATACATCTCTTTCTTAATTAGTTGTGTTGACTGGACTCACAGTAAACAGTGTAGGGATTTTAAAGGTTACATTGCAAGGATACTCTGTCGTAGGAAAGCTAAAGTTGCCTCTATGAGATGAACATTTTTGTGATAACATTTACCTTTTTAATCTTTTACTGTAAAAAACTGTACTACAACCCAAACTTACAATATGGTGTGAGTCAAATGAAGAAAAGTTGACTTAAATCCAAAAAATGGTCAGAACTATAGCATAAAAGGAATGTAATAGGGCAGTTGAACCTTTAGCTTTTTTCCGCATTGATAAGCTGTGAAAAGGCTCCGGCTTAACAAAGTGCTGCAAGTGGGCTCCGCTTTGCTGATAATTTGTCCCAAAGGACCACTGCAGTAAGTGGGGAAAAAAAAGGATAATGCCTGGAAGTTTTGTTTGCACTTTAAACTGATCCACACAGGGATGACTGCAGCTTTCCAACAATGATAAGGCACAGGGAAAAAAATGGAAATACTGGGATCAGAGGAACTGCTCTGAACTAAACCTTAAGAGGAAAGTTTGTCATTTCATACAGTTCACAGAATTGAAATTAATAGAAAATAAAACTGAAGTAACGAGTGCATTAGAAGTTAAAAAAAAGGGGACAAAATGTTAATTATGTAAATTCTTGACATAAAATTAAAAAAGGGAGTTCTTCATTATTGTTTTTACTCTTAAAGACATTTTTTAGACTCTCTTTACTGTTAAAGGTAAAATGTATGTATTTGCACCTTATAGGTGTTAAAAAAAAACAGTAAGTATTGAAAGCTAATAGCTGCAAAGGAATACAGAGGTACGGTGGCCGACAGGGCTCACACTACATACAAAAGAAACAACGCAACGGCATTACCCACAGCATAACACAATTACCCGCAACACAACGACACAACCGCAGCAATAACACAAACCGCAGCACAACAGAAATTAGGACTTTATTTTCCTACCGGCGGAAAAAAACGAATTCAGTTTAACACTATTCGGCGCTTCTAAGATAACAAGATAACGTAATTTCTTACAAATATATGTGTGTCTACAAATATAAATTTACCCAGCTCTCCACATAGTGACATCTGCATCTAACGCTCTTTGTCTTTTTTTTTATTACGACTCTTAAGTCGTAAATTTACTAGAAAAACTCGTAAATTTACAAGTTTTTATCTCATAAATTTACAACTTAAAAAAAAGTCATAGATTAACAAGCAAAAAACACCAAAGTTTTCCGTTTATCGGACCCTAGCTTGAAGATGAGATATGTGGAGCCTTTTGTGAAGCTTCATTTCCGGATAAGTTAAAAAAACAAAGAGATTCTGAACCTTCTGGCGACTCAAAATCAGATTATTTTCAGTGGAGCCGGCTTTCCGGGGTTCGGTGTCAGTAAAGCGGAGTTTCATCTGTAAAATAAGGAGCTCAGAGACACGTTTGGGTGTAGAGGACCGCTGCAGCCGTTGTTTTCCTTTTCATTCACATAACCTGAAGTTCATCTGTCTCATTACGTCATGAACCTGTCATCCGAACACCAATGCGGAAGTAAACAGTGTTACATACACCCCCTCCTCCAGATGAACCGTCTCGTTTCAACATAAAACAATAAAGAGGAATGAAAATAGTCTGTTATATTAGCATTAGAACGTTGAAAATGCCAAAAAAGTGCTCCTCTTCAGACAGAAGCATCACACAAATGTAGAGATCTGGTCGTTGGAGGAAGAAAGGTTTGAAGTGGACATCTGCAGAGACACCGACGGCTTAATCGGGCTGCAGAGATCCTGCAAACCAACCATTAATAAATAAAACAGTAATAAATCGATCATCAAATCAAACAAATGAGCTTCCAAACATTTGGAATGTTGTCACTAAACATTCAGCTCACCTGTTCAACTAAGTTTAGTCGGTCTGCTCTGCTGCTGCGTGGCGTTCACTTGCTGCTGCTCTGTATGCTCACCTCCACTTTAATCTCGTAAATTTTCGAGTTTTTTTCTTGTAAATCTCGTAATTTTCCTTTTTTTTGGTGGCCCTAAAACTCCATCGTACAGAACAGTTTGAAACAGAAATTTTTTTTCCCGCCGGTAGGAAAAAAGAGTCCTCATTTCCGTTGTGCTATTTTGTGCGTTGTGTGTTGTGCGTTATTCTATTTTTGTTCCTTTGTTCCGTTTTGTGTTATTGCTGTGGTTATGTCGTTGTGTTGCGGGTAATTTCGTTGTGCTCCGGGTTATGCCGTTGCGTTGTTTCTTTTGCATGTAGTGTGAGCCCTGTCGGCCACCGTACAGAGGATTTGAAAGCTCTACTTTCTATCTCTTTACTTTAAACTGGTGGATTTAATGGTAGATCTCATTTCCAAGCAAGTAAGCAGGGATTTCTAACTCAGTTATTAAACAAGTCTGGGGCTTTCCTGGCTTTGAATTTGATCATGTCCGTATTAGTAATAAATATGGAGTGTTTGAGTGAAGGGTACTCTTTTTATATCCCCAGCTTCTATTTTCTTGGAAACATTGATGTCCGGTGACTTTAACGGTGGAATAAGCGGTCAATTTGTTTGTTCAAACATAAAACAGCTGAAAATATGTTTTGTTTAGTTAAGAACTGTTTTCTTTTAAATAGCTAGAGATTTAAAATGCACAGAGGTGGAGCCTTCAACAATAAGATCAGAGCCTGTGACAATAAAACTAACAAAAGGCAGTTTTTGTTGTTGAAAAAACCAATGAAGTCATTTTAAATGACATTTGACTTCATAATTCCACTGTACTTTATCAGTGTTTTTCAGTGTGTTTTGAGCCGAGGCGCACTTTATCCTTGACAAAAATCCCGTGGCACTCCAGCATCCAAATAATTAAAAAAGGAGAAACTCATAGTCTGCATTGATGTTCAGTCCCTTTGCAATCTCATATGCATTTTTTTGATAACTGTGACAGAAAAAGCTGGAAGTTGCAGCTGTTTTTTCTAAAATTTTGTTTGGAGCGCCGTTGTTTGAAGTGAAAGAGAAGAGCCATGTTCTTTTTTATTAAAGAATAAACTTACTTCAACCTCTATTTTTGTTCCTTTTATAGCCGCACCTGACTGGTCCATACCATTGACTGTAAAAACTGGACAGCTTAACCCCTCCCTTCTTGTGTTCCCAAACAGGAAGTACCATTGCTTACTGATACGGGGGCCGCCATTTTGAAACCAGTCGACAGTGATTGGTCCCACTCATTAATCTGTATTTAACTGCTATTAAAAAAAAATATGTAGATGAAACTTTTTATTGTACCAGGATAAACAAAAATCTACTTTCACTCCTGGGTCCCACCATCTCTACATTCTTCTTGCCATCAAGCTTCTTCAATACCACTACGGTTAAAGCAACAAAGTCAGACAATCCAACCCTGCTTTCAGACATAAGACCTGATTACTATCAAGCCAGTCAGAGGCTAGGACAGCGTGGGCCTCTGCTGTTTAGGGTTCCAATAAAGGTCTTATCAGCCCGAGGACCTGAGAGAGCATTCTCCCTAGTACTACTGCGACTGTCCTGTGATTAGATAAGAGAGGAGCAGTTGAAGTTTCCAAACAGAGAAGTAGAATTTATTTTAAAGTTTAGCAAACAATGCCAGATCCTGCTGAGAACAAAATTAATCACACTCTACCTAACCTTAATTTTATATCAAAAGGGGGAGAGATTAAAAGGGGTGGAAGTGTTTATTTTATTATTTATTCTTTTATTTTAACGTGAATTCCTCATATGTCTACCTTTAGGATGGGGGCAAAACTACTTTCTTTAACACAGTATATAAGCATTTCCAACCCCCTCTGTTAAACACTGTCAACATTCATAATGAGGTTACTGAGATGTTTTGAGTTGTTTGACACTACGGGTGATTTTGATGTGCTTGTGACAAATATACTACAGGCCTTTGGTCTTACTGAGCATGTTAGAAAGCCACATTAGAAGGCACCCTTTCTGGGTATGCTCATAATTGAGGGAGGGGGCAATTATATATGTTTTGTTTCTGTGGTTAATGTAGATTTATTTGATCATTTTTGTGTCGTCTTTGAACTCGGTAACTGTCAAAAAGGCTTGACTTGAGGGGTCCCCCAGGGATCAGTTCTGAGACCTCCTTTAATAAATCTACTGTATAAACCCTTTGTTAAGATCACTTATTACACAACTATGATGTTTGTTACCACCAAATATACACTTCACTCAGTTGAATTTAAAGAAGTCCTTCTGTCACTGGATCCAACACACCACAGAACTGATGCACAACTCTGGACAAACAGAGTCACAGCCTTTAAACCTGAGATGAAGGAAATCTAAAGAGTGATCGTCATTTTAACATCCTAAAACATTACTAGAAGTATTCTGTCTAAACCAGACCAGGACCGACTTTTTCTCACATTTTTCTTCAGACCATTATAATAATGTAATGATCTGCTCCAAGGACTCAGTAAACGTGCTGTAAGGCAGCTGCAGTACGTTGGTGCCGAGGTTCCTACCTAATCCAGGAAGTCAGAGAACTGACTTCCTTCTATAGAAGTTTCCAGTACATGTCTGATGTGTTAGTCTCATTTGAACCATCTCAGACTCAGCTCATGGACAGGCCTCTGCTAGTGCTCAGAGTCAGAATTAAATAGAATTTCAGTTCCCCGTAAAAGTTAAAAGTCTTCCTGATGATATCAGACAAACCTCCACTCTGACAAAGTCCAGGTTGAATTTGTTTCTGTAGCTCAGTGTGAGACAAAGAATTTTCATGATGATTTATGATTTTAGTGTTTTGCAGTTCAGATTTATTCTGACTTGACTTGACTCATTTTAGTTTGTCGTTTTCTGGAAAGAACTTTTAATTGCCTGGAGTATGAATTGTGCAGTAAATACAAACTTGTCAACATCCAAACATGGGTCTGAGATTTATAATTAGAATCCTGCACTTTTAAATTTCAGAAAAAGTTGTTTTTAAATTAATGTTCGTATCAATTGGATTTAGAAATGTTGGGACTTTTTTTGACCATGTCTACAGCTAGAAAGAAAGAAAGAAAACACAATATATCTTTTCTGTGACTGGAAATGTTTGCAGACAACACATTTGCTTGTCCAAACAACACTCCAAAATCTGATAATGAGACTATTTACAAGAATAGACAGAGCAGGGTCAATTTGAAGAGAAAGTTTAGGAGCATATGGGTTTGCAAGATGCTGCATGTGTTCAACTAATCTGCTGTGGATTGTGCAATATTTAATATTGTGTGTTGTGTTATTGTAGCAACATGAGAGGTTCTGACCTCCCGAAATATTCCAGAATAAACTGATAAAGGCTCTGACTTTTGGAGCAGCTCGCTGACGCCCTAGAGCTGATTGTGGAAGGGAAAACAAAACTGGGAAACATATTAGACATCAGGAAATGTTCTCCGCCATGTACAGTGATAAAACAAAACAATGCGGCAGCCTGTGCTTTTCCAGGAATACGAATCATTTGTGCCCACTGCAAACCTGTTAGCATTTGGTGCTCAGTTAGTTTGAATGACTTAAATCAATGTAGGCACCTTTAAAAATATACAATAAATGCATGGACATTTTAATAACCTATTCATTAAATAAAGCATGCAATAATCGCAGCTTAAAATTATTTTTGATAAGAATAATTGCCTTTTACTATATTCATTGCGCCCAAATGTTTCTTTGTGTTTCTCTAACGTTTATCCATAGGGATCAATAAACTGTCAAAGCCGCTCCTTTTTCAAGCTAAAATAAAACAATTGTGGGGGGGGGGGGGGGGGAGTTTTTCTGATTAACTCAAAGAAAGATGTTTTTTGGAGAATGCTTTTAAAGCAGACAGGCGCTGATGTTGGTTGGTCCGCTGAAGGTCACATGTGACATTCTGAGTGCTCGCTTCAGTTTGTACCAAACACAAGGCTTTCAAGCTAAAAGTAAAGGCTTTTCAATCCACTTTGACTCCCAAAGATAGAATGTGCGTTATTACCACAAATGGGAAAGCTTTTGAACAGTAATTTGACACATCAGCTAAATTCTTGCTCATATGTAATCTAGCATTGAATTTACACTCCCCCCAGTGTCTCTGTTTTATAATACCCGGCCAACTCAAGAGCCCAAACGAACAAGTTTTTTGCTCTGCGTCTGTTATCAACGTGACTGAAATTACATTTTATGCCCTCCGCCACCTCTTTGCGCGGGGCCTCCCTGCCCCCTCCTCCTCTTCGCACTGCTACCGTGGCAACAAGGAATGGGGAGAAGCACTGAAGAGGGAGAGGATGATAAAAAAAAGAGAGACAGTGACAAAGAAGGAGATAGAAAGAGACAGAAATAGAGAAAGAGGAGAAGATTGCCGAAGATGAGTTTCAAACTGGTACCAGAGGTCTTGTGAAACATAAGAGGACAGCATATTGGCTGCAGTTTGTATTTACTGATGTGAGAGACTATGTGGGAACAGCTGCATAATGTCACTTTTATTGGATGTAATTCCTGAAAGGACCCTTGTTTCTTGAATGAAGCAACTTTTCTCTAAGATTTAGCTAATCCTTTAATATGTAAACTTTCTTCAAGTGGAATGTGATTCTGTTAATCTATTTTTAGAATTTTAGAATTTTTTAAGTTTTCCTAGAACAAACCTCTTTTTTCTTTCTAACATCGTCCAACCCTCTTTACAAATTGACATTGAATCAGTCTACTGTTGGCTGCTTATCAATCATCATCGCTTAATCAATCTTTTTTTTTTTTTACATATAATCACCATAGATAAAATTTGGCAAACCAATTAAGTTCTGTTTTTAAACATGAACTTGTAATCCATCATGAAAGGCAAGACTTTCCTTAAGAGCTGTCCGTGGTCCTGAAATGTGAGATTCGAAAAGCACAAAATTCTAAAATGCAATTTTAGCCTCTGTCAAAACAAAATTGCATCCGCATAAAAGTTCTGCATGTTCAATGTGTGCAAGAACAATTAAAAAAGAAAAAAAAAAGACTTCCTGGATATCTTAGTGTTTTTGTCCCCCTTATGAGCAATGCTTGAAATCTGTTTACATCTTTTCTGCACTTAGGCTTTTGACACATTCTGCATGGTCTTCAGGGAGCTATTGTGCAGAGGCTAATCAATGTGAAGGTCATGTTAAAAGAAAGCTGAAATTCAAACCTTAAACACACAACTGTCACAGTGGAACATGAAAAACAGAAAAAAAGTCCCCATAAAACTTGATTTATCCATGAAAATGTCATTAGCCAATAACAAAAAGTGGACTAGAAATTAGTAGAGAAAGTTGTTAATGACCTTGAAAAGTTCTCCAAGCAGCCCCAGTTGTAGTCCAACTTTAGACTATAATTAGGTAATGGTTAAACACACTTAAACTATTAATCAGGTGAAATATCTCCTTTGCTAAATGAAGCCATCTGAGATAAACACATCAGATATGTCATGCTTTTAAACTATGTTTTGCAAGACATAAATAATAGATGTAGGACGGACTCCCACTGAGTCCACTCTGCACCCCAACTTTCCTCCGGCGATAAGAAAAACAAGAATACATTTAAATAAATGTTTCAGCCAATGAATCTTTGGTTAATGTAATTCCTTTATGACAGCAGTGATAAAAATACTTCTCTGAGATTTTGACAGCAACATTTTACCTTTTATTTAAAAAAACAAAACATATAAAAATAAATTTCTTAATGGCAGATAATGTGCTAATGCTGGAACTATACCATTTCCTTGTTCCTTTTTTTCTCAAAAATGTATGTTATCGATTGAAAATCAGAGCGCTCGATTAAATCAATGAAATATTGTAGGAATTACAAACATTTCTTTTAGTGAACAGCACAGTTATGTGGTCTCCTTGGCATTAAGTGAAGTTTTTCAACTCAAGGATGAATAAAGGCTTATCCTGATGCGTTAAATAGCGCGTTAGCAGTAGTCTTACGATCATATGTCTTCAGTGGATTAAAATCAGGAATTTTATCTTCTATCATCACCACAGTATATAAAAAAAAGCTCATTTAGTGTTACTTTCCGACTCAGATTCTCCAACTGAGCGACACTGCAGAGCAGAAAAACACTTCTCAGCGCAGCATTGTGAGATGTACGTATTAACAGGCTTACAGTGTCTTGCCCAATTCTCCACGCGTGCTTCAATGCGAAAACAGAAAAAAGAGCTTAGATCTGCCAAAAATGAATGTCTGTGTACATAATCGACTTTGACGGGGAGTAAACCTATGTGTGCGGATGGGATACCAGTTAATTCATAAAAAATATTTAATTTAGAGCCAATTCCTTCAGGCAGAGAATCCTTCATACTGCAGTATATCATTTTAACCGAGTAAATGGAGGGATTTGAGCATTGTCAGTTCATTAACATCCAGAAAGTTCCAAGGCATAGTTGACACCGAAGAAAAACTAGTATGCCTGGAAAAAACAAACAAAAAAAACAACACTAATCAAACTATATTAAAGGAAAAATACTGTTCCACTTCCGAGCATGGAGATTGAGGTCATGATTGGGGCTTGATTCATTTTGACTTGAATCAGGAGAGTCTGTCGATTCTGTAGGCAAACATGAGTTGATGTCTGAAGCTTGATCCAGTGCACTCATCTGGTTTAAATGTGGGACCATGGAGCAAAATTCCCAAATTCCTCCATGATTAACTAGTAAATGTGGACGTTTTAGATGATGTGGAGCAGGGACACTTATTTTTCTTTATTTTTGAAAAAGAAAATGCAAAAGAGCTTAATTTTTTGTTTAGCTTTGTTTTTTTTGGTTTCTCAACAATGTAAAACTCTGGTCGAGCATTAATGTACACCTTACACACATCTAACACCGCTTTTTGTCTGTCTTTTGAACAAAAACATAGATAAAGTGTTCCTTTTCCACTTCCATTTTGAGTGTTTGGTCAAGTTCTTCACAGCTTAGGTCTGTTTATTGATGGTCACTGAGAGTGAAGTCTCTCTCCTGTTGGGGTCTGAAAGCAAGAGGCTATTAGAAAACGTGTCTTATTTAATTGAGCATTACTTTTACAAATGGATTTCTGTGTATCCTTTCAACAAAAGAGCCTCAGGTCTATGTTTTGTGGAGAAAAGCTTGACAGGTACATAACAAAATAAGATCAGAGCAGTACCCGGACAAAAACCCGATTACTTTTCTGAACAGCTGAACAGCTTTTGCCAGTATAACTACTGATTGCAAAATAACTGCCTGGGTTATCTGGAAAACAATTAGAGGAGGCATTTCTTTTGGTATGCAGGACAGTATTTTGTTGTTGCTGGAAAGTGAAATAATAAAATCCAGATTTAAATTTTATATAAGAGAGAGAGAGACCAAGAAACCAAAAGGTCAGACAAGAAATACGAAAATATGGTTGAAGGTGACATTTGAAAAGTTTTGTCTTCTAATAAGGGGAAAAGCCAAAACATATTCAATGCAGGTATCACTATGCATTTTTTTCAATAAAAACTGAATTAAAATTGGTTTTCTGAGTTGTCTCTTTACAAAACAAACTAACAAGCAACAGTGGATTCTCCATCACCTCTCTACTCCTCACAGTCAGCTTGTGGTCTGCCAAGCGTATTTTCTAAGTCACAAATGAAATATTTCTTACACAGCATTTTTCATTCACAAGAATAAAGAAATACTCAGAAATGCAATCTTACGCTCAATTTTATTTGTCTAAAAATGCCTCAAGAAAACAGCAAAAAACTAAATGCTGATTGGATTGGGTCTTTAAAGCTAAGATGCAAACTTTTTGATCAGCTTAAATGCCTGCTTTAAACCCTCCTTTCTACATCACTCTGTTACATTTAGGGTTTCTTTGATTTTCCTTTTCAAACTCGTTATCAAGTATAGATATTATACAAATTGTAGAAGCCCGTTTCTCATCCGTATGTCTCATCCTTAAAATAGTTGGATATTGAGCAGGATTTTCTTTTCAAGCACTATCCATAATAAACCTCTAATAGTTTTATAGAAACAAGAAATGTCAGTTCACCAAGAGGGATTTCATAAAACAGTAAATTCAGAAATGTATAAAGACGATGTGCAGTCTCATAAAAATAAGCAGACCAACATGAACAATAGACAATGAGGACATTCAGACAGCATACTCAGTTTTTGATCTCCACATACTAAAGAATCCTCATGCACACACAAAAATGCCGCAGACTTTATGATTCAATCCCGATAAAAGACTGTTGTAAGCCGACCAGAGGCTAATATGCATATGTTCACAATCAGGAATACACAAAAGAAGAACGAGGACAACATGATTCACTCCTGAACATGCAGAAATGTTGAGTTTTTTGAGTAAAACTTTCAGTGACATGACACTTTGTAAAGGTTAAAGACAGAAAGTAAAAAAAAAAAGACAGCTTATGATGGAGATTTTTAATAATGAAACCAGTTGTTGTCTTGAAAACTCACATCAAAGACATGTCTCCTATTCCCAGACTCGCCTTCTGGTTTTTGGGCCCCCTGCTGTGGTATTTCATATCTGAACTAAGAAAGAAAAATAAATTAAAAAAGAAAAGAAGCCTGCCGCGGCGTTTTATGAAAATGATATAGGAAAAAAACGAGGGGGAAAAAATGGCAGCAAAACTAAATAAAGTAAAAGAATACATATCAAGACCCAAATTTACAAAGCCACATCCTTTCCGGCGATGCATTTTTGGGAAAACACGTTGGTTTAAAGTAGAGTTTAAGTCATTGTGGAAAAACTCTGATTGGTTGTGCACAGAAGAAGCCTCTTTACTGACAAATAAAGAAACATATTTATAGTTTGTTGTATAAAGATTATTTTATGAGTTTATGCCTCTATACATATTTTTCTCATCATTATTTCGAACATTTTGCATTCCCGTCTGGATTCTTTATCTCCAAAAATCCATAATCTTTGGAGGCGTGGACCAATTCCAAATATAAAAGAAAAAAATTATTGTAAATGGAATGCCCGATGATATTTGCTATCAATAATTATCAACCAATCCGATTTTTCAGATAAGTAAAATTTGCCGATGAAATGGGGTAACAAATAAAACCTCAAATTGCTTGATTTGAAGTGCCACAAGCCATGACATTGGTCACCTACTTTTCAAGTTACAACAGTGCTGTTAGTTAGTTGGATTAAATCGGAGCTACACTCTTACTTTTTATTGTACCAACATGATTTTTTTTCCTCACGTATTTAAGAAGAAAAAAAAATTGGTTGTTACCGGATACAAGAAGCAGGAAATTATCAGTTATCTGTATGAGTCATAAAATTTGATAATTTCTCATTCTTAATATTACATTTATTTCATGACCTATTTTAACTTTATGAGAAAAGGTTCTAATGTAAACTAAATAAATAAACTAAAAGGTTTGATCCACACATTCTTCTGTCACAGTAAATAGGTATTTTCTTTTAAAAAGCCTCTTATTTGAAGTTTGAAACGTGTTTCTTTTCTTTTTTTTGGGGTAAAAACATGTAAGTAAGCTTAATCCCAGAGCCCTTTTGAAAAAATGGTAGCTAATTTACGCTGCAGGATTTAGAGACGTGTGGGGTTTGTCCTCCATCTGTAACAGTTTGATCCGACTCCAGAAGTGGGTGGGAACATCTGCACAGCAGAGTGTGTTTCTTTGTCACCATGTGCATAAATTCATTTTTGCATCAGTGTGCGATCATGTGTGTGTGTGTGTGTGTGTGTGTGTGTGTGTGTGTGTGTGTGTGTGTGTGTGTGTGTGTGTGTGTGTGTGTGAGAGAGAGAGAGAAAGAGATAGTGAGCTGAGGCTAATGGCTTCAATAACACCCCTCCATGAATCACGTTCATGTCAGCAGCCGTTTTCTAAGAGGCAGAGCTGCATGTTACAGGTGATGGATGCCTCATTTTGCTACAACAGTTATAAGACCAGCACACAAACACACACGAGCACATACACACATCAGAGGGAGAAAAAAAATTTAACTAAAAACACCTAAATCATGACTTTCCGCAATAATGAGTGAAGCTGCTAATAAAACATGCTGGGAATTTTTCTGCCTTAAACACATTTTCAGTTTGTCCAAAAAGCCTTTGGGCATTCTGAGCTCCTAGAACCCCGATGCACTTAGAATTGATTCTCACTAAGTCCAGAGAAAGCAAGAGAAAAGGATAAAAGTGCTGCTGCCAAAATTAGAGGAAAGAAACCCAATTCCTCTAAAATTCCCCATCCTTTAAATAGTTTGGACTTCCAATATGAATCCAGATTAAATAAAAAAAAAAGCACATCTTAAAAAATGGGTTTTGTCATTATAAGATTTTGAAACATTCATGAAGGTCTTACCTGATTTTAAACTTTAGGTGAAGAAAACATTATATTAGGAATGAGTAATTGTGTTACACCCGACCATGACCTGCTGCTAAATAACGAGCAAAATACATGTGAGAAAACACAACTGAGATTGTTTGAATTAGTAAAATACACAAAGCAATAGTTTCAATTGTTCGGCTTCCTGCTAAACATTTTCCAAACCCTTGGATGCAACCACAAAGGTCACACCAGTGCTGCAGGTTTTTGGGGTTTCTTTGAGCAGAAAACCCCAAAATCTGTTTGAAATCTGTATCTCACCTACTTCACCTTTTTTATTCTCTTTACAACAACCTGACGCCTGCACCATTTCTGTACAAAAAAGATGCATTTTCTAAACATTCATAGAGCAATCTACAACCCTGATATTTCCCACACGGGTTTGCCCATTTTTCGCCCGGGGACAGCCGGTCTCCACCTGACAGGGCAGTCGTTCACACCGAATGCAGTCACAACGATGATTACAGGTAATCCTGTCTCCATGTCTGGGTTCATGAGATCATACAGAGACTGTCAGAATGGTGAGGTTCACCGTCTGCTGCAGGAGCTGACTGCCGCTTTCAGCGGTACTCCCATCGCTCTGTGACCCAGTTTGAAGACTCGCTGTCCCGCGTTAGTCCGAGGAGGGAAAAAAAATGAAAATAAGAATAAATTTAGAGAAACTTTTTATCGTTGTCTTGTTGGAAAAAGAAAACTCTCCTTAAGTTAAGGAGGAGAACAGATTCTCCTCTGTGCTGGTTTTGAACTCCACCCGCTAATCACATCATCAACACGTCACAGGCTAAGCTGAGTCCCTGATTGGTTGATGTGATGCAGCTTTTTGCCAAAAAGCACTGCACCCAATACTCAAATTGCGCAGAAAGACCTCAGAATGTGTGTCTGTTCATGAACTTAACATAAAGCTGGAGACTCTTGACACGAGAATCACATTCCGTGTGAAAGCAGCTTTATTCTGTGTTTTTTAGATTTATTCTGCATCCTTGCATGTTTAATGGATTTTCTGCACAGTTTTAACTGTAAGTTGGATTCCGACTCTTGTGTTGTCAGAATCATTGTGTGTCTCCGCCCACACCTGCTTTCTGACAATTGCTTCAGCTGTTGGGACCCCTTCTGTTGATTATTCATGTGAATAAATTAACTTTTCTTTAAATCGTATAGAGAGAACGGAGCAAAACATCTTCAAATTGTTATAATCTAGTTCAGTCAAAATCATTGCAATAAACCCACTGGATTGAAAATAAGTGACCAACAGACTGTTGTGAAGGATTTATTGCAGGAATTCAACTAGTGAATGACACATTTACTCAAAATCTATCTATATTTTTCCATCTTGGTGTTACACACACAAACTGACTGGAGCTGTAGGGTAGGAAGACGGGAGAGGGAAGGAAACAAACAGTTCAGTCACACATGCAGGCAGGATGTGTTTGCCCGTCAATGTATGACGGAAATGTGAAGAGAAAGAGAAGAAAAATGCAAAACCGCACTAGAGCATGATAGTGTTATCAAAAATGGATAAAAAAGAGGAAAAATTCAAAATAAAAATACAGAAAGAGAGCTTCTTGCTCAGTCTCCACACTAAAAGACAAACCTTCTCTCTCTGCACTTTGATGTGAAACACATTTTCGGCAAACAGGCTCACTTCAAAGGCTCATCAACCTGCTGCAAGGTTAGCCTTCATTGTTAACACACGCGCATATGTACATGTTCGGCAAGATAATGTAAGCCCAAAATGCTGCTGAAGGACAGAATACAGGAACACAAGCATAGATGCTTCAGAAGTATATACAGTATGTGCACCATGTTGCACATGAAAATAGAATGACAACTCGACTAAAACAAATGAACTAAAACTACATTATAAATTTGTATAATTACGTTTTTTTCCTCAAAGCCAAAGAGTCACAACAGAGGTATAAAAGAGCCTCTGTTGGAGCCTCAAGTTCCAGACCCCAGCCCTAGACGGAGCAACTAAATGACCCATATTTCTGTGTGTTTTTTTTTATATAGAATTGTGTTTATATGTAAAATAATGCCCCCAAAAAATAGATTTGTTCATCTAGAGCCTGCATCTGCTAAAAACCTGTGATGGTGAGACGATTTTCTTCATGTGTTGGGAGTTAAATAAAAGAACGAATAAAAGAAAAGCTGCAGTTCTGCGTTTGTCCATTTGAAATTCGCTTTTTCTTCATCCAATCGTCTATTTTTCATCTTCAAACTCCATCACAGCTTTATCTGGTGTTTTATTTTTGTATTTTACTGCCCTAAACTAAAAGTAAAAACCTGCTGAGCTCCTTCCACTCATCCTTTCCTCCACAGACGCTTTCCATCGGGAAGTGACCCAGACTTAACTCTCTCTGTAGAAAGTCATTTCACATTCTGTGTATTCATTTTCTTTTCTTTGCGGCATTAGGACTAAAAACAACCACTAAGGCTTTGTTGTTTTCAGTTAGACCTGTTCAACCAAGTAAAGGAAATCTTTACATTCTGGTGATGCTCTTGGCATCCAACAAGATGCATGTAGTCCATTTTATTCAATACGTTTTCAAAAATGCATGAAGTATAGTCAAAACTCTCTCTGATTTTTGTACGTCTGTTCACAGTCGGTTCTGTGAACTAGCATTTCTGTGTTGTTTCAGTGCTATTTTCTACTTATGCTTTAATTCATCTTTTCCAGTTTCTGCATTTATGTCCAGCTTTTTGTCTATAGTCCTTTGCGAAATACTACATTTATAAGATCATTGCTTTCATTTTCTTATAATCAGCACTCGTGCTCTGTGTTTGCGTCTTCATCCACTCTTTACATTTTTTCTAGAATGTTTCCGTCTTGAAACATTGGTTCAGAACGTCTCTGCTCTGACTGATGGCTGCATACTGACACGTCCTGAAGGGAATGCATGACTGATAGGAAATGCAGAGGCACACAGAATAACCATATCGTTGAGTTTCCCTCACATTCTGGGCTGCCAGTCCAAAGCAAAGTCCATGCATTTTCAGAAAACACAAATAAAGGACAGAAAGTAGAGAGAGAAAAGAAAGTTCAGAGTTAATCTTTGTTCTTTCTGCCACTCTCTTCAGGAGTCACCACAACAAAAATCACAGAGGAAGATTCAGTTTCAGCTTTACAGAAGAGGCCTTCCCTTCCTGATCCTCCAGGACTTGGGACCTCCTCACGGTGCCTCCAAGGGGTTCGGTAACTCACAGCACCTCAGGATCAGAATCAGCTCGGCATTCAAGTTCACGTCAAATACATTCACACTGAATGTGATTCTCGAGGGAGGGGGCGTCAAGTTTCAATGTTAAGTCAATATTTGAGAGTCTGGTGCGTGGTGCACAGAGGTCAAGCAGCAGCGCATTTCAGGCAGCAGTGCATTTTGGGTATAGCGATGCAGCATTTCCAGACTTCAAATATCTGAACTTCGGCGAAGAATTCGCGTCAACCAATCAAGAACACAGCTTTGGCCTGTGATGAGTTGATGATGTGATGTATAAGTGGAGTTCAAGAACAACATGGAGGAGAATCCGAGTGTTCTCCTCTTAAAATTTATGATATTTTGCTTTTTTGTGTTGAGGCAATAATATAAATATCCTCTTTTTTTTTAACATTTCCTTCTTTGGACTAATATAAGACAGCAAGTTGTCAAACTGGGTCACAGAGAGACGGACGTAACGCTGCAAGTACCGCCATTTGGTAGATGGTGAAGCTCACTGGACTGAGTCTCTGAATGATCTCATGAGTCCAAACATGGAGATTTTAGGTAATACACAGATATAAAGTCAATGATCCCATGATGCAATAAAGCTAAAAAACTTTCGACAGTAGCTCCTCCCACATGCCACAGTTTAGAACACATTTTTAGATAAGCATCATGTAAAGAATTTGAAGAACAAATGCGTTCGGTGTAAATGCAGATGAGTTAATAGTGGCGCGACCAGGAACTAAGATCTCTGGCAGAGCCAAACCCCAGGGGATTTATGACTGATTTCTATTCCACATCCAACCATTAAAAAAGATTTAAACTGGTAAGAAGAGATCAATTTAAGAGCAGAGTGCATGCAGAGCCATAAAGAAAAGATTAGACAAATGCTGGGAAAGCAGTCAAACCAGTTTCTGCTACAAATGTTTTATAAGGCTATTCTGAATTTATTATGAGACAGGCTTCACGTTATTGCTTTAAACAGACAAAGGAAGACAGAGGAGGCAGCTGGCTGCTCATCAATTGGTTCAACTTGAATTTCAGGAAACCTGCAAGGTGCGTCAGATAAAAGGTCAGTTATATATCTAAACATAAATGTAATGTTTATTCGGAAAGCAACATTTTCCTGTATTTTACTGAAAAAAGTGGATAGCTCAAAAAGATGTAAATGGAAAATGAAGTGAAAGAGAGAAATTCAACAAGAGTAAAACGGCAGGAGGAAATTTTGTCCCAGTTCCTCCTGCTGGGTCTGCATCTGCCTCCTTGTTCAGGTTTAAGACCTTCCTGTAATCCAGTTTTATGTTCACCATGCAGCCGCCGCACCTATAATCTGCTTCATGCGCTCCTGTAATCTTCTTTTAACTCCACTTGTAATCCGTGCCACAGGAAAAAATCACTTAAAAAATATTTTTTTTGCTCAAATTCCTTTTTCTCTTCATGCTTCCTGCTCTGCAGACCGACTACAACACCTGGTTGTATTTTCTGATTAACCCCTTAGTTCTTGTCTGATCCTTTAGTGCTGAGCATTTCCTCCATTTTTCAAAGGGATTTTTTTTAAAAAGGTCATGTTTGTGTGTACATGTGTGTGTGCTTGCGTGTCGGGAGATAGTCCTTCGGTGTCCTTCAACCTAAAGAATCATGTTGCGTTGCCCTTCGCAATGTTAATAAATGATTAGACAAAGTTTTGGCATCAATATGTGTTAAAGCGGGGACAAGTAAAGGAGTTTTTTAATTTAGAAACCAAAGATGTGAAGCAGTTATTATTAAAAATGTCATATTTGCATTTCAAAACAGAAAAAAAAATGAGAGAGAGAGCAAGTAACATCAGAAATGAATTGGTGGCGTGGAAGCATGGAAGCCTCAAAGGGCATGATCCTGCTTATACCGTGGTCACTTATGAAAGAAAGAAATTTTAAATCAAATATTAGTATTTGAATCTTTTTTTTTTAATTGTAGGTTTAAATCATTTTTCATAAGAATAAGACTTGGATTGGCAGTGGGATGCATAATCAGTACTAAACCTATACCAACCTCGCTCTACTGCAGTGTCATATATGCTAAACATTGTGTTAAGTAATCCAAACCAGCATTTTAGAGGGAATGTTGACCTCTTACTGTTTGTTTTTGTCCAGATGATAAAAATCAAAGTTTTTTTCCACCAAGTAGTTTCCTAGATTGCTTCTAGTGAAATGAATATCCACCATCAACTCTGATCATTAAATGAGTATCAAACCAATTCTTTCACTGATTAATAATAAAATTATTCATCTACACGTATTTATTCAGTATCAAGCAATATAGTCAGAAAGACGGACAACGAACGATCTAAATTTAAAGGCAACATTGTCGTTTATCGTCAAATGTGATAGAAATCCCAGCATGTCCATAATGGAGCCATTTCAAGAGATATTTTCTACTGTCTTGCTGTTGTGATAAATTGTGTAATAACGTATGTCCACCTATGTTCCAAGATTTTTTGGTACCGGTAACCAACTGGCGTTTAGGCTAGCGTGATAAGAGTATTCAGGCTATGTAAACAGAACTTTTTAATGGACACCCTGCACCCAATCAGAATCCAGCATTTACCCAAGTAATGAGAGCGTACAAAACAGATTAGTGTAACATCTGACTCATAGTCCTCTAACAATGGTAGAATACGTAGTTTGTTTAGTTGCCGAAAGCTGATTTTCTGGTTGATTTTTCTTCCTACTCTATTGCAAAAACGTTTCTTGACAAATAAAAGTACATGCTAATCAGCAAATATTCTGTTTTTAGCATTTATATTTGGTCAAAAAAATCTTTTTTACTGATCAACCGGAGTGGAGCACTTCTGCAGGTGTCCAGGTTCGTGTGTCGGCATGAATCGGATTTCCTTTTTCCAAAAGGGGCTAAAGCCGTTCCCTGAATATGTTCACGTAAAGCTTTCTCTTTGACACTTTTGATGACTCCCATTGCTTCAGAAGGTTATGGATAACATAAAAAATACAATCCTAATGAACTGCCAACACACATAATCCAAGGTCTCCTTTTTTGAAGGCTCTGTGTCGAGTATTTGGGGTAAAATCTGCTGGCACAGATTGGAATCTCCAGAGCTGTGTGTAAAGGTGACCTCTGGCATCTTTGAGTAGAAATTGCGTCTACTGAATAAATGAAAATTCAGTCACTCGTCACATTTTGGGTATTGACACTATTTCAAAGTTGTTAATTCAGTAGTGACATGTTCACCTTGTGTGAAATAGATTGCAAGGATAAAAAGATACGAGTTCATGCGTCCTCTGTGTGATGAGCTATTTGTTGAAGTTTCTCTTTTTTTATATCAAGGAAACATTTGTACGTCACTTTAAATAAAGTATTGCTATGAATAAAAAAGGTTCTGAATGGCGACATTTGTTGACAGAGGCCTTATTTCAAAATTGGTTAAAAAAAAATTAAAAAAAAGCAATCCAGAATGTATTTTTCATACTATTTTGTATTGATATTAAATATATTAAATGTTTATTATAAAGTTCTACCACAAGCTTTAAAAAAGTGAATGAGTGTCTTTAGGGTTTGTTCAAAAGTTGGTCTCTTTTTTCTGTAATGTTGGCAAGTTAAACCCCCGGTGGTCTTTAAATTATGAATATGCTGTTTTTAAGCTAAATCGAAGAACCTGTGTCGTTTGTTGGACAGAGTTTCAGCAAAGTAAGCCCGCCCCCATTTCCCATCTAGCTGTTAACACGCCCTCCTGCTAGATCACAGTCTCTGAAAACCACAATCAAAAATTACGGGTGCAACAAAAATGCCGAGCAATATCGTAGCTATCTACAGCTTAGATCCAGATTCCAGCTCAGACGAGGAAAACAAGGACGTCCATGGATCCATTGGTTTGCAAGTGGATCCATCAGAACAGCGCGGTGCAGGGAGCTTGTGGCCCCGCCCAACGTACTCTCTATTTTACAAATACCATAAATGTTTTCATCTGCTCCTGATTCAATTCAAACAATGTCCAAACATAAAAGAATTTAAGTATACATACAGAAATATCATCATTCATAAATATGTAATACAAAAAATACAGAACATCAGCATTTGTAAACCTGCATACTTTGAGAATACTTTTTGTAATTCATTTGCGTGTTTTTTGGAAATAAGAATTACGTGTGCAGCTGTAACCAAATATACACTTGGGTAGGGCACTGGACCTTGATGGTGGGTGTTCTAGGTTTAGTTGGGAAAGTGAAGACTTGAGGTAAAGAAGGTGAGAGTTTATAAGATTTTTCTTCTTCTCACTCCCTTTTGGACTTGTGTTTCTATAATTGTGTCTTGTCTAGTTTTGTATAATTTTCTTGTTTTATGTAATTTTTGTCTTATTTTGTTATTCTACACTTGTTTTCACTTGTCCAAAATAAAAAGGTTACTACTACTACTACTACTACTACTATTCACTACAATTTGAATAAAGAAATACTCAAAAACGACTTTTTTTTCTCAGATGTCTTTATATATGTTCTCCACCATGACAAAAATGCAACAAAAACATGTTAAAAACACCAAAAACTCAATTTCCATTGAAGTGGGTCTTTAAAAAATGCTGATACAAAGAGGCAGACAATTCTTCAGCTCATTTTAGTCCAGTCACAGTCAGAATATCCATATGTTTATTATTTCCTTTGTATTTGATCTGACCTGCCACCCTGTCCTATTGTTCTCAGGCTTTTGCGTCCACTGATGTTTTTATCCTTCGTTGATAAATCTCTCAGTGGGCCAGTCTCTCTGTCCACCCATCTACCCCCCCCCCCCCCCCCACCCCTGCAACCTACAGCGATGGGGGGGGGCTTCCTACAGCATACTGACAGGTTGGGGCGTTCCTCTCCAGTTTGAGAAGGTAACAAAAAGAGTCTAGAGAGACTTACAAGAAAACTAAAAATAAGAGACGTAGGCTGGAAGTTT
This sequence comes from Oryzias sinensis, assembly GCA_037389245.1. Classification (NCBI taxonomy): domain Eukaryota; kingdom Metazoa; phylum Chordata; class Actinopteri; order Beloniformes; family Adrianichthyidae; genus Oryzias; species Oryzias sinensis. Next base: position 55,783,981 of record CM074488.1, read on the forward strand.
TAAGCAATATTTCCAACAGTCAACACAAAAGACAATTTTTTATTTTATTTTTTCTAAGTCTTTTTATGAAGCCGAACAAAGAGAGCAGAATAATGAAGTCAGGTTCATGCATATAAAAGTAGAAATGGGAGAACGTGTGGAAAAAAAGGCCCCTTCATTTAATCTCAGTTTCTCAGACTACATTTTTTTTGCCCTGTCGCAGGAGACCATTCATTCTCAAGGTTCCAGCACACCGATGCTGTTAAAAGTTGTCAACCAGGACTTATCTAGACCGTGGATGCAGTCACACCAACCATCCATCCATGCTCTAAACCTAATGGACCTCTTTCAGGGTTATGGGGATACTGGAGCCTATACTGGCTACTGATCAGCAAGGGAGGAGTACACTCTGAACATGTTTCCAGTCCATTGCAGCGCCACACACTCGCATGCACACCGAAGGACAATTTAGAGGGACCAACTGACGTGCAATGCATGTTTTTGGACTCTGGGAGGAAGCCGGGAAGTGAGACAGGAATCAAACTAAGACATTCTTGCTGTGTGGCAAGAGTGCTAACCACTGCACCATCGTGTAGTGAACGAACACTCCCTCTCTCTGTTCAATCAAACTTAATGAGGTCAAGAAGGATCAAAAACGGACACCAAACGGGGGCAATTTTCAACAAAGACGCGAGTATTGAGAAAACGTGACGCCTTTGATATGTTGTAAGTCTATAGTTGTGCACTAGATCCTCCTAAAATGTAGCACCCTTTGATAAAATCATGACAGCATCTTGAAATGAAGACAATAAAGGCTGAAAAAGGCAGTGGAGAACCAGGTGTCAGTTGGGAAGCTCAGCTGTTAGTACATTACAACAGAACCAGTTTTCAATATTTCTTTTAAGGAGCCTAAATCAATAGTAAATATGTTACTGTGTCAATGTTTTTGATGATTCCAGATAAATTCCTGTAATTCTCACCCAACTGTATATTGGTAACCAACCTATGACTAGATTTTTTTTTAGATGGTACAGTTGTAAAAGACTCACAAGCTGCCTTGGAAAGTTTCAAGCCCTAAATATTAACATGGCAATCATAGAATTTAAGGCAATGAAAATCATTTTAATACTAGCTGTGAGTCTCCATAGAATGGTGTGACCAGAACTGTCTGTTTATTTTGCAAAGCTACGGATCAACCCTGGCATGGGGCGTCATGTTTGTGAGGTGGCCCAGAACCCACATCGCACAGTGCTGTGCGAAAGATTGACATCAACCTATGTAGAAGGACTGAACCATTTCAACTCATGTGGGAAAAAATCAAGATGGAAATTTTTTTTTTTTTTTTTTTTTAAAGAAATCAAACTTTTCAAACAACAAAATTGTCCACATTCTGCAATTGAAACCACTCCAAATTTAATAATAAAATAATAACAGTTTTTTTAAAAGGGTAATTTGGAATGGACATCCAATCTGTTCATTCAAAATGAAAGGCTAATCCTGTCAGATTAATCATTAATCAAAATAACCACCATAAAAGCACATGTGAAAGATTTCATTTAGTTTCTGCCAAAGAAAAAAGTGTAAATTTATTAGCACAAAGTATCTCAAAACTCAAAAACTGTTTCTGTCTTTTAATTCAATAGAAATTATTTGTATTAATATCTGATTACAATATTTTGTATTAAAGACATGTTTAATATGTCCGTATATGCTCTGAGTTTCCATATATGACTAACAATTCCCCCATTTAAAATGCATGCGCAATTCCGGATTGCTTTATGAGGCATGATAAACCCATAAATGTCCTAAAACTGTATTAAGTCCAGACTTTTGAAGAACGGACCCTTTTGTCCATTTCTTCTGAAAATATATTCTGCCATTAATTATCACGTTGCGCTGAAGCTGTTGGGAACAGACAACCTCATCACCGTGGCTTTTGTGAGTATTACCTTCCAGTCTCATGTAGTACTCATGGTTCCATTAATGTCAACGTTCTCGGCTGAACCTGCTTAGCTGGTGCTGTAGTCGCGCTATAAGGCAATCTACATCAAAGAGATTGATTCTGCCTAATGGACCATTTCAATGGAGGGAAATGGAGTGGGTATGATAGGTTGGGATGGACAGTGAGAGGAAAGAAAAAGCAAGAACATGTGGGAATGCTGTCTTTTATCTCAGTTAGAAGGACTCGGACTGAGCTGTATGGGTGATTAATGAGCAAGCTGCTGTTCAGCGGTTTCATATCAGGTTGGTTTGAATAATTAGAGAAGGAACAAAAGCAGAACTGGGGCTTTTTAAGGCTTCCTAAATGTATGAGAATTTTAAAGTTTTTGATTTTAGTGATTCCTTTTTTTGTGCTATTTTACTCTTCAAGCTCAACCAGGCCAATGTACAGGCCCAACAATTTCCAGATAAATTGTTCCCTATAATTATATAATAGATAGTTAGATTTTTAATTTCAGGTTTTTGGGGGGAGATTAATTTTTTCTGTTTTGGAACTAGAGGTGGAGAAAAAAAATCATTTGAAAATCTCACGTTTGTTACAAGTCCTAAAGAACAAATTTATTACTGAATGTATATTTCTTTTTTGTTTTAAAGGAGCAGAAAAGCATGCGTTAATGAAACATGAGGTAGAGTTTAAAGTTCCAGCAGATTGCAATCAACCTGTAAAATGAAGATGGTAAAAGCCAGTTATACCATGGTCCGGTTGAATACTCGATTCTGATTGGCTGCTGGGTGTGCATTAAAACCTGATAACCGCACGGGGTAAAAAGAAGTTCCGGTCACCTAGCTTAAATGTTTCGTATCACTGCGCCAGTTTCTTTTAAACAACCTTTTGCTTCATCATTTGGACAAAAACAAGCGTTAAGAAATGAACTTTCTCTCTGAACTGATCCTTTATTTAACCCATCAGGACGATCAGCATATACATATCGCCGAATCTTGACTGCAGCGGTGATGCGGCGCGACGCGGACTATTTGTAACGTGATGCGTTACAAAGTAATAACGCATACTTCGTCCACCATTAACCCTTGCTTAAATGACATCATTTGACAATTTCTTTCACGTTCTGTCACAACCCAATTGGAACCATTTTTTTCTGAAAGCTATGAGAAAACTTCAATTTTTTGTTGAATTCAGATGCACTTGGAACACATTTCACACACCTAGGTGTGTTGCACGGTAATGTTAGGTTGAGGGTGTGAGGAGCAGTAAGCAAGTGGGAGAGAGGCTATACAGATGGATGATGGGAAGTGGGGGTGGGCTGACTCTGCTCCAACAGTCCCGCCCACAACTCAAAGGCAATTTTCTAATGAAATACTGCAGCTCTGCAGAAACTATACACCAAAAAAATGACTTTTTGTTTTGGGTTTTGGCTAAAAACTGCATAATTTTAATTTAAATGACCACCTTGAACCCTTTACAATACTTCAAAAGATTATTGTGGTGGGACTTAAAGAAAATGCCACAGTTATAACATTTGAGTAAAGGAAAATCCCAAAAAAGGAATTTTTTATGTGAAAAAACTGTGAAGAAAACGTTGATAAAAAAATGACTTTAGTTTAGATTACTCACATTTAAGCATGCTTATTTATCCCTGACACTGATTTTACATATTTGAGGAACCATCAGGCTTTCCTAGACGCAGAAAAAGCAAACAGATCTTGTTATTCTGGAAAGATTTTTCCTGTCCCAGAGTTTTTTCTCCAGGGGTTTTCTTTTTCTTTTCGTCTTTTTTTTTATTAAAGTGTTCCCAGGACAATTGAAATGGTGACCTGGGGTAAGTAAAAAAAAAATAAAAAAACGTACCAAACATTTGAAATTATAAGGTTAAAGTCAGGTTTAAGTTGTTATTACTGTTGAATCCAAACAATCAGTAGGCTAATTATCTTTTGGTTAAATTGGAATTGATGTTTTGAAACTTTTGCTGCATAAACTTTATACTCCAATCAAAAAAATCTTTTTGATTTATCCTTTTTTGATTCCACATATTTATTCTTAAGACAAACGAACACATGTTTCCCGAGTTTCCACAGGTCCCCCAAACCTCCTGCAGCTCCCGAGCATCCGAAACAGACGAAATAGAAAGTTCATTAACACCATAGTTAGACCTCAATATGTGGCAGCTCAACTGTTTATGATTTTGGGGTTATTCATTAGTGGATTACCCAGGGGTTACTCAGCAGCGGTTAACAGAGAAGAGTTGGACTCTTCATTACTGTGTGAGTCAGAACAAGTGGCAATCAAATGGAGAACAGTAATTACTGCATTCCAATTGAAGCCGCTGCTTCTGGTGACAATTTAAACGCCGCTGTGCAGTCTGCTAAAATGACAGCCCTTCTTCGCATTGACACATGTGATTAACGTTGAGTGTCTCCCCAATGAAATGTCTGTTTTCCTCGGCCAATTTCACATCTTCCAGCATCTCTGCTAGCAACACTACTTTAGGGTGACATGTCTTCTGTTTCTTCTTTGCACCATTAAAGAAGCAAACACTTCCAGGAATTGAATCTTGAGCCGATAATGACTCTGTCTTTTGTTAATAAAGCGGGCGTGGTTCATAAGGACATAAGCTCTTCATTTTTTATTGTTTTTCTCGTTTTTCGCTATTGTTTGGGTCATGGGGAACCAGCACAGAGAGACCCAGACTAGGGCCCACTAGTTAGGCAGTAGTGTGAAGGGTTTTGCCGGAAGACCCACACTGGATGAAGGTCATCGCGCCCCCTGACTCGAACTCTGGTTTCCCATGCGCCATCCGTCCAGCCGCTCAGCTGCTAATAGAATGAGTAACAATTTATTTTATAAGTGTGCTCTAGAAAAATTCAGTATTGATAACAGGAAAATATTAAAAGTTAATTTTGGTGTTTAATGAAAAGTGAATTGTAATTTTTTTTGTCAAGGCACAACAAGGCTACTAGCAGTGATTTGTCTGCTTTGGTCCATTAAACTTTAATGCTTAATTTGGCTGTAAGATTTCCTTTTTTAATTAAGAAAATATTCCCTTAATTACTCAGATTTGTCTCTAATAAAAATCTTTAACTCTAGTGAAGTGAGAGCAAGGCAAACGGGTGTAGAAATTTTCAGGCTGAATAGTTTACCATAAAAAAAAAAGATATAGACCATCTACTAACAAAAACTAAATAATATATCAAACAGGGAATCTGAGTAAAACTAAAAATGACAAAGCTAATTATGAAAGAATGGCAGCACCTACCTTACACCCACAAGACAAATATAGTTTCTGCCTAAAAAACTAGACCAAACACAATCAAATGGGCGATGGTGGGGACCTAATGAGGATAAGAGTAAATTCAGCCATTAATCTGAGTTCATATAAATGACAAAGGTTAAAATTAGGGACCACAAGCTGGAAAGAGCTGTTCTCTAGGTGGTTTTGTTTCACTTTTTTAATGCTCTCAAAATAGTTATTACATTCTTGGGGCACCTGAAGTCAACTGTAATACAAGAGTTACTGAGCATGTAGTGATAAAAAATATCACTCAAAAATTTATGTTTGAATTTTTTCCTACATTGTTATAGCAGAAAAAAAAATAAACCTTACTTTTTAGAACCCTGGTTGTAAATCAACCGAGGGAATTTAAAGTAACAGAATAAAAGATATCTGTGGTGAATTACACCAAAAACCGATAAAACAATGAAGGAGCATATGTAACAGGAAAAGCTGACTTAATAGCAGAAAAACGAATTTGTGTAAAACAAGATTGGTAAACATAAAAGGAAAATGCAGACTGTCAGGAGGATGAAACCGTTTAGCGTGTTTTTACAGATTCTCAGAAGATCAGCAGAGACAGAATCTTTTAGAAGTAGGCTGCACAGATATGTCTTCACATCTCTAAAAGGGACTATGCTAATTAGACATATCTGGTTGGTGGAGGTTTAAAGAAGAAATTTAAGTTGGGAGTACAGTACTACACTTAGATGACAACAGCTGTTCAAAACTAAGGAGCTAAAAGACGCTGTACCATAACTTTGGGCAAATTGTCTAACAAAAGATGGACCTAGAAAACCCACAAAAAAAAAAAAAACACAAAATTTCTTCACTACTCCAATATATCATCTATTTCAGTAGTCCTGATGGTACAACGCAACCCATTCAACAATGTGTGTGGCAGTGCAAATGGGTTCCAATAAATTGAAATATATAAATAAAAGAAAACAAGTTTAAAATATACTATAAAAACTGACATTTGCAGACACGAAGGAGGAAATGTGCCCTTAATGATTAAACCCTTAAAGTATTTGACCTTTTACTTGTGTTGAAGTAGTTATTTGTATAGTAATAAGTAATAGTTCTGATTATAAACTAACCTCTAAAGGAATGTTCACACAGAAACATGACTGGCGCATCAGGGCGCCCAGTTTGGTGTTAAGTCAATGAGCAGATAAGCCTTGAGGTCCTGCAGTGCATTTTAAACGCTAGGCTCCATCAGCAGACAGCAGTGTATTCAAGGCGCTATGCCACAACATTCCCAGAGTCTCCAATATCTTGAACTTTAGAATCTAATCTCACATCATGTCAACCAATTAGGAACCCAGCTTTGGACTCTTAAAACCATTTCTTCAACACAATTCTTGGGTTATTCATGCTGTTGGGATATATTTTTGGGTTACTTTTTGGAGCACTACAATTTTTGGGGTTATAGTGGTTTTATTTTAACCCAATTTATGTTTTTTTTAATGTTTTTAAGTTAGTTTAATGTTTTTAATGCTTTTATTGTGGTGGTTTTCCCAGTAGCTCCTTCCACATACATCAGGAGCATCGGGTTTATGAACACATTTTTAGAGAAGTGTCGAGCAGCAAATTTGATGGGGAACATAACAGAGGCGGCCGGTGCAAATTTGTCACTCAAATTATTTTTTAGCGTGACGCAGCATTAAAAAAATAAACCTTCCTACTTGTTAAAACTTAAATATCAAAAGTTTATGAATCTTTAATGTTAATTTATCTTCACACATTGTAGGAATATTTACCTTAAAATCAGGACAAAACACTTGACATAAAAAAAAAAAAATCAGCGCATGTCTCACCTGTCACATTTCTTTGCCGGAGCATTTATCATCCAGTGACACCATTTACCTCCAGCCACTCCTGAAATGTGATGGTCATTTTACTTTAATTAGGTGCTATTTTGTCATTTCATCCATCTGAACCCCAGAAGCCACAATTACGTGACACGCAGCAGACCGAGTAACTGACACAACAAGACGTGATAAACTCCAATAGCATTGTTTCCTCTTGTATCAACTGCATTTTCTAAAACTTAAATTCCCAGGCAATTGGTTAAAAACTGACCAAAACTGTATTCTTAATAAAAGATTTTTTGAGTAACTGATTTTTCAGTCAGATCAAAACTTCATCATATAAAAACATTTCCAATTTTAATAAATTTCAGTATTTATATCACTCAAAATGATAAATGTAATAGTATGCCAGCCATTTTTCAAAGTGGCAGACCTCTGCATATTTACAACCTGTCCCCTCATGTTACTGAATTCAGCATCACCACATCAAAACTGATATTTTCTTAATCCATTAAATAAGGTCAATGATTTAGATTTACAAAGTTTACAAATTACAAATGACTAAAAAGCCCCCAAACCCCTAGAGGTTGAACATTTGCATCAAACTGTTGTCAGAATGTGTTGCCATGGAAACAAAACAAAGCCAGCAGAGAGTAGAATGCTTCAGAGGACCATGGCGTTCTTGTAAGGAGGGTTAGAAGCTCAGGGGCACAATCATACTCATATTTGTGTGCATGCTTAAGTCACAGCAACTCGATGTTCTTCAAAAAATGTGTCAATTTTAGGTCTGCCAGATGAGGGAGGGGAGGTAGAAAATGACAGATTTCGCTTGACGGTGACACAAAAAAAAAGAGCTGGTCAGGGATTCGAGAACAGGAAAGAGGAAACAGGCCTCAAAGCTGACAAAAGGAAACTCAGTGATGGAAAGCTTACAGTGACAGAAGGAAGGAAAGGTTTCAGATATCCGGGTGCCAGTGGCACTTAACACCCTCCGGCAAAGAGAGGATGATCCTGCTGGAAGCGCAGAGCAGGGAGTCGTGTCTTAATTTTTAGCAACAATGGGCTGATTACCACCCATCCAGCTTTTTGGCCTTTTTTCTACAACTTTAGGTCCTTCCCTGGTGACGGGCTGGCATAGATCAGGCCTACTGAGGGCAAGAGAAGACCCGCTGTCAATCGCTTGATGATTCTGGAGTTGCAAGGAAGATGGGGTGAGTAATAACAGCGACTCGTGTCAGGGATAATGCATCAAAGAGTAAACAAAAGATAATTCTTGCTGACGTGGTATCTTGATTAACCTTTCTCTGACTCGTTATTTATTTCGAGTTATATAAAAGCCTAAATATGTTTGTTTGGAACCGCTAATGAATTTGCAAAGACACCATTTGCATCTAAATGCTTCAGTTAACGTCTAATAAAGCTTAAGTGCAGCAACAAAAGTCTGAAGCACAAAATGCACCAAAAGTCATTTACATTTAAAATGATTTATCAGCGAAAAATAGTCCAATCTGCCGCTTTGAAAATGCTCCAAAGATCTACTGGTTTAGGGATTTTTCACCTCTTCTTCTTCATCAGCCATGTGCTGTGAAAAATGTCTGTGATGCGACCACAAAATGCCAAGTCAAATAGCCTTTTTTTTCATTAGAGAGAGGCATTTCTTCTTAGACGCCTTTATGTCACAGTAAGTATATCTTAGAGCAAAGCCCCAAAGAGCCACATCATCCCAAAAATGCTGCAGAACATCATCCTGGCTTTCTATAAGCATTTTTTTTTTGTCTTATTTCTGGCAAGTTTCTATGGCAAATAGATTCCTTGCCTGGCGCGAGCAAGAAGAAACACATTTTTAAATGATTAGTCTGCAGTGTTTTTTATCTGTTTATGACTGCAACATGATTGAAAATTTACTTTTGATGTTTTTGTCCCATTTATTATGACAGAAAAATAAGTGAGAACATAATGTAAGGTTTCAGCTAAAATATTTTTGATATCAGGCAAATTGTGGACTCAATTCTAGAGATGAAATGAAGTCTCTCACTGCAGGGAATTTACATAGTTTTACATTTTAATAAATACATTTTAGTATTTGCTCTTGTTTTACTTACAGCGAAGAAAAAAGATGAAAAGTCTCAGTATAGTCATGCCCTGTTAAAAAATGTTTGTTTTGTCTATGATGGCACTAATGCTACATTCACACTGGCCTCTGGACCAGCATTCAGAGCCCTTTCAATTCACTTTCAATGAAAAGTCTATATAAACGTGGACATTTGAGCTTTCGTGTTAAAACCTTTGTCTTCATGTGTCGATATGCAAGTTTCAAGTCGGGTTGAGGGTTGCTGACACAAGCGTCGCATTGAAAGTGAAACCAGTTGAGCTTTGACCAATCAGGGACTTGGATTTAGTAGTTACGTAAGGGTAGCATCCTTTTCGGGACCACCAAAGTTCCAAACTGCTTGAAAACTGATCATGAAGGAGATTGATACCCCAGTTTGTGCCTGGTTGTAATTATGCAACACCAAGTCTTTTATAGATTGCTATAGAGCAGTGATACTGAAAACGCCTGAAGCAAGACTTGCACCACTTTGATATTTTGCACCAAGCCTCTTCCAGCTGTGAGTACATGCGTTGGTATCGGGTAGCAATAATCCAGTGTGAACCCCATATGCTGAAAAGCATTCATGTTCCCATGTTCAGTGTATTCTTAAAAAGGCATCTCTTGCCTGGTGTGAATGTACCATAAAAATCTAGAAAGTTTCATGAACTGAAGTTAAGGAATCCAAGAAAACATGCATGAGTACTGTGAAGAAACTGGATTGTCTAGAAAGGACTGTATTGTATTAGTTCATAACCCCGTCAGTTTCTTGCACACAGAAATAATGAATAAGACTCAGAGAGAGTTACTTATCTTTTAGGAAGTTTTACTGCGACAAACATGAAGGGACAGACAGATGAACATGGTGCATTCAAAGTCCAAACCAACTAGCCTCAGAGATGGGCTTGGTATAAAAACCCTGCATTTGCATATTCAGAAGATCGTCCGATGGACCTCGCGTGAAAATCACGCCCACAGGTTAGTGCTGGAGAGAAGCTCCAAGGCTAAAGTGAAGATAAGTCTGAGGCCTGCTCAGCAGATCACACAGTCACAGAAAAAGGGGAGTATGAGAAGAAACTGTTAGAACAATAGTTTGGCTGTGCTTTCTTCAAATGTAATACAATTTTGAGATGACAATACATGCTCAGTGAATTAAGTTTAAACCATTAGTGTAATAATGTGCTGCGTTTTAACTATTCTTCACAGTAATTTACAAACAACAGTTCTGATAAAAGGTGGAAATCTGTGATCTGAACTGAAACGCCGTTTCTACAAAGAACTGATCAAGTTTTAATGATTAGTTCACACAGAGAAGCTGTAGTGTGACCAGAAACCATGTCAGGCAAAAAGAAATGCCTGAAAGACTGACCAACTGCAGTGTAAGTCTGAAGTCTGACAGCATTCAGATTGATAAGCACCTGCAGGGGTTGCTGTGGTAACAACATGGAGGTACCGCTTTGTGGCTTGTTCCTTTGCTGTCTGTGTATGCACAGCAACATCCTTCAGGTGGTCTAGTGACCTCAGACTGTTAACTCTGTTTTTGGGTTTCACCTGAGACATTAAGATTGACATGGTAAAGTTAGCAGGGGTGACACTTCTCCTTCAAATGTGCCGCGCTGGCTTAGGTTGCCTTTTTTATTTCTCACCTACCTTAGTGTTTCATAATCCTCCATACCCCTCATTCTGTACAGAGCAGCACAGTATGCTTCCATTTGTCACTGCCTGGAGACAGGATTCACAAATGTGCATACATTGTCTTTTAAAATCTTTTTAAACGTTGCTAAATGACTGACTGTTTTCAGATATTGATAATGTCATTTGGACGGTTTGTGGCCTGAAAAGTCCCATCTCATAAGAATTTGACACCAGCTGTCACATAAAATGTGAAGACAATCAAATAAGATATCATTAAGCCCTTTTGACTTCTCAGTTTCCATGCTACCATGTGAGATTGTGACAGGTCAAAACCCATACAGTGCTGACCCATCCAGACGAATTGTCCAGGCCCATGGAGAGTTGGAGGAGCCACCTCACATTGTCCGAGGAGCGCAGGTGCTTCGCAGGCCTTGGGGGCCCCATTTGGGAACGCCACGGAAATGAAATGAATGAATGTCATGACTTGGGTATTGGATCCTGAAGTGTTCATAAAGATACGTAAGCTCAATGCAGCATTTTTAATATTAGAGGTGTCGTGATTGTGAACATAGTGGCTTCCTGAAATGGGTGTGCAAAAATGTTGCGCTCCATTTGATGTACACATGATGCACAAGTGCCCATAGGACGCCCACACAAACTACAATTTGATTGTCTAATTTCCTAGTTTCTAAAAACGCACTTCTGTCTTGCAGAATCAGCAGAAGGGCCCCTAGCACTGGTAGTTCTAGAAAAGATTCAGGAATCTCATTCCACTTACTTATTTGCTCCTTATCGCCAGGGCTTGTTGTCGGTGAATATATTCGTATACAAATATACCCAGACAAATGGATTGCTGCACCTGTATAATTACATCATATTACACTGGTTGCAGGTGATCTTGTAGAAATGAAAGATGTTTTAGTATGAAACACAAAAATCAGTCAGTATAGAATAATTTTTTCATCCATCATTTCTTTATATTCCCTGCAATGAGCCATAATCACTATTTAAGTATGGCTGGCACACACAAAATAAGTCACCTTAAATACTATGTGAATGGGGCTTAAAGAAGAAAGTTAATGTTTACAACTCGCTTCCCTTTGCTAGCAACATGCCAGCTGTGCTTCCTGCTGATGATCTACAACCACACTGTATAATCAAAATTATTTACTGAACTATAAAACTGCTTCTCCTTTCAGAGTACCTTATTTGCACCTTTGCTCAGACTTGTGCTGCAGTTTTTCATTTTAACCATTTTCCTTGTAAGACCAGGAAATAAAAATGATTTCTTTTTTGCAACTTTGGCAAAACTAACTTTTGATTTAAAATGCAATTTATTTTAGTAGCTGCAGCAATGGGTTTACAGCAGGGGTATGATTGGCTTTCGTTCCTTTATTCTGAACAATGAAAATACACCTTTCCATCCTCAGATGATGGGGAAAAAGTTCAGGCATTGGTTGAAAACAATGCCTGCTTGAAAACAAATGCTTCTCCTCCAGGCCACAAGAACATTCAAACTGCCTCTTGCAGGTTTGATTAATTAAACTCAAACACAGAAATGAACATTATTGGTCAGTTTTGCACTTGTCATTTTTTAAGACTTCTCTGGGATGCCAATGCTCCTAGATTTGTTATAATTTTTCATATCAAAAAGATTCAGTCAAAGCAATAACTTCCAACCAAATATGCTCTCTCAATATCTTGTTTGTTTTTCTCATTTGTAGTCCAGACGCCACCTAAATCAGCTAAAAGCTGCTCTATAACACTCTGACTCACCAGCACAAATGCATCTCAATTTCTGCTGGAATGAAAAACATTTCTGGATGAACAAAGCGCTCGTTAAAGCTGTTTTCATTTAAATCTTACCCATAATACACTGGCTAATCAGGCAGAATCAAAGAGCTCATATTCCCTTTTTATGAAGAGTTAAGATCAAAATAAGCCTGTAGGAAAACATCTACATCAACTACTCATTGCATTATGGAAGAAATAAAGAACTTTGTGCAACCATGTTTTCTTTCCATTACAAATAAAGGTTTTTCATATTAAAGCTGCTCTTCTAGTTCAGTGGGCAACACACGTCTTTGAAGTAGTCATGAAAGGTTTATTTAAATTGTTTGATGACAATTCTTTTTTCTCTTTAAGTTCTTAATGTTCAACAGTTTTGATATGAAAAAGAAAAGAAGTTTGTCTGAACTTTGTCCAGATAGCACTGAACTGGTTAAAATCACATGGCTCTTTTACAGAAACATCATTTGATTTTCAAACTCAAAACAAAAAAACTCTAAACTTATTGCTTTCCTACAGAAACATCTGTGGATGGTTAACAAAAATTATGTGTGCTTTGATTGAGGCAGAAATACAAGAAAAGACCATCACTAATCAACAAACAAGAAAGAAAAAATGACATGGCTCCTGACAAAGTATTTAGTACATATTTAATAAGAAAAGAAACTGACACCTCAATTTGTAATACATAGTTTGAAGTTTCATGAAAAATTGTTGTTGAAACAGATCTGTTTTTTTCTTTTCTTAATTATTATTATTTCTAGGATTAAATGAATAAACTCCAGGTTGAATGGCTCATGCCCAATGCATGAGCCCGTCTTTTGAACGGGTCTTTGAAATCAACTGATAAATACAAAGTTGGCTTTTTATTTGAAGCATTTCCTTTTTTGCAGCAGCAGCATTTCTTTTTATTTCCAATGTTGTCTTTTATTTGCAACATCATTTAATTTTGTTTGCACAGTAACTTTTTGCTGCTAAAACCACTGCCTAAAATGCTTTGGCAAACGAGAAAAATTCTGAAAATAAAGATCTCGATTATTTTGTTTGGCTGCAAACATTGCAGTAGTGTCCAAACACTGTAGGTGAACCCAGATAGAAGCACAGGAAAAACACGATGTAGCACAACTTCTATAAAGTGACAGTTACGTGACAACTCCAACCTTTAGAAACAACCACTGAGCATTTATATTTATAGATGTGTTTTTCACTCAGAAGAAGCTGCACGCTTGTTATTGTAGGAGTCTGGTTAGTGAGCCTGCGTCAATGCAGACTTGGTGTGTGAGGGTTTTATTGCCCACTCCCACTTAAGGCTAATTGGTTGAAGTTGCACTTAATGTGACAGCCCTTCAAAGTAAATGGAATGAGAGTGGCCCCTTCCTGGTGAAGAGGGGAAAGGAGTCAAAATGGAATTGGGCCAGAGCCTCCAAAGGTGTCCAGAAAGCGCTGAACATCAGACATATGATAATCGCAACGCATATTATACAGACTATGCAGAATAGACGCATTGGAAACAATAGGCTACCCCCATATTGATTTTGAAATGGTCTAATTTATTCAGTGGAAAAAGGAAAATGTCTAGATTCTCACTAACATCCAGCAGCCAAATTACTGAATCCCAAATTGTTCTCTGGTTGGACTTCATGTCAGACTCATTCACTCTGTGTTTGTTCCAGTCTTTGAAGCCTAGGACTGGGAATTTCATTTAACCATTTATTTAAAAGCCGCCTTTGGAGAAGGTTTTTTGTTTCTAGTTTTTCTTTTACATTAACCAATACTTTACAAAAAGAGGTAAATTATTTGACTAAAGATGAGTCTCTTTTGGCTGCAGCTGTTGGTGGTAAATCGCTAACAGACAAAAAGCTTCTAAATTTTCTTAAATTAGGCTGTCTCATGTAGCGGGAACTTTAAAGAAGTCTTGTAACCCTGGAGGACCGATTGGGTGAAATTTGGCCACAGTTTTTATTTTTACATTTATTTCAATCTATTTATTTATATTTTATTTTATTCTATTTTATTTTTATTTTCCTTTTTTTCTGCATTACTAAATTTCTGTTGACCAAAATGAACAGACAAAAAATTAATTGTCAAATTAACTTTAAAGGCCTAGAAGAAGATGGTTCTGAGGTTCTGCAGGGTTAAATGAAAAAGCACTCATAAGGCGTTTATGTCACTTATTAACCCTTGTGCTATCTTACATGACCCCACCCTTACATTGACGTGTTCTCCCTACCATGACAAAGGTGGATAACGGTTTAAAGTTTTTATGTAATCCATGGACACCAGTGAAGATCACAAATCATTGAAGAAAAAAGGTTCAGAGCTCTGTCTAGTGGGTCTAGATGACCCAACTCCCATTGTTATAGTGCCTAGGATAGCACAGGGGTTACAGGCTACAATGAATGGTGACATGCTAAAACCTGGAACCAATGTGAAAAAATTGACCAAAAAGTAGGGCAGGACGAGAAATACGAATTGAGGGAATCTCTACACACTTCAAACTATTTTTTACCCTGTCCAAATCAAATCAAACTTTATTTATAAAGCACTTTTCATATAAAAGTATAACACAAAGTGCTTTACATTAAAACAAAACAAAATAAATGAAATAAAACAAGCATGAAAATTATAATAAACAAGCACAAAAAAAAAAATTAAAAAGGGCCCCCCTCCTCGTACCTACACAACCCCCCACTTCTTTCACACCTTCCACCCCCCTAACTGACGGGGAAAGACAATGAGAAATAGGCTGATTTCTAAAACAAGATGTTGGAAACGCTAATAATTGGAACCTCCCTCTCTGTTTACAGCCACATGACCAGCCAAATGCAGCATCACAGGGGGGACCGCTCCACCACAGCTAAGCGGTGATGCAGGTCCCCATGTAGAGCCACAGTGGCTGAACAGCAGCCGACCCAGAGGGAGAGGTCCCAACTGAGGAAGCACCGGAAATAAAAATGAGAATGAAAAAGTGAACTTATTGATAAAAGCAATAAACAATAAAACATTGAAATCGGGTAAATTAAATTAAATGAAAAACACATAAAAGAATTTGTGTAAGTTCATAAAACAAGATAAAATGGATAAAAAAATAAATAATTGTAGTAAAAAATAAGCTGAAAGCCAGGTTAAAAGGATAGGTCTTTAGCCTTTTCTTAGAAACTTCAATGCTCTCTGCGGCTCTCAGGTCCTCTGGCAGACTGTGCCGTAAACGGGGGCTATAGTGTTGAAAAGAGGCTTCTCTGTAGGTTTTGTTTTTTTATAGTTGGAATGGTTAAAAGAGCAACGCCAGAGGATCTCAGGGTCCGCGAGGGTTCAAACGTTACTGAAAGATCTGATAAATAAGACGGCGCAAGACCGTTAAGTAATTTAAAAACTGTTAAAAGTATCTTAAAATCAATCCTGAAACATATGGGGAGCCAATGCAGGGATTTTAAAATCATTTCTAAACACTTACACTTTTGGTAACTTGTCTGCATTTTCATGTGAACATCCCTAACTCTTACTCCTCTTCCACAAATGTTCTGGGGACAGAAAAGATAAAAACATTTATCTTGGGCTTGAATTTATGGACGTGTGACTGGTAATGAAACGTTTAACTTCAACTTTGACCACAAGGCAGAATATATCTCCACTTTCACAGAAGCCAGACTGAAAGAAGATATACGTATGGAGTCCAGTGTAGTACAACCTGTCCAGAACTTTGGATGGGTCTCTGGACGATGGCTCAATATATGACGGACACCACCGTAAGACCACAGAACTTTACAGTATAGTAATTCAAAAGCGAAAGAACTACAATGGTGGACTCAGATGTGATATCTTTTCCACAAACGAGTCCTGTCAACTCTCCGCAGCAAAGTCAGTTTGCCGCACACGGTTGATAAAGAGGTTTAGCACGATAACCTGGGTGAGAAGCCCCAAGCAACTGACCCTAAAGATCCATTGTCAACTGAATCAAGTGAAACCATCTTGGAGCATTAAGGTTGCCTCAGTACCAATTTTAATCCAAACTGACGGTGTACCAACATTGAAAAATGAAATATGTTAACTCTACAAGAGTTAGTTGACCAAACTAATCTTGAATCCGAGTCTACCTGGATTCAGTCAAACAATAAACATGAGTGCTTTGCTTTGTAAAAACTCTCAAAGATGAAAGCTTTACTTAAATTGTTACAAAATGCTGAATTCCCTCCAATTTTGATTTGAACTTTAAAGCATAAATAAAGCTTCAATCCACGAAAGTATATTTTTTCTGATTGGCATTTTCACCTCTGAGTGTCAAACCTAGTGGGAATGGTAGAACCGGCTGTCTTTCATCTCCTCAGGTTTTCCTTCCCTCTGCTGGTATTAGCCCACAGAAGAGCAGAGGTCACAAGACCCTAACCTTGTAAGTACAAAAAGATTCCCGTAGGAGGGAAATCCTCGTTTATCACCTTGGTCTTCCTAGTCGTTCTGTGTTTTTGTTCTTCCTCATCTGTCTCTAATCGGGTTTTCATGTGGTATTTTTTCTGCCTCAATGATGGAAGACTGCAGATATTTGAAGGACAGATCATAAAATACTTTTATTTCTTAACTCAAGTCTGACCTCCACTCCGGGGGTGTAAATTGATCAGTGGTAAAGTTTGCTACCAAACTCAATCAACCTTCACAATGAAGGGGTGATGCACATCAGTAACCTGCATGGCTGGATCTATCTCAACCATGGAACTACAGTATATGTTGCTTAGCTTGTTATTGTCATACGACCTGTCATAGTGAACCCAAAAAACCCAAAGGATTCATTCTATGGCCTTAATATACCAGAAGATTGACCTCTAGTTGTATCTGATGAGTATTTTCATGTCCTTATTAACTATTTTTGATCAAAAACAGCTTTTTCTTGGAGCTATCTCCAACCATTTATCATAAGTAAAAACTTTATTAACTTATGGGCCTCTTTAAACAACTTTTTGTTGAGAGTTTTTTAGGGTCAGAAGCTGGATAATTGAATAATTTTAATAGCAGCTGAACCAGTCAAATGTTAACAAACAGGTTTCCATTCCAATGCTAATGATGACAAAATGCTCTAATTTTAAAGAACCGTTTCAAACAACAAGAATAATGCAAACATTTCTTTACAATTCATTAAAATGGGAATATTTAACACATTTTCCAGGACCAACATGTTGTTTTACATTGTATTTATATTTATTTTGTTGTTTTCCAATTAGCAATATTCCATTGTAATAGTGTTCTGTTAAATTGTCATGACATTGATATTTTTACTGCTCTTTAATTGGCCGGTGCAGAACCAGAGTAACAATATTGTTTAACCCTGTGGTGAAATGACGATAAAGGCCCTTGAAATCCTTCAAATTCATTGAAAACCTACCATTATTTTATATATACTATTAACATAAAACATATTGGATGATTTTTTTAAAATTGCCTTTGTTTTGCTTTCATCATTGCTTTGCTGATTGATAAACAGAGTCAGAAAGGCAAATTACATTTATGTAGTTTAAACATTTTATACTTTTCTTAACAAAGTTAAATTGCTTACAAAACAGAAAGTCAAATAAAATCTATGTGGGGAACCTCGGGGTCAAATTTGGCCGTTTATTTTAATGTTTTTTTTTCTGTTCTTCTTTTTAATTTATGGCTGCTGTTAATTTCCACTTCTCAAAATGAACAAACAAAAATTAGAATCTGTTTAATTAACTTTAAAAGCCCTGAAAAAAAATTTGTTCTTGGGTTCTCCTGGATTAAAACTGTTTTAAGGCAGCAATTTTGACTATAAGGGTTCAGATCGGTGAGATTATTTTTTATTATTTTATTATTTGAGATATATAAAAATAAATCACAGTGTTGCCACTGAAAGAAGAAAAGAAAAAACTATGACCTATATTGAAATATTGTCAAATTGCAGTTGAAAACTTGATATCACTTCAGGAGTCAGAGGTCAAAACAATGATGACAGGGAATTCAGTTTTACTAAATACAAAAGACAATGCAGATTGTTAGGAATAGTTAGAAACTGCCTTTAACTTTTATTACACTAATGGTTTAAACTTAATTCACTGAGCATGTATTGTCATCTCAAAATTATATTACATTTGAAGAAAGCACAGCCAAACTATTGTTCTAACAGTTTGTTCCCATACTCCCTTTTCCTGTGCATGTGTGATCTGCTGACCAGGCCTCAGACTTATCTTCACTTCAGCCTTGGAGCTTCCCTCCAGCAGTAACCTGTGGGCGTGATTTTCACATGAAGATCCTCAGACCATCTTCTGAATATGCAAATGCAGGGTTTTTATACCAAAGCCCATCCCTGAGCTCGTTGGTTCGGACTTTGAATGCACCATGTTCATCTGTCTGTCCCCTTCGTGTTTGTGCGAAGTAAAACCTCCACAAAAGATAAGTAACTGTCTCTGAGTCATTATTCATTATTTCTGTGTGTTGGAAACTGAAAAGGGAATGAACCAACCTAAAATTTAATACAGTCCTTTCTAGAAAATCCAGTTTCCTCACACAGATAAAAATTGAAGTTCCTACCCATTCCTAGGTATGTAGAATAATTTGAAGAAAAAGAAAGACAGCATCACTTCCACCCCCCCTCAACAAACCCTTAAATGACCTGACATTGGCTGCCCTCCAGCTTCCCTTTTGTCCACTCTTTATCACTGGCTGGATTCTGGCTGAACAAACCATGTGTCGTTCCAAAAAACACTTTATTCCAAAGCTAACCTTGGTCCAAGGCTCACATTTAATTATGGCTCAGATTCATGGCTTCGTTGTTATTACTGTCAGCTTCACTTTCAACCTCCCACCAGACATGGTTGTTTCCTTTATCCAACACCTCTGTTCCAACTGCCTTCCCATCTCATCCCTTTCCAGTTTCTATCCTGCCTACTGTCTGCCTCACTCACCTTCCAATGACTGACATTTGAGTGGGGGGGGGGGGGTTCAGCCTGCCAAACCAATACAGAAACAACATTTGTTCATGTCGTTTAACACAATTATAGCACATTTATATCACCAATGTAGTTTAGGCGAAACTAAATTTAGCTGTTAAAGCAACAACTGAACCAGAAAACTGCATCAAAGCTGTTGGTGGACGTGGAAAAAAACCCACTGGTCCCAGGATTTAGCTTTTGAAAGGCATCAAACGAAAATCAGACATTGCTTTTGCATTTTCAAAACAATAAAACAAAACAGATCAGGACTAAAGAGGTTAAAAAACAACGACATGATTCAAAGGGGAAATTCAAGGTAAAAATACATTAGTGTCTGAGCTGCTGTAGACTTTATGAGATATGAGTAAAGTTGACATCACTGGTGAAAAAAGAGAGACTAGAGTTTCCCATGATGCATTTTGATGAGCCACTGAGCTCTGAGAACATTTTCTTTGTTCTGATCAGCTTTTTGTTAATGCACAACAGCTCTGGAGTCAAAGACTCAACAAAGACGCAAAATAAGAAGATTTTCTTGTGGATCGTGAAGAAGGTTTGGTTCTGTTCCAAGGCTGATTTGCCATATATGGTAGGAGCTTGAAGCAGAATCATGAGGTTCTCTGGTGTGTTCTTTGAGCTCTAATTAGTTGCGAAAGGAGCCAAAACATGCAGTCTGTAGAAGGCTCTTGTCATAACTGATACTAATGGAGCAAGAAATGTCTGTCATCAGTTACATAGTTTGCTTTGAAAAGTTCTGCATCAATATAATTATCCAGGTGATTGTGTGAGCTTCATATATATACAATTTTATAAACAGCTATTATAGCCTAATCAGTGTTTAACCTACAATTAAAATTATGAATCACAAAAGCAGTTTGACAAACATTTGTTACAATTCATATTTTGAAAATGTATCGATTAAAATTCAACAAGTAACCCTTTAAAAGACCCTAGCTTTATCTCCAGTACTGACACTTTTTCAACTATGGCGAATGGTCTGTCCATTCCCTTTTATTATCTTTATGATGGTTGTGCTGCTCAGATTGGAGCATTTAACCAATCGCATTCCAGCTGTCCTTTGTTGCCAGGCAGGGTCAGAGCTAAAGAGGCCTTTACTGTCCGTTGTGCAGGCCCTTTAATGCAAAAATCTAATGTTGGATATTCATTTCCTTCCACCAATCAGATTTTGAGTTGATGTCAGCAGGGCCTTCCAGCAGGCTTAGACAACGTCACGGTAATCAGACCTTCATCTTGGACAGAAGTTTCAGGACTACAGGAAACATTCCCCACATTGTCCAGGTTGACACAGAGCCACGCAGCACAGTTTGATCCATCTCAGTTAACAACAGAGCTGAATCTAATGTAATGTTTTGCAGGAAAAGCTCCCACTGACCTCCTGGACTCTCTTCATCAGAAAAATCTGAGTGAGAGCATGAAGCAGCTAAGCATGATAATCTACATGACAGGGTCATCTAACTTTTTTGAGGAAAGACAGGAGGATGGATTTTGTCTTTAAATATTCAGATTTTTTGATGAGGGAAATGGTAAATATAATAATAAATATTATTTCAAAGTTATGTCTGTGAAGACTCTCAGTCAAACAGGTTGATTCCTTCATAGTAGTAGGTTTAAAGGTTGTCATCTGGACTTAGTTTTTAAAGTTAGAAGACGTTTCACCTCATATCCAAAAGGCTTTGTCAATACTGAATTAGCTAAACCTACTACTATGATTTCAAATTTATGTGGTTATTTTCAATGTTTTGTGCTGGCTAATTGCATAGTGTTTATTTGGAAGCATAAAAATGGTTGATGAGGGGTTGAGTGATTCCGACGAAGCACCACTGAAGGCTCAGGTGTGTAAAGCACAGGCCGCCACTGAGATTTATGGGATATCAAAGAGTGTGTGTCATTTAACTGTTGCCAGTGACATCTTCTGTGATAAAGAGGGTTAAGACGGAAGAAGTGTGAGAATTATCTTTCCTTTTAAGGTAACTTTTAAACTACAACAAAAGAAAAGTAAAACTAAAAAAACGTATTTCATCTGGGAGCCAAATCATTTACATTCAATTGTGCATTAAAACTTTCATCAACAAGAAGTAATAACACTGTGCTCTAAACATTTTCTTTTACTTTTTTCAGGTTTGACCTTTTGTTATTTTTTATGTTTTGCATTTCAGTTGGTTTTTTTTTCTGTTATTTCTTAGCATTTTACTAAGAAGTCCGGCATTGTTTCCAGCAGCTTTGAATTCCCATTTGTCATGCCGGCTACACAATGTAATTTACTAAGCACATATTATTCTTGTAGGTTGTTCCATTTCACTGGGAAAAGCCAGGATCTTTTATTTTGACTGAACAAATAATACTCACTGAGAATAAGAGAGAAAAAAACACATTTTCACAGACATCTGGTTGAAATATTACCAGAATGTAGTTTTTTATGCTTTTATTTCATGCACTTCAGATCTGAGATCTATACTAAGAAGACGACACTTCACATTCTATAGGATTCCATATATTTAGAATCATTTTAACCATTTATTTTCATTATTGTGATCATTTCAATCTGTTTTTCTGAATAAAATTCACAATGAATGGTATGAGTATCCATATGTTTAGCTCACCTTTGCACAAATAGTTTGAGTGAAAAAATGAAACATTTCACATGGGTTGGTCCGAATGCATAAGTATGCGTGTGTGAACAATGGTTGTATAGAGAACATGTTGACGTGTTTTGTATGTGGGCATTTTTGGAGCCAACAGGTATGTTTGTGGCATTTGGGTGTGTGTGTGGACAGGCCCCGCCCCCTTTGGACTGTAATGATCATAAACATCCAGCAACTTGTTGCTTTATGTTGCTTGTTATTCTACCCCCTCTCTTCTATAATCCCCCTCCTATACCCCAGACATCCTCTTCTCTTCTTCCCTTCTTTTCTGTCTGGTCCAACAAACAACTGTTACAAATATAAGTAAGATGAATAAAACTTTGCCTAAAGTACAAAAGCAAAAGAGGTTTATTTAAATATACACCTAGTGTATCAAATGTTTCATAACGCCTATTGTCACAGTAAAATATGTCCAACCCAAGAGGTTTTCAGCTCTCATCTGTCTGCTCAGCTGCTGCACAGGACAAGTTAAAAAAAGAAGAATAAGAAAACATGTTTTTCTAATAAAGTAGTCAGTTTATTAAAGTCTGTCCGTCAACAAGTTGGCTGTTTGTCCAAAATCCAAAACTAATGTAAAGCAGTTTCCATATACACTAGAACCAAACAGCCTTTTTGATGGAATTTGTTTTATTTTCAAAGACCTGATCATCTTTTGATCCACCATTAAGTGTTTCCATTTTTGTTTATCATATGTATTCAGTTTTTAGAAAAAAACCTAAAACCTGTGTCTCTTAGGACAGTTTCTGCAGAGCCATTATTAGTATTCTTAGAAATTTGCCTCTGGGGAGGGGGTGGGGCCGTTGGTGAAGAACAACCCTACCCCTCAAAAAACTTGATTTGCTTTGGAGGGGGTCTTTAGGTAGAGATTCAGACTTATAAGGCACATTTCAGATTAACAAAAAGCTAAGTTCATGCCATCCTCATTGAATCCCATTTTTTGTGAGTTTCTGTACGAAATTCTGTTGCATTAGAAAAAACAGCATTCACTTACATTTGTTAAGGAGTTATTTTATTAAAAAGAAAGTCAAACTGTGAAGTCCAGAACTTGGTAAATCATTTTTAAAGAGCTTTTACCCTGCACAGCAATGCAGTTTGCCCACAGAACTACACATACGGGCTGTAAAGACTCCTGACTACATTTGGGACTGATGAAAGGCAAAGATCAGTGTCTGATAACATACTTTATCTGCTGCGATCATCTGACATTACATTGTTCTAAATATGTTAATGGTGTAAGCCGTTGGTATGAATACAGATTTTTGAACAGATTTGTCATCTTCAAAGGCTGGCAGCCCCACAGACATCTGGTGCCAGCCTTTGAAGGTAAGCCACGCATGCTTTTGGTAGGAGAGATCTACCGCACTCATAAAGGAGCACCAACATTTAGCCTCTCTTTTTTTCTAACATGTCGCGTAAAAATAAGCTCAGTTGTGTGTGTGTTTTTTTAGGATGGATCCTTTCCGTCTCATTTTGAAGATATTTTATTGTCCACAGAAACAAAAACAAACCTTTCTGTGTGGCGTTTGTATGTTCTTCCCGTGCATGTGTGGGTTTTCTCCGAGGACTTCGTCCCCCCCCCCCCCCCCCCGATGCTAAATTGTCCTTAGGTGTGAATGTCAGAGTGCATGGGTGTGTGTTTGTGGACTAACTACCCTGTGACAGACTGGCGACCTGTCCAGCATGTCCCCTGCCTTCGCCCACAAGTGGCTGTGATAGGCTCCAGCAGCCCCGTGACCCCGAAAGGGAAAAACGGATTAGAAGATGAATGAATGAGGCTTTTTATATTTTACTTAGTTTAAGGTTTGTCATGGATTAGCTGCTGTGCTCTTGCAATGATAAATTATTAATAAAAAACGTTTATTTAAGATACTTTTTCCATGGGGTGACATTTTACTAAGATTTTTTGACACTGCTTTTTTATTTTTAATTAGTTATAATACAAGAAAGCTCTCAGCTGTGAGGCTTGGCAGTATTTGAATGATGATTTGAGCTTGTTTCACACTTAAACTCAGAGATGAAGACAAGTTTGAGTTTAAAAGGTTAAAGGCAAATTGTGACGAGTTTTTATCCAATGGAATTTGAGCCAGCAACCCTCTGCTTAAAGGTTCATATCTGCAATAACGATGCCAGAAATGACAAGATGATTAATATTATACTTTGTTTATCCCACAATGGGGAAATGCTTGTCCACATTTTGGCCCATCCCCTGGGGGGAGCGGTGGGCTGCAGGCTATCTGCGCTTGGGGGGCGAAGGCTGGCTGGGGAGAGCTGGGATTAATCCGCCAACCCTTTGGTTGTTGGACAACCTGCTCTACCGCCTGAGCTAAACTACCACCCTTTGTATAGTATAGTAAACCATCATATCAGACGCTCAGACATACTTCAGACTTATGGATCTGTGCATTTATTTATTCTCTCATATTTTTGGATCAATTTATGACTGAATATCTTAATTAGGTTTGATGTATCCATTAACACTTTAGTCTTTTTTTTGATTGCTTGAAATAATAATAATAATTATGTCTTTTTGGAATGTTGGAGCACTTTTTTGTGACTCTTTGTCCATATGTAGTTAGTCTTGGTGTGTGGTTCAATTGTGCACAGATCTTTTTTCTGCTCTGCTTGCTCCTTCATCTCCTTCCTTTTGACCTGTGACGTTTGCAGATAAGGTAAAAATAAAAAACCAAAAGAAAATGGAGGAGATTTCTTTTTTTAGATTTTGGACAAACTGGAAATGTCTAATTTCTCCTTCTTTTTTTAGCCAAATGAAAGAGTAAGCACTTTTTATTGTTATCTTCCACACTGTCCTGCAAAGCGATGGCAGTTGGTGAGCAGATTTTAGTGCGTTTCTCTATAAATCATGTCATTTCCTGCCGCACCGTTGAGGTCATCATAAAATACCTGCAAGACCATCATTTTTTCAGCAGCCTTTTTTTTCTCCCCCTTTTATTGTGCATTGGTGAACGTCTTCATTACATTCATTACAGCACAAAAAAAAACATCAGGGGAGTAGCACCAAAGCGTTAGCTCGATGCTCCATCGAGTCCTATCGGTATAACAATGTAATTTAAACAAACAGGGAATCATAACTCCATTAAGCCACTGGTGGTCTGAAATCTCATATCAGTATTGATCATTATGGCTACCATTACACTGAAAATATTAAATTAGACAGGGAAGAAGACTGTGAGCAACGATATAGCCTTCATGTTTGAATTTGTTCCAATAAAATCTGCATCATTTGACACCGAGTCAACTCCATGGAAGAGAGAATGTCACAATGATGTTGCTGACTGATGGCAGCTTTGTTGCCTTATCACACCTTCAAAGGCTTCTTTTTTTTTTTTTTAAGCGATGCCCGTTAAACTAGCGTCTTCTAGCGTGTACCTTTTGATCTATCTTCAACTGAGTGCTATCACGGTGGTTAATATTACATCTCTTCTGGTGGTCCCAGAGCTCACAGACAGGCTGCAGGACCCACTGAAGAATGAACCTGCCAGACGAAATGAAGCTTGTTCCAGGTTTTTGTATTATTAACCAACAGTAGAATCCATTTAAAAGTCTCATCTGCAGGATGGCTCCCCAGTCACTGCTACAGGATGGAACCGATCTTTTGTTTCACTGGAATAAGACGGGATGTTATGAACGTGGCTCCTTCTGCCTGTCATTGCTCCTCTCTCAGCGGAGTTGTAAGCAAAATGTTTTACGTCTTTTCGTTCAATAGGTTTCTGAATCACAGCGGTTTATTGAAAATGACAAATTCATGAATTGGCTATGATGTATTCCCAAAGAAAAAGAACTATTTAAAGATACTTTGAAAGCTTAGTCAGGTCCAATATTTCAAAGACAGGCATTAATAGTAAAACAAGCAGAGGTCCTCAACATGTGACTCATAATTTTATATTTTTAGTGCACATATAAGATTTTGACCACCTCTGACACTTAAATAGAAAAAAGACAACTGTATAATTTGCAAAAACCAAAATAATCATAAATACAATCCAATTAACCGTAGCATTTTTATTTCTCTAGGTAGAGATGAATATATCAAATTAAATCAAATCATCTTTATTTTAATTTCCCCTCAATGTGACTGGAGTCAAAAAAGGCACTGTTCATTAAAACCTCAAAACATTAAACAACGAAAAAATTAAAACAATTGAAAAGTAAATTGGAAAAAATAAAAAAAGGTGAAATAGTAAAACAGCATTGCAAAAGGAAAAATTCATAATTCATGTTTTACACTGCAGCCTAGGATTCAATGAACCGCTACTGATAAAAATGATCCCTAATGATTTACAAAATGTATTTTTTAAAGGTATATCAGTAAAAATAAATAATAAAATGATCCTCAACAAAATCTGCAAAAAAGGACTTGCTGGCTAAAAGTAGCTTCAACAACACACCCATTCCACTCATAACGGGAAAAAGAGTTAGGATTAGGATGTTACGTGCCAACAACATTTAACCTTGGATGCACTTAAAACCCGTGCTGGTAATGCCGGAAATCCACATGATTTTTTTGTACAGCTTCTCAGAAGCGGCGTTTCTGCATATCCGCCAGCTCACATACTGTCTGCATACTGTCCTCTGCTTAGAGACACGGTTCTCCTGAGTCCGGCAGCTCGCTCACGTAGAGCAGCTGGATGGACTGCGGTCCAAAGACTCCCTTGGAGGGTACACCGTAACAAAACACCCTTCCCCTGCCCGCAAATACAAAGCTACCAGTCCGGCTGCTCTGCTCAGAGACGTGTGGCAGCCGGCCGGTCCTGTTCGCACTCAATAGCCTTCTCTGGAGCGCCACATTGTCTACATATGACAAAAGCCAGCGCAGTAAAAACCCCGAATCGGAAAAGGTTGTTTACATGCACCCCAATCGGATCAACACTTGGCATAACCCACCTATCTTGATCGGAATATATTGCTTATACTTCTTTACTTTTAATGTTTTTTTCAGTAAAACTAAGCCATCTATGCCAGTAAACAAGCTGCTAGTTGGCTTTGAAGAGCTGTAAAGATACAAATGTTATTGTTACATTGAAAGTCAAATGGTAAATGAAGAAAAAAAAGGGTCGTTTAGAACACATATAAATGCAAATATCAGACTTCACATCATCAACATGACAAAATAAAGAACCCCATCTAAAAAGATTGTGTTCCCGATCTCTGCTGCTGCCTTGTCATCTTATTACACACAGTCTGTGAACACAAGGAACCTCCAAATTTCAACCAGCTCAGACTATCAATCACTGTCGGTCCGCACATTTCCTACTTTTCTCTGCTTTTTTGTACAGAGATCTGGATCTGGAAAAAAGGGAAAACCAAGTTAAAGCTCTTTAAGTGGGAAAAAGAAATCTGGCTTTCTATACGACAGCAGTGCAAATCAGAGTATGGTGCGAGTCTGCCTGTGCATTCAACTTTATGAAAGATTTTAGAGGGAACTGAGATTTTTTGGTAAGAACATATTAAACATACACTAACGGAATCTGATTTGCATGCATTTAATGAGTCTCAAATTCCAGTCCCTTTAAATCAAATGTCAGTTGGGCAGACAGTGGAACTGTGATGCAAAAAAAAAAAAAAAGCAAACAAATTCCACCAAATGTGGGGAGAAAAAACAAGTTTGATTTGTAGACATTGACATTTTCATGAAGGTATGCAGAACAAGATAAAGAGCGAGTAACTGACATTCAAATGCATCTTTTCTTTTGGGATGTTTCTGCAAAGAAGCAGCCATCAAAGAATGTTACCATAGCAGCTAAGCAAGAAAAAAATGCATAAAAAAGCCACATTACTGTAAAACTGCTCTGTGTGGTGGCTCAAAAAAGGACAACTATCATGTTAAATTTAAGGTTTCAGAATTAATTGTGGTTGATCCGATCTATAAAGGATCATTGCAAGCATGGCAGCAACATCTAGTCTTCTTTAAACAAACTTAGTGTAAACTCCGACTTCTGCATGAGCCGTCTTGACTGCCTGGGGGTGAGACTGGTCACACGGGTGTTAAACTTACTGGAGGGGAAAGCCTGTTGCTTTGAGCGATAACGACAAACACATTTCAGAGCTCCACAGTAACAAGCACTGTCACAAACTCATGATCAGACTACAAATATGTGTGAAACAGGCAGCTACTTTAATTAGTGACACCCAGGGTTTACATTTGGGGGTCGTCTGAGGCATTTTACCTGCACAAAATTCCATTTCAGTGGAAATAACTCCACATGCATCAGTTATGCATGCACTGTACAAATGCAAGGTTTACACATTGCAGTTCAGCCATTTCACATCAAGCGGAACACAAACTGTGATTAAGTCTGTTCATGTGTGCATTTGGGGTTTGTGTCATTTTTACCACACTGCAATAAAAATGCATGATTACAACAGGTCTCATGAATAAATTCAGCACACAAAATCAAAGGATGCGCAACAGAAAAGACATCACAAAGTTTCACTCCGGGCAACATTCAGAAGTTATGCCTTTTTGAAGTAATAATTTTACTTTCAATTAAAAGTAAATATTAAGACTTCTAGGGGTCATTTCCAAAATGACTTGTTCTTTTTTTCTATGTATAATTAGACAATTGGAAAAAAATATTTTTAAATTCTACGACAGAGCTTCTATAAAAATAAAAACAATTACGAAAATAAAGTTATGAAATTATTTTAAATAACATTGGAATTTGACAAGAAATGAGTTGTAAAATTCAGGGAAAAAAGACAACATATTACAATCTAAAAGTCTTCAAATAATGAGAAAAAAAAGTCCAAATAAAAGCCAAAAAAACAAACTAATATTGTGTTTTAGTATGAGAGACGTAGAGCACATCATAAGCGGTCACTTTAGCATTGATTTCACAAATAAAGGAAATACTTAGTCACTTATGCCTCGTTTCCACTGAGCAGTACGGTCCGGTCCAGTGCAGTTCGGTATTTTGAACATTTCCTTTAATAAATTGACCCATTAAACTGGACTTAACCGTACCATTTTTGGGCCCTGGATGGTTCTAGGTCCATAGAAAATGGAACGGACCGATTGTGCCGATGTACTGTTGAAACCCGTTGATTCACTGAAGGTCATTATGACAAAAGACAGCGGCAAACAGCATGAAATGCTTTATGTATGCGAAGTAACAGAAGCCAAGCAGAAAAAAAATGAGCGGCTGGATGACCTCCACTTGTTAGATTCACCCCACATGTTCTAAACCGGACCGGACTAGACCGGACGGCTCAGTAGAAATGAGGCTTTGGTGAGTCAACATTGACTTTTTGTTAGTATAAGGACATTGAAAAGAATTTGCAGGAAAATGGACCTAACCAGAAGATTCTTGACCCACAAGGAATGGATTTGCAGTGGGCGCACCGTTTACACCGTCAGCAGTACCGGCAATATCATTGCAGAGGTCCAAATGCATTATGGGACATGGGTAGCTACAATAAACTACAGCCTTAAGACATCACCATAAATGACTGCATTGATGGATTTACTCGGCACAAAATGTAGATGAAGGCTGACGCCACCAATTTTTGTTTTAAAAAAGCATTTTCCCCATAAAATTGTGACTTATTTTTCATAATTTCATGACTGTAGTCTTGTGACTTTTTTCTTTATTTTCGCAATGTTGTTTTTCTTAATGTTGGTCCTAATGCTTCATCGTAACTTGTTATTTATTTTTAAAAGGGGACCCATTTATCCCAGTCACATAAATGATATGCTTAGATGCAAAATTGAAACAAATGTTGTAAATAAACTACAATAAATATGTCATACATTGTTTATGTTATCCACTTAAACACCCAACTTCACTTATTAGTTCCAGCAGCCACCAGACTTCTATAAAAAGTAAATACTTATGAGCATATGGGTCAATGAAACCTTTGGATGAAACCATATTTCTTTCTGTGTGTATGGCATTTAAAGAGGCAAGCTGCTTCTGAGCATGTTTATTATCCCGTATTGCTCTATCTGACTATATTGTGTGAAGCTGAGGTCATTTCACAGCGTTGGTTACCTGAGGGAACTTGACATTTAAATAGGCCTCCTCATTATCGCCCTTGCTCGCCTTTCGGTGCCTGCCTTGCTCTCTTGTCCTTGTCCCTGCACACTTGATGTTAGCTCACTTTTCAAGTTCTCCATTCACTCTTGTCTCTCCACCCCGCTTTCCGCTCTGCATGCTGGTCGGCCGTTTCCTGCTGCCGAAATCTTCTTTCCCTTCATTTCTTCTTCTCCACTCAGTAACCCATCGAAAAACTCCTCACGCTGGGGCTCGCTTACTCCCCCTAAGCTTGAGGAAAATCCATCTCAACAAATCCTATGACGGCACACTTGAAACACCCACCACTTTCTACCAGAGGAAAGCATCAAAGATCATAGATTATCAACAAAACGCACATCTGACGGTGAAAAGGAGGCAGGATTTAACTCACAGCTAGAGCAAAACAGAATGATCATTTAAATGATGAAGCAACTTCATCAGTACCACAGAAGATGCATCTAAGTGGTTTAGCAATAGACCGTAAAAGACCAAACAAGCCACTGGGACAAAATAAAGTTCATTGAATTAAACCGATAGGAAATGCTTTGGTGAAGGCGCATTTCTCATGACTTCTGTTACCTCAGGGTGTCTAATCAATTTCCAAATATAAAAAAACGAACGATTCTCAAATCTTTTTTAAAATGCTCTTGGAGATCCCTTTTTATAACCTCAGATGAACTCAAAAAGCAACAAAAAATAAACTCCCATTTCTGCATTTTTTAATTTATTCATTTACAAAAGTTTTCCTAGAAATTGTCAGACAGCAAGCCAGAATTTTCAAAAAGATGTCTGAAGAGAAAAGCTCGGCTGAAATCACAAGATCTGAGGCTGTGATCTGCTTCCCGTGGCGCTGAAAACATGTCATCAGACGTCTTTGTGTGTTATCACACTTACTTGTATGTTTTTGTGTTGTTTGTTTTCTTGTAATAATGGAAGTGATCAAAGTCGAGTTTTTGCTTCTACTGCAGCGTATCTAACAATCTAACATATTGCTCAGAAATAAAAAGGTATACAGTGCCCTTTTAATTTAAAAAACGCCTCTGGCAGCTGAGATCACAATGTGTTTAATGAAATAGAAACAGCAGGAGGGAGAACTG
This sequence comes from Oryzias sinensis, assembly GCA_037389245.1. Taxonomy (NCBI): domain Eukaryota; kingdom Metazoa; phylum Chordata; class Actinopteri; order Beloniformes; family Adrianichthyidae; genus Oryzias; species Oryzias sinensis. The sequence goes on from CM074488.1 coordinate 55,815,239, forward strand.
AACTCACCAGGAAGGAAGATCTCTGGCTATGCTGTCGGGAATTAAACACAAAGCTGCAAAGGAGGATCCAACTTCCTAAATTAATTGAGTCCTTATAACTAGAACGCCAGTCCTGCAAGGTCCTCTGAAATGAAACAGGGCTCCTTATAGCAGTTCCTTGTCATTGTTTTCCTTAAAAAAGGTTGTAGAACATGAGAAAGAACTAAAGGAACACCATAAAATATTAACAACAGGACAGATAAGGAGGTACTTTAACCATAACGACAAAAGTCAAACCATCAAAAGCAACAGCATTTCAAAATAAAACAAACATAACATTTCCAACATTAAACTAAAACATAAAACCTAAATTTGGAAAAAAAAACACCATAAAAGTGGGGGAACAAAAGATGACAAACACTAAACAATTTTAACACATTAATTGGATATTCTGTTTTTTTTTTTTTGCATTTTTACTTGGCAACAAATTAATTTTAATTTCCTGTTTTTAATTACTGAATAATGCATTTTCTTATATATTTTAATGTAAGATTTATTATTTTTAGTTGCATATTTTTACCATGGGTTGTTTAAGGTATAAGTGTTGCACTGACAAGGAAGCACTTTTAATTTTATACGTATTTTCTGGACTATAAGTCGCTCCGGAGTATAAGTCGCACCAGAACAAAAATGCATTATAAAGTAGAAAAAAACACAGATAAGTCGCACTGGACTATAAGTCGCATTTTGACGGGAAATTTATTTGACAAAATCTGAGACCAAGAACTAATAAGTTCCACAACCTCATATGACACAATCATAGCAGACTGTTTATCTCATAATTACACAGTAATTCTTTCTCATACTTATTTATTCCTTTCATGAAGCATCATTGTCCAACTAATACTCTGTTTTCATCCTGTATTTGTAGAATGTAGTCATTTTTATTGCATTTCTGAATCTATGAAATCATTGGAAAATAGAATATTATGTTGTTAGCCTTCAAGATCTTATTGTAAAAAAAAGTTTACTGATTCTCTGAGTCACTTAACATACTCTAAACACTTAAAATACCTCATACATCAAATTGACCCAGGAACATCATCTCTGTTCCTCACAAATGAACATAACAGGAGGGTTAACAATGGATTTATTTCAATTTAGTTCTAATATAAGTCGCTGCGGAGTATAAGTCGCACCCCTTGCCAAACTATGAAAAAAAGGGCGACTTATAGTCCGGAAAATACGGTAGTACCTGCGACAATGGAAAATAAAGATCGAATCAATTTATTTGATCTAACAATGAAACAGCTGAGATCTTAAATATTCTTTAGGACAGGGGTCCCATAAACGTTGATCGATCACAGAGGCAATGTGGGTAGCTTTTTAAATTCAGATTTAATGTACATTTTTAAATATATCCTCTTAGCTGTGAAGTATGTCACTTGAGTGACATGCAGAAAGGCCAATCGAACATGTAGGTGTACGCTACTGCACACGTGTGTTCAATAACACTGAGGGAAACGCTCCACTGGCATGAACCAAAGGCAGGAATCCTTGAATGAATGTGCGAGTGTGCTGTTGTTGCACAGCATCCATGTGTCATCGTGGAGTTGGCAGCCATCTTTAATAAGGAAGTGAAGACTTTCAGCTTCATTTCCCGATTTATAAAGGCAGCAGGTCAGCTATGTGGGAAACCGCAGCACTTGCTGACTTTCATGGATTCGGAAAAAAGTTTCAGTGGACCTTTTCTAAAAGCTCTTATCAGTGACGTTAGATCTGAAGAAACCATCATCTGCATTCATCAACGTTCTTATTTCAACATGGAAAAAGCAGAGAGCGCTGTGAGGATCATGTTCTTTGATCACTGCTTTGATTTTGCCTGCGCTGTCTCTATAGCCATCTGAGCTGTTGGCTATCTAACAGGGAATTAGACCACAGTTTGTGAGGCGGAGTCCCAATGGGAGTTTTTCTCTCCTTATTCCTCTTCACCTCAGCACAAGTCAAAGTCTTGTCATCTGAAATGATGCTTGGATGGCTTTGCAGTTGTCTTGTGTGGTAAAGAGTGGATGCACATTATCAAGCGATCTTGTGTGACATAGCTGGGGGGGGGGGGATCTTATTGCTAAAAACAATTTTGTTTTGAAGAGGAGGTGGAAGTGGAATAAGTATAAAGATACCCGGATGTTTACCTACACCACACTGATCTGTTTTTGCGATGTTGAGGTTGTTTGACAAAAAAGACAGAGATCAGAATCTTCCCTCTTGAGGAAGTCCTTCAGTGTCTGCGACAAGATGATGCTCTTTTCTATCAGAATGAACTGAAAGTGCAATTTCCTCTGGCATCCTCTTTTGGGCCGGCAGCATCAGCGGCCCTGAATGAAAGAAACAGATTACATAGATAAAATAAAAGCACTGGATCTGTGGTAGAAGCAGTGTAGGAACCACTGTAAAAAAAAAAGAAAGCCTCAAAGGCCGACAAAACCTCACATTGTAAAAAAGATGGCAGAAAATACAAAATATTTAATACGTGATAATGGCTCTCAGTGTTACGAGATGGGCCCCTTTTAGATTGAAATCTTTCTGCAAATTTAATCCATCTTTTTTTATTTTGTAAATGGAAAAGGAGGAAAAATGCTGTATTATCACAAATATTCAATGTGTGAAACGTCTTTTAAGAGAAAAGGAAAGTTACCAATAAATTCTTATCTGGAAACATGTTTTATTAAACATTAACTTATAAAAAATGAATGGAAGGCACTATTTGTACCTAAGGGCAGGTTTAAAGTTACGGTTAGGGTTAAACTATGTGCGGGCAAGGCAGCAATGTGCATTTTGGCCATTTCTTGTGGTTGGTCAAACGTGAAGATGTGCAAATGACATTGGCCAAAATGAAGTGGGTGGAACATCTAAAACTAGGAGAGTCAAATTATCTTGTTAATCACAATAAGGTAGCAAATTTTTTTTTTGAATCCCGTTATTCTCGTTTTTAATCTATAACTATTGTCGTGTTTTTAAAAATAAAAAACAAAAGGTCCAACTGTTTACTTGCATGAACTCAGCTGAAAACGCCTCTTCCATTGCTCCCATCTTGTTGTGTAGCTATTGCTGTGCATGGCTGCTGTGATGTCATTAATGTGCGACTTTGTAGTTATTTAGTCAACCAATGCAAACAAGCCCACAACGCCACAGTTATTATGTTATATCTCTTATGTAAGGGATAAAGTCCCACCAGATGTTCGTTATAATGATGATCGCATCGGATGGTAAACCGTGGAATGAGGAATGTCCACGTTTGTAATAAGAAGTTTGTGGTTAATATTTTTTGGATTGCTCAGAAAAGTCTTCCTGCTATTTTATCTGTGAAATTAGAGACTCTAGACCTGGTGTTTTGTTTTCTATTAAGTGTATGAAATAAAAATAATTATAAACTAATAAATTTTACGTATAAACTACGTAAAATATACGTAAACTGCGTAATACTTAACCGACTGACTCAAAACCCCATCGGCCCAAACCCTCCAGGGACATCTGTGCAAGAAAGACTTATGAACGTTGCTTTATCACGCATGCATCAATTTAATACGTGGAAAATGCACAAAGTGTACGTTTACATTTTGTAAGGAGGTCAATTAGAGGTCATTTAACAAGCATAATAGTACAGGTTTAGGGCTTTTGGTTTGAATTAGAACTCCAAAGATAAAATAAATTGTAAATAAACAGATTTGGGTGATATGAGGTTTTTAGAAGAGTATTCTTCACTGGTGGATTACTCTCTCTTGCTGAAGAACCTGTTCCTTTGTTGCTGCACTCCCCATATTCATATCTAAGACAAATCTGTTGACTGTGTCCAAAAGCCCTCAGGTCAGCAGAGTGTCAGCATCACAGAAATGTCTGGTAAATCACTTTGACATGCAGCTCTGCTTTCCTGGATCCAGCCAAAAGCTGTGGACACGATGTGAAACAAGGTTGACTTTGAATGAGCATCACAAAATAAGAGAAAAACAGTAAGACTAGCAAAGTTAAAATTACGCTCTCGTCTTTTATTATTTTGGTTTGTTATTCTCATTTGGCGGCCGTGGTGCAGCGGTAGGGCAGTCGACCCATGATCGTAAGATTGCAGGTTCAATTCCCGCCTTGCCCATCAGTCAATGTGACCTCGGGCAAAGCGCTGAACCCCACCTTGCCTCTGGCAGGAGGTTGACGCCTGTGTTCGGCAGCGGAGCCGCCACCAGTGTGTGAATGTGTGTGTGACTGTAAAGCGCTTTGGGCCTTGTAGGTAGAAAGTAGACGCCATTTACCATACGCCATTTTTAGTGGTCATCTGCAGTAGGATTAAATTATGAGAGAGATTCTGAACTATTCTACTGATCTAAACTGTTACAGATTTCTAGTCTCCACATCTTTAACGACCTGGCCTCATCGCTTCTCTGGTGGCCTCCTCCTTATCTTGCCCAATCTTCCTAACTAGATGCCTGAAAGTTGTTTAAAGATACTGCGACAACCCTATTTTCAAGATTTACGCTCTCAGATGCAATTACAAGAAATATCAGGTAACTTTGTGCCAAAAACAAGCTATTCTGTGCACCTTAGTGTCAGCCTGGCTTTCACAATGACTGTTTCCTGGACAGTGAACCTCAACAAAGATCAGCAGGTCACTGGTGCTGTTAAAACTTCGCCTTTTTTGTTTTATCTGCTGAAGGAAGCTGATAATTAAGCTGTCAGCGGTAAGCACAGCTAAGCTAAGAAATCCTGCAGATCCCAGGAAACTGACCAGACTAAAGAACTAAAGTTCCTTTGGGTACTTCTTTCACATCTTATCAGGTTTACAAATAAAGTAAAATAAATACTAATATTTTGACTGAACACAAAAAAGCTAAACATAAAGCTCTTAACAAGAAGAGACATTTACTAACATTACACATGAGAGTTTTTTGGCATTTATACATAATTTCAATAATAATATCATAGTAAGCTTGTTTCAGGTCACATTTTATGCTGCAGTTTAACACAGTGTATTTAAAAAGGAAGATGCAATTGTTTAATTAGGGTTTTTAAGAAATAAAGATTATCACAGCATCTGCAATAAAACTATATTTCACACACATAAAAACAATTAAAACCAGCTTAAAAATAATGCAATGTAATAAAAGCGTAAGTTTTTAAAAGGGAATGATGCTTATCAGCGTCAGATCTTACTTGCACTTTTTAGTTTTTTCATACATATTTGGAACAAAACTGCCCCCCTGGTGCATCTTTCAGAACCGTTTTGGTTTCCCCATGCCCCATGATTCTTCTAAACACCAAACCATTTTTTTAACACAGAACTACAATAGATATGCACAATGATATGTCTAAAGCTACAACAGGAATTAACATTTTGACGTCATGTTTGGCAAAAAGGTTAATGGTTAGAATACATTTATGAGCAAGTCAAGCTTTTTTTTTTGTGGAGTTTTGGTTATATTTGCAACTGCCAGCAGTGTCAAAGTATCTTTCAACAAAATGAGTAAGAACTGCGCAATGAAAGTGTCTCAAAGGAGCTGCAGAAATTAGGTAATTAGAGCGAACGTGAATCACCATATGGCTACTCTCACCACCATGTCCATAAGGAAAACTCGGAATTCATTGAAATGCCAAAACCAAACGTCAAGAAACATATTTATCCTTGCATGTGTGCATCAATCAAAGACATTTTTGCTTTACACTTATTGTTGACAGCTTGAAGTCATCAACATTATTTTAGACTGTAGTTTGCATTACAAGTAAAAATAACAAAAACACAAAAAGGTAGGTTTATATTACAGTTAGTTTTTTTGAAAAAGTGATAGTTTTGAAGGAATTACAAAAATAAATGCTTGAAATAAGATTTGAGTTTATGTCTGAAAACAACTAATCAACAAAGGTATAATCCAGACTTTTCTGTTCACACCAACACCATGTGAGTCACCAAAGTATTATTGATCACTCTGATCCAGCTTACTGCGCTCCTGCAGCTCCTTAAATCAAGCCATCAAAGAGCTGACCTGGCTCCCATGTCCCACAGTGACTAAGCTAATCTCATTAAGGAACAGAATATACCCACACTTTCTCCTTGATCCCCTCAAAAGGTGAAATAAAACTTTTGGTTCTTTGTTTAGGTTGTTTAATCTCACTAAAATGTGAAAACAAATTATCTTAGGGAACGGAAGAAAGGCAATTTTCCGGGCATTTCTTTTAGCACAATTTATTTACAGACAAAAATAAAAGCACAGATAATGATTGCAATAGGATTGTAAATAAGTTATGAATACAAATGGATGTAAAACCAAAACAAAAGTGTCAGATGTACTTTCAGCTGTGATCCACTGACTTTGAAAGGATAGATTTGCCCTTACAGGTGGATACGGGCCTGTCGTAGGTCATAGCCTGGTTGATGAGCCCCTCAAGTGAAAATGTTCATGCAGATTTTTTCTAATGCCATGCTGCCGGCGACTAGTCATATCCAACACATTAAGTAGGGATGAAGTTGGTGAGACGCATGCGTGTCGTATAGATTTTTCTTTCTTTCTTTTAGACCTTGTGCCATTAGTGCCGTTTATGTGATATGTGTGAAATCCATGCACCCAACCTGACTGTCAGGGTTTAGAAATCCAACAGCGACAGCATAGTATTTGTGGGGATCCAACAAGCATCCTACAGGCACTTAAGTATGACATGAACACCCATGCATGCAGAATTTGCACATGTCAGTAAGGAGCCAGTACTCACACCTTACTAATGACAAGTGTGTGACGTAAGGTTACCGAACTACAGCATCTCCCGTATATCATAAGCGTGAGAAACTTACATTAGCCTTACAAATACTTCATGACACACTTACGACGCCCCAATCATAAGTATTAGGTCAAAAATAACATGGCAAATGCAGATCAGTCATCTGAAATATATGCTTTCCCGTTCCTTAGGGTGGAAAAAACTCTGTCGATCGAATTCAAAGACCAGCGTTAGCTTAGCCGACACTTGTTCCATAAAACTTTTCAGCGTTTCTTGAATAATGTCAAGAGTCCTTTTGAGGTCTTCGTATTCCTGGGTTTTGAGTTTGAAACCCATTTGACATGTTCCAGCAGCTTGGCAAAGAGCAGCACCATGTTTTTCCTTCAAAACCATGGGGCAAAACAGTTTAATATTAAAGCTTCCCATTTGCCTGGAACCTACAGAATGTGCAGTTTGATGTTCGACTGGTACCTGCACAGGATTTCAGTTCATCCCCAGAAGGAATCCTGTTGAATTTGTGTGGTTAGAAACCGATGCACACTTCGAGTCACCTTGATTGCAAGTGTGTTGCACAAACCGAGACACCTCCTGGGTGTGAGCAACCAAAAACTCACCAGAAGCGGTGCGAAACTCCAAGCTTCCCATGAATATTTATTTAGGGACGATGTGGGTAAAGACAGTGAAAGGAGAGTTTTGTACTTAAAGTTTGAGACCCTGTCTTTTAGAGGAAACTGCTGCAAACGTATTGTGATTATTTCTTAGTGTACAACACCTACACTAACTGGTCGCTTTATTAGGCACACCTGTCCAACTGCTTGTTAACTTAAATTTCTAATCAGCCAGTAACACAAAATAGAATAAATGACCATAAGAGGACAAGAGTGAACATGTTTATACAAAATAAAATGGTTAGACAGTTATTGCAAAGTAAACAACGTCACTGCCTTGGTAAGACAAAGAACCCATTTTTTGTGTGGTAACGTAAAATCTGTACACCCTAAGAAGAATAGTGTTCTTTTAAAGCCCTTTCCTCTTCTTTTTCTCTCCCTTTTGAATGGTTTTGACTTTAAGATCCTTGGAGTAAAGGAATAAGAGCAACACGGATGTCTTTTGTCATACAGCGACCGCAGCAGTCGGCCCATCAGCCCACCTCAGGAAGCCTGCATATCCTCTGCCTCTAGCATAGTTTCATCCAAAGCGGAGTTGTAATGCAGATCTGCAGCTAAATTATGCCAAGTGTCAGGGAACTGAAATAATGTCACAGTGTTGCCTTCCTTTTTTGCCCGAAGCCACTGGAACTTGTTTTTTTTTTATTACTATTATTTTTTTTTGTTTCGTTTTATTAGACCATTTTCAGTTACACTAACACTCTAATGGAGCACAGGTAAAAATGACCCAATCTCTATTTCTGAGGTCTCACATCATTCGCAGTTGTTTAATTAGTTAGGCAACCTTTATCACCTACAAATAAAACGTGTTGACTGGAATTATCACCCATCTGGCTTTTTTGCAAAATTGAAAACATTTCCTGTATATCTGATTTAAAAAACAACACATCCTAAATTATGTCTTGCTAAAGGACAAAAAGGAGTCACAACAACAGCAGCCGAGATAACAGAGCTGTAGCCACATGAGATTAGTGTCGTCAGGAGAGCACAGTCTTCCAAAAACGGGGAAAAGAATCTTTGTGAGGGTAAGGCTTATGATAAGAATTAGTATGGAGAGCTGTGTTCGGTAGTAATTGTTGAAAAGTATTCCCGCATGTCTGGGAGAATCTGCAATGCAGCCATATCATGACGGAAATGTCCTTGAAAATAGGAGATTAGACCAAATATAGAGGAAGGAAACAGCAGATTCACAGCTTTGGTTAGAGATCAGTTACCATCTCTGATAATCTGTATACATTTTTGATGCATCTTGGATATGTTGTTGTTCAGCATGTGAGTAAAAACACATCTGTTAAACCCATTTTTGCCATAAACAGCAACAGAAACGTCTAGCTAAGCTGGTGACTAATTTATCAAATTTACTTGAACATACATGACTTTAATTCTGTTGCAATCAAACTCTTAGTAAATCCATAAAACCTTGTTTAAATAGTGATGCATATTAAGGAGGTTTATATGCCAAACTGTGGGCCACAAGCAGCTAAGGGCCAACTACATAGCGGCTAAGAGAACAAGAAATTAAAATATTCCCAATTGTTGTTCATCTTTCGCCATTCCCTTCAGGGGTTGTCTCAGCGAATCAGCTTTCACACAGGTGGTTTGGCAGAGATTTTTACACCGGATGCCCTTCCTGACAACCTTGTATTTTATCCAGGCTGAGGACCAGCACAGCGGCCTATGGAGCCTTGTTGTGGCTACATAGTTAGGCCGTCGCATGAAGGGTCTTGCCCAAGTACCCACACTGGATGAAGCTCATTACGCCAGTCCTACACACAGCCAACTGAGCTATGCAGCCCAAAGCTAAATATAGCAAATAAACACTTTAAATAAATTGCTAATAATTAGTTTAGAATTTCCTACAGATGTGCAGTTCATGAACGCATCACAAACGGTAAGTTAGTTTAACCAAGAACTTTGATATGCAGTGCCAAAACAAAACGCCACTTAATCCAGCATCAACATGGTCTGTTCTTTGATTATTTGGCGACCAGTGACTGCATAAGAGAACTATAGAAGATTTCTTGCTTCCAGTTCTAACAGAATAAAGCAAATTTAGTCGCCATCTCTATGCAATCTATCCACCATGTTAGAGCCAGACTACATCAGTCAGCAGTGATTGGTCCGAATCGGTCTGAGTCTTAATTTCTATGGCGACCACTCTCTCCAATCAGGAGTGAGCTGCTTGGAAGACCACACCTGTTCCACTAAAAGCAGGTTTGTAAAAATCTTTCAGTCGAATGTTTTAAATATTCGACGTGAGACCACGTACTTTGATTAAGGAATCTTATTGGCCAGTTTATAACTTTGATAAATTGTGGGGGGAAGAAATTATATCATGTAAAAAAATGGAAACAAGAATGGCAACGACAAATAGAGCAACTGAGTAATAGCTGTTATTTCTCAATAGTCTATGGGATCATGGCTTTTTGAGGTGAGGAGGGAGGAGCCACTCAGTTTTTCTACCCCAGTGCAGTCAATGGAAAAAAAAAGAGTTTTCCTTTTGAACCCTTTAGAGTAAAAGTAACAAGCATAACAGCCAACCTAAAAGCAAATAATTTTTAGTTTTCACTGTTTTAGCAAATGTCAGCGTAATGTAGAGATCTGTAGTAGGAGCATGCACAGCCTAAAAATGCGTGCATGACTCTGAATGAGGCATTTGAATGGAAACAACAGCACTAAATTGATCTCTGTTGCAGACAATAACGGATTAGTCTATACTGTATTTCTATCAGCCATCTTTATTCTTACATTAATTTGCTACACTTAAAAATTACAAATGAATGTACGGTACTTAGATTATGGTACCATATGTCGAAAGTGTCACTTTTTTGTGTATTCATATCTCAAAATGATTGCTATAAAGTTTTTAGTTACAATTTTGTCAGATTTGAGTCACATGATACACTAATTAGCTAACAAAACAGATCTGCTAGCAGTCTCAAATGATCAAAAAGGTACCTGCAGATGAAAATCGTCATTTTACTTTGTCAAAATCTGATAAATAATCTGTTAAACCACTGTTAAAAGCAAAGAAGGTTTTTACGTACAATATTCAAATGTAGTTATTAGCCAATAGGAAGGTTTGCTTCCCTCATGTTGGTGCTTAAAAATATGGCCCTGATAAATTTGATAGATCTCACTGATGGTGGATCCTTACACTGGACACAAAATCCTTGCTTTTTTATTATTATTTTTATTTCTTTGTCTCATCATTTCCATGATAGCGTGTTAGTTTCATTGAGTTTTCTTGAGATAGAGTTGCACCACTTGACACATCCTCACAGGCATCCATCCATAGTTTGACAGTGTATTACTTTTCCTCTCCTGCATAACAAATGTTGCCTCCTCAAGTGTTTTTCAGGCACACATCAATTTTACGTTAACAAGTTGCACACCATTGATTGGTGTTTACACTCTAATGTACTTTCAGGGAAAGGTGAGTTTGGTGCATGAAGATGTTTTTCTTACTGTCAGATGATGTTAACAGATTTCTGTGCTTTTGAAAAATCTAAATAACATCAGCTTAAAAAAAAAAAACTCTAAGCACCATAGCTGCTATTACATCAAACAATGTTTAACAAAATTTGCCTCAGAGATCTGTTAGCCTTTTTCAAATCCCCACTGCCTCCTTTCGCTCGCTCAGCACGGAAAACATTACAATTTAATCTGTTCATTACTTGTACATTATATTATTTGCATAAAGTGAAGTTATTTTAGCCTTGGTGGAATAATCAGCACTGAATTTTATTGCTACAAATACATTAAATAAATATGTGTCTGAAAATTGAAGTTGTTTTTTTAAGCAGTTTGAGACAAGCTCGTCTGTGACCTGATCACTGATCACTACAATGTTCAGATGAAGAATTCATGGTCAAGTGCAGGTTATGTGAAGGAAGCACAAGACAATTGGAGCATGATGGCTGTCTCTTAAAAGAAGAGGGACATTGACATGCACATGCTGGACAGATATTCCTCCATGTCACTCATCGACTTCCTGAAAGTAAAAATAAAGCTTGAAGTGGAAACAATGTTCAAAAAACACAGCAATCGGGTGAGGGGAAAAAAATAAAGCTTTAAAAACATGCCACTATGTGCAAGTACGAAAAATTTTTTTTTATAAAAACGATATACACCCATGTGTTTTTACAAGCATTTTTTCCCCACATATTAGGGTTCTGTACTGATATCTATATGGGCTGCACGGTTGCAGTGGTTAGCGCTCTTGCCTCACAGCAAGAAGGCCCCCGGTTCAAGTCCCGGCTGGGGGACATGAAAAACACAACATCAATGGGGGACCTTTCTGTGTGGAGTTTGCATGTTCTCCCTGTGCATGCGTGGCTTTTCTCCGGGATCTCTGGCTTCCTCCCACCGTCCAAAAACAAGCTTCATAGGTTAATTGGCAACTCTAAATTGTCCATAGGTGTGATTGTGAGAGTGAATGGATGTGTGATTGAGGATATTCTACCCTGCGACAGCCTGGCGACCTGTCCAGGGCATTCCTTGCCTACGCCCAAGTGGCCGGGATAGGCTCCGGCAACCCCGTGACCCCGAAAGGGAATAAACGGTAAAGAAGATGAATGAAAAAAATGATGAATGACTGATATTTATTCTTGGTCATTAAGACCTCAGTCCTACGAAACTGAGCAGATGCAAAGTGTTGGAGCTGATTGAAATCGACATGACTTCAAATAGAATCCTTTGAAATCAGTCGAAGTGGCCCCACTGCCTGCAACATGGAGCGTCACAGGCTTGAATTCTTTTCAGCCACATTTTATTCGACTGCAAGGAAAACTAAAGGGGTTAGAAAGAGTAGTTCATGTTTTTGTCATATGTCACGATATCCTCAATGTGGCCAAATCACATTTTCATTGAAGAGTGTTCTGTTGTTGCTATGGTTTTTTAAAGTGCCCATACTGTCTGTCACACAAGTTAAGGGCCTTTTCAAAAGGTAGATCAAATTAGGTTTTTTAAGGCAATTCACTTCCCTTCAGTTTGTGGGGAAGGCTTTATGTTAGAGTTCTAAGCCAGATGATCCCCTTTAAGTGGTACAGTGTGTGGCAGGGGTCTGCAACCTTAAACGCTAAAAGAGCCGTTTGGAGCAGTTTCTTACTGACCAAAACTCAGCAAGAGACGCAAAGTCCCACTGCATGTTTACAATGCCATCGTTTTTGTGGCCATTAAGCCATTCGCTATCAAATGTTGCTTTTAAATATTTACAATAATTAAAATAGAACAGGGTTATATGTTTCCCCTTTCAAAATAAAAGCCACCCGAGTCAAATAAGATCCTGCTGCAGCAGATTTACTTGAATAAAAAAATGCACAAAAAGCCAAGTCAATCATGGCATTTTCTGTTATTATGGGCAGATGGACTGTAGATTAAACCCTTTACCCTAACTTTACTCTGTTATAGTAAAAGTCTAAACATAAATGAAAAAAACGTAATTAACTAAAAGAAATTATCCAAAACTACAAACGTATTCTTTATTCTAATTCTCTGCATTTTTTTGAAAGTCAAAGAGCCACAATGTAAGGATCAAGGAGCCACATGTGGCTCCAGAGCCTCAGGTTGCAGACCCCTGGTCTACGGGTTGATTTCCATTTGGTGACATGGATAGCAGAAAGGGAAGAGTAGGACAGTAGCTCTCCAGGATCAGTGACTTGCCGTCCCACTCTAGGACATACCCCCTTTTTAAAAATGATTTTAAACTAATCAAGGCCTAAGAGGATCTAGGCAGTTTAAGTAGAAGGCCAAGAACAAAAAGCATGTCAGGATAAATGTAATAAAGTCCCTGATTCATTTTAGGAGTATATCACACATCACTATGAAATATGCCATTTTGTCATTTGGTGAAGCTAGGATTCGTGACTGAACTATTAACCTACCATTACACTGAGTCAAAGGCATTAAGCTTGATGGCTACAGCATAACACTGGAGGATCCATGCCAGAAAAAAAGAGAGAAAAGGATCAAGTCCAAATTGTAAAGTGCTCTTTTTTAGGCTGTGAAAAAAAGAACAAAACTGTTTAACGTACAACCTTTGACTTTATATACAACCAGTGGACCTGAGATATTAATTTTAAATTCTAAGTAAGGTTCATTGTACAAACAGGTGGATATGGGCATCAACAACTAAGATTGGAGTTAAAGTTAATACCACATTTACCACTTATTTAGTAATTAATGTATACTTTCACTGACCAATTACATATAAATTCAATAGACACCATGGTTGAAACTATTTCCTTATTCTTGTAATTCCCACATAAATGTCTTGTTTAGTTAGTGTCACTCTTTTCTCCCCTTGCCTTAGATACAAACAGCTACCGGTACTTCATTTTTGTGTTACCCTCAAAATATCAATGTCTGTGGTTTTTGTTTGTTTGTCTTTTATTGAACAAAGCCTTGGAATCAAAATGATTATAATTGGTTTGTATTCCTATTTATGTGTAAGTGTCTTTCTTTTATTCATACTCTGGTGTATTTATCAAGTAGCTTTGAGCTTCTGTCTTGCTGCCTGAGAATCTGTTCTTTTGGTGGTTCCTGTCTGGAATTAAAGTAAAAACAGCTTAATGTACAAGGAAAAAAGTTACAAATCCAAATGTTTATAATAAAAAAAATAGTAAGCAGGACCATCAGTGCCAATCCAAGCCATATGTGAGGTCAAAATTAAATGAAACATAATTTACATGTTCACCAATAATCAGCAACCCAGTGGCTGAGAACCATAACAACCAAGATGCAGCAGTGGAGTTTTCAAAGACTGTTATTAAATACATCCCTCATTAAATTCAGTGTTTCCTTTTTCCTCTGGGGGACATTCTGACCCTGTGACTTCAGACAATCTTGGACTAAACTAAGTGGGCCATAGGGGGACCAACAAAACAGAATTTTCTCAGAGTAAAACGTGGAAAGTTATTTGGTCATACTGTTGTTCTCCTTGGAAGCATTTTAAAAAATATATGAATTATGCAGGTATTTAGGTAAAGATGTCCTGGACTGATTCTAGGTCAGTGAATCTGATCATTCTAAATGAATTGATATCGGCAATGAATTGTATCAGCAACACCAAATAATGAAATGAATCGCATTGTTGATAAAATGTATCGTTCAACCCTGATTTATACTGATGAGAGCTACATTTTGCAACACGAGATTGTTTAAAAAAAACGATTGCATGAAGAAAATTATCAAATATAAGATGATTTTAAAAAGAAATAAAAGTAAGTTTTAGGTGTTATTTAAACAGCAACAGGGAACTTTCGACAGGAAAAGGTTTTTGCCAAGGCAGGAGATCCAAGCAAAAAAGAATAGAAACACAAGCATTAAGCAATGCAACAACCTTGTATTTGCAGAATCAATTGTTCCTCCTCTTGTGTCTGCTGATTCATTGATGCTCACATCACATGGATGAGTTAATCTCAAGTGTGGAGTATCAAGGCTGGAGGCCACTGTACTCTTGTACCACATTGATTGGAGGGGGGGTAGCATTACACAACTCCAAATTCCACTTTTGAAGTCGGTCATCAAAACATCAAAAAGAAAACTTGCTTTCACTAGGATAAAGGCTTTTTTTGGTCTTATCTCAATGATTTATTTGCAGAACACAAAGAGTATATTAGTTATGGGCTCTGTGGGTGGCAGTACATAATGCTTTGGAGTCCATTGTAAAAATATAAGATGAAAAACTACAGAGTTAAACAGTCAACAGCATGCTGTGACAATGTAGTAATTTAAGGTTGTTTGATGTAACTTAATACTTGTGTTCCCCCAATAAATGCGCACCTGGAATATGTTCTTCTGATACTTTGACTAATTTGACAGTGGCACCATGGCTCAAACAACAGTCTCTGTAATTTTGCAATTACTCTCAAAAGCCATCGTAGTTTGCTTAGCTTAATAACTTCTTATGAGATCTTAATTGGAAATATGTTTTTTTAAACAGTACCAGGTGCTTCAAAGTAGTCCAAGAGAAAAAGGGGTGAGATTTGACCCCCCTCCACTTGATGATTTAAATATCAAGATCTTGTGTTCATTTTTCTCACTTTTTCTCTTGAAGTCTCACCAAGTCAACTTCTTTATGCGACATTCAAGTAGGGATTAAATGGTCTGAAAAATAGGCCCTACGTGGGATTTTTTTTACCAGGTGCCATATGGGCCCCTGTGTGATTTGCTCAACACGCATTTGCTCATGTGTATGAAGGAGATCAGATGCCCAGCTTAAGCCTCTGCTCGACGGTCCCATGGGCACAATCCTCTTGAGATTCCATGACGAACTCATTCATAAACCACATGGTACCCAGACTTAGTGTCACACTTTCAAACGTATTTAAAACAGAAAACTGACATCATTAAACCTTTGGAACCCTAAAAAAAAGCACAAGAGCACAAATATGTGATACGTGTTTACTTGTACAAATGTACAATAATACCTTGAGTCCATCAAGGTATGAATTCTTTTCGATGTAAAATGGCTGTTATATCAGAAGCTCTTATGATTGATGTAATTTTTATAACCTTAGGAAGGCACAGGGACAAATAAAGTCAGCTGAGGTCAGATGAAGACGCTAGAAAAAGAGCAGTCAGGTAAACTCAATGTAGATCAGTTAGTACAAACCACATCACTGCTGTCTTCCTGAAGTCAACAAACAAAACAAAACAAACCGAAGCGTTTAATGCAAAAACTGGGTGAACTTATGCAGTGGTCCCTCACTATATCGTGCCTCACCTTAAGATCCAGAGCTTATTGCCAGTTGTACATGGAAAACAAGTAGCTGTTGTGGTAGCGTGTGGTGTGTGCGTGGATGCTCTCTTTGTCCCTGATGATCTTTGCCCTTTGTGGCCTCGCTGTTATATGGATTTTGCAATACTTTTTTTTTGTTGTTTTTTGTTTTTATTACGACACACTGTGTTTGTTCTATGTCCTGATTGGCTGTGGGCCTTGTCAATCATCCTCCTCCTCCTCCATCCCATGCCACGAGAGGAGTTTACAGCCTTACAGTACAACCCTTCTTCAAGTATTTCACCTATTGTGGGCTCAAGATCAATAAATACAGCTAAACATTCTAAGTAAAATAGCTCTCAGCTTTCAAAGAAATATGTTTTTCAATTCTCAGAATGTAACCCCTGCAATAGACACGGGAACACTGTACTTGCATTTATGTTTTTTCTACCTTCATCAGGGTATAAAGCACAGTTGATTCCATTCAAGCATTCACAGATATGTATGCACTGGTAGCAGCAGGATGGTGCTAGCCAGGCACTTTCCATGGCACTCCAGAGGTTCCGTCTTGCCTGAACTTGCTTCGATACAATGACGGGCAAAGCAGGATCCAAACCTGCACCCTTCCCATCTGTGCCATGCATCCCATACTGTATAGTCACATGTAGCAATTTCGAAAACAAAAGGTCACAGAATACAGGATTCTTGATTTCCAGATTTCCAGCCCTAAATGTGTTGATGACGTTACAAAACTTCAAAGACTTGAATTTCTCTGAAAAAGAAAGTCCCATCTGAGAACTAGTTACCTCTATGAACTTTACCTGACAATCATTGAGGGAAAAAGAAAAAAAAACATTTTTTAAGTCTATCAAGGCAAAATGGATCGAGAGAGAAAAAGTCATCATCATGCCAAATCCTTTAATTGCTAAAACAGATCATGGCGCTACAGTGATGCAGCTGTCTAAACCTTTTTTTTTAGGACACATCCATTGAGAAAGAAAATGAGGTGACACAGAAGTGAGACACAATGGTGTTCTATCCGTACGGTTTTAAAATAGTTTTAAATGATAATAATAATATTTTTAATAAAACTGACAAAACTTCAAAAACAAAACTCAAGATCAATAAATACAAAAAAAGATCCTGAGTAAAATAGCTCTCATGTATTTCAAATAAATGTTTTTCCAATATTTCTAACTGGTTTTAATGATAGGGCCCGTTCACATTTCTTAAAAATCATGGACCACCTTAAAATGCTTTTGGGAATTTATACCAGTTAAGCAACAACATTGGGGACAATCTTCCTTACATCTACTGAAAATATAATAAAAAAGGCTGGTTTTTGAAACATGACTGGGTTGGATACCTCTGCCTTCTCCTGTCTAAAATACACTTTGTATGGTTGCGAGAACCTGTTTTCAGATAACTCAAACTTTATAAATAAAATATGAATTCTTAAATTCAGGAAGGTAAAGGAAAATCAGTTTTTTGCAAGAAAATCCAGAATTTTTAAAACCCATCTTTAAAATTCACAGTTTTACTAGTAAAACCATTGAATAATGTGAAAAAAAATAGAAAGTTGTGTTTTTCCAACCTGAGCAGATCAACAGGGTGCAGAAGTAGCAGCAGGTCTGTACAATTTGCTGGAAGCTTTCAGCCAGAACAGCTGACAGCACAGGCGTTTAAAGCTGTATCTGCCCAACGGGAATCCCAGAGCCACATCAGTTCCCTATCAGAGTCTGCAGCTTCCACATCATCACAGCACACACTCAGCAGAGCCACTTAAAATCCAGAAAATAGCTTGTGCTGCAAACTAAACCTCTTTGTGCATTTGTCTTTCTAGCTGCTCTATGCAAGGGGGGTGGGGGGGGGAGTCTGTTTTTTTTAAATTTTTTGGAATAAACAATGCCAACTGCAGGATGCATAAAATATATGCATAAAATGGGGCAAAATGGGAAACTGTTTTATTCCTTTCAAAAAGGATATTACCAAAAGTGTTCAGATTTTTCAACTCTTAACGCAGTCAAGGTGAATCGCCGTTTTCTGTTTCAGAGAAAAGCAGCTTTGTGCTGGTATGTAACACTTTCTATAGATATTGGGGAAAAGCCACTTTGAATTGTTGCTTTTGCTTTGAATTGTTCCTGTCCTGCGCAAAGCCGTTTTCCTTTGCCGATCAACTGATGCACCTTGATTGCGTAAGAAGTTGCGGTCAGAGCAATGCAGGCTTTGACAGAGACATCTTGGGTGTTAAAGTTTTAATGCTTAAAGCTGAAAAAACCCAGTATCTATTTTTCAACTGAAATGGGGGGGGATAAGACGTGAATTTCTGGTTCCAAACTTTTGGTCCAGGCTAATGATGTCAGGGTGCCATATTGTCTCCAACCAGGTCCTCTTGCTTCCATCAGGCAAAACACAGACGATAAAAGGAGGTTCGATCTTCCAGCATGAAAAGGATCCCAAATTCATTGCTCGGGCAACACAGGAGTGGCTTCAAGATTCCAAAGTGTTTTAGCCAGTCTCTGGACCTCAATCCAATTGAAATCTGGAGGGAGTTGAGAGTCTGAGCAGCATCAGCCCCAAACATCGCAGCTCTAGAGGAGATCTACTTGGAATAATGGACCAAAATAGCAGCGTGGGCAAACCTGCTGAAGACCTACAGACATTTTTTTTTATTGAGCTGCTTTTGTGGCAACATGAGAGGGAAGGGGGCAAGACATGATCTTGGTAAATAATTTGCTTCTTTAAAAACTAAGATGGTTTTTTAAATCTATAATTCTGCATTAATGGAAACGTGTGAGGTCACTTTTAATGCTGCTAAACAGTGTGGTTAAGAAACTTCCTTTAATATTGCCATTCACTTTATCCAAAGTTTCCAAAATAACTTCTTACCTTACCAAGAAATTAAATCTCCTTTTACAACTTTCCTCCTGTCAACATCAAAGTCAACAACCGCAGAACTTGGGACATGGGTCGCCCTCGAAGACCTTTAAATCTGTCACACACTCACACACTTGCTGAAGTGACTGAAATGCATCCTCAATCAATAGACTCCGACTCGCTAGTATGCATGTCCACAGCCCATGTGTGTGAGTTTGAGGTTATAAGAGGTCAAATGCTGACAGATAATCAATGTAGTGTTATTGTCTGCTTACCCCATTGTTAGCAAAGCCTCATCACGACAACCAGACGTACAAAAGGATGCTCGCTGACAGACAAATTGCTTTAAGGTGGGAGAACCCTTTTGTGTCTTTAATGCTAAAACATTTCTTTCCTAAATGAGTAATTTTAGATTCATTCTTTTTTATTACAAAGTTTTTATTACAAAAGACTTCCTGCAATGATTGATGGTTTCGGGGTGACCGTCCTTCACTTAGCACACCAACAGATATTTTCGATTAAGCTTTGGCACTAAATCAATCTCACTCATCTTCAGCTTGTCCAGGTAGTTAGCATTATCTATGCTCAACCCAACAGTTTTTCCTTCGACCACTGACAATAACGCTCTAATCAGCTCACATTTTACCAAGTGGTGGCAGTGCTTCATATGCAACGCATTTAAGAATTGTTTTCTTTTTTTAGTGTGTGTCTTTGCATTAGTATCTGCCACTGTACTGCTTGGAGTTGAAGTTTAGTGGGGAAACCTCCTTCCCTCAAAAAAACCTTTGTTTTTAACAGATATTTATGACTGTATTATCATAACTCTGACTTTTTTTGGGTGTTATAACCTGTTTTTTTTTTTTAACGTCCTCATTGCTGAGACAGAAATTAACAGCAGTTTTTACTTGATGTTTACTAATGCAGTGCTTTTCCACCTTCTGAAAATGACTGAATAACGTGTATCCGTACATGAAGTTGTACAGTACAGTACAGGTGTTAGAGGTTTTTAGGATTGGTGGCATCTTAAGGGGCGCACAGGTGTGTCTTGCAGCTCCCTTGAGGCTTGTACGGCCACCTCATGAAAGTGGAACGTACCATTGCCGTTTGCTTGTGTGTGTGTGTGGTAAGAGTTTTGTGAAGTATAATGCAAGGTCCACACACTTATGACTAATGAACCGCCACCCCAAGCATGCCTGTAGAAAAAAAATGTGCTCAAACATTTTCACTCACCGAGCGGCATACCACCTTGATATTTTGTGCGGGCCACCCGCGTGCACCATACGAGTGTACCCCTTTTTTGCCTGCAGACAGCCAGTATCCCACCAAAAGGACATGTGACTAATGCTTTACTCTTACTCTCTAACCCAGTAATTTGCTATTTAAAAGGTTGACCGCTTCCCCCTGTGCTATTGTCATCCTGAATAGGTTAGCTGATTTAAGAAAAAACTAAGTATTTCAACTTCAACTGGTAATGGTTACTTTTCCAAGTATAAAAACAAAGTGAACAGGATGTATTGATTTATATAATGATGGCTTATAGGAGTTGTCGAAATATTGCCTCATGACTTCCCATTTTTGACAGATCAACGGGCTTCTTAGTGTTTTTAAAGACAGTATTTATTATGGTAGTATTTTGTACGAATAGTTTAAATCCCACCTCAGTTACAAATAGAGAACATTTCTTATCTGCTTATCCACTTGTTCAGACTGTGAAACCCTGTTAAAGTGATCCATGGTTTCCAAACTTCAGGTACGCTGTCCATTTTCAGTCCATCAGATCCGATGAGACTCTTTAATTTGCAAGAGTGGTTAAAGTACAAGTAACTCTGGTGATCAAACGAGGCTGTGTGAGAGACTATAGCTTAACTCCCAGGCCATTCCTCTTTTATTCATAAAATAATATCAACATATGAATCCACAATATGTCTTTTTTTGTGTAGCAATAAAGTAAAGGTCACTTCACACATTGTTGGTTCATTTAAGTCATTTCCACAATACAGAGGGAAACCATTCAAATTATCCTGCACTATTCCATAATTCATTTTTGCTTTATTTCGTAGAGAGGACTCTGGAGTTCAGTTTTTTATCCTGGGTTAACTTTATGTAGTACTGCCAGCTGCAGATTTAGCTGTTTTAGCTTTGTTTTTTTCCATCGCTGCATCTCTTCCAGAAGCTTGTGAGTTGGACAAGCTGATTAAGTAGCATTTTCTCCACCAATGGAGTGCGGAGACAGACAATTATGACATGGCTGTGCCTCTCACTGAGGCTGTTATTTCTCAGGCCCAGAATGACCTGCGGGACAGACTTGTGAAAGAGAGGAGTAGGAAGAAGATGGCTTGCCCGCCATGCTGCTCATCACGGCGATCTATTTGATCTATCGCCCGCTGACTCCCCCCATTTCCTCCATTCCCCTCACTCACCCCGCTTCTCAGTCATACGCTGCCTGCTTCAGAGGCAACAGCCACCCATATATTAACCACCAACATCCAATGGATGTGATTCACAAAGATAAAAATAACCATGCCCCTCCACCTCCTTCAACCCTCTCCAGGTTTCCATCTGTGCATCCGCACATCTCCTCCTCCCAGTCTCCCCACCACCTGCTCCAGGGCAAATCAGCAGGTAAATCAGTACACCTGCACCTCGGAGCGATAGAGGTTCCCGCTGAAGGTAAATGAACACCAAATGGCACACGGTGTTTCCTGCTAGACAGCTGCAGGTAGGTGTAATGTGTGCAGAAGAGAAAATGAGACAGGACTGATTTTCCAGAAATCCAAGGGTTTTGCAGGCTTTATGCTACCACACACCAGTTTTAAGGCTTTGTCCTCAGAAAAAATAAACAAGCAACCACAGCTTATTATAAATTCATCAAGTTCTTTTTACACTTATATTTCCATAATTTTATTAGCTTTATTTGAATGCCTGGAAGAGAAACTTAGAAACATTGTATGCAACTTTCCGGTCTGAATTTTAAATGCCTAGTGATGCAGTATATTGCAAATCAGGAATGAAGTGCAGCATCATGAACCAAAATAAGCAAGACGAGGTTGAAAAGCAGTTTTCTCAAATCCCAAATTAATTCAGGACAACTTTTAATCCACTTCCCATTCAGGATTCTGTCATCAAACAAGCCAAAATATTTAGGGGGAAAAAAATCAGCTATATGGCCAATAAAGGCATTGTCACTCATAAAAAAGACTATTAAAACCTCCCAAGTAATAATTCAAGCATGGAAACATTCAAAGAAATTGCACACACACATGCACACGGCTTCTATTGATGTCAGAACTTCAAGATAATAGTTAAAGGAACCCAGCAGGTCGTTTGACCCCAATTGCCGTCCCTTGCATCTCAACCGACCTTGGACAGGTTGACAGACCCAACCCCATTCTGCAAAGGTAACAGATTTGTCAGGAAAAAAGCAGATCATTGAAACTGTATTAAAAAGAACTTATTGCACACAAAAAATATTGGCTACATTAACCTTTCTTGATGAATTTGAATTTTTTGTGATAATATCAATGAATTTTATTGGCTGTTTCAATCTGGCCTGAAAAGAGATGTTTTTTTCATTCCAAGTCTTGCATTCCAAGACAAACACTTACTACCCACAGTTGGTGGCGGTTCCATCATGCTTTGGGGCTGTGTGGCCAGTGGAGGTACTGGAAATCTTGTTAAAGTTGAAGGTCGCATGGATTCCAGTCAGTATCAGCAAATTATTTCACACAATGTTCAAGAATCAGTGACAAAGTTGAAGTTGCGCCGGGGCTGGATACTTCAACAAGACAATGACCCTAAACACTGCTCTAATTCTACAAAGGCATTCATGCAGAGGAACAAGTACAATATTCTGGAATAGTCTCCAGACCTGAATATGATTGAAATCTGTGGTGCTGTCAATGCTTGGAAGCCATCAAATCTGATTGAACTGGGGATGTTTTGCGAAGAAGAATGGTCCAAAATACCTTCAACCAGAATCCAGGCCCTAATTGGCAGCTATAGGAAGCGATTGGAGGCTGTCGTTTCTGCAAAAGGAGGAACTACTAAACATTGATGGCATGTTTCTGTTGGGGTGCCCGAATTTACGCACCTGCCTGTTTTTGTTTAGGTAATTATTACAGTTTCTTTAAATCCAATAAACTTCATTTCACTTCTTAAATATCACTGTGTTCATCTGCTATGGGATATATTTAACTGAAATTGATGATCCTAACAACCAATGATTAATGAATAACAATCTTGAAAATTATCAGGGGTGCCCAAACTTTCTCATACCACTGTATCTAATTTAACAGTAATAATCCTAAATAGATATTCCTAATAGATACGCTTAGTTATATTTTGTTTCCTCTTCCATCACACATTTCAATAGTTACTTAATTCCACCAAGCTGAGGAGTGTAGGTCTGGAACCCAAAAGGTTCCGTTGGTTTTGCAGCTAACTCTCTACAGAAACCTAAAGTCAAGGGTGAACAAAATTTGAAAAAACAGCTGTCGCCACATTTCAGCTTCCATCAGGTTCACAGGCAGACGACTCGCCCCACAAACTGGATTTCTCCAACATACATTTGCACTTGAAAAGGCATCCAAATATTCAAAACAGCTCCTGAAGGCTGCTCCGAGCTGAATGCGTGACAAGGGCTTTCCTCTAATAACGCTTGTGGCCTCATTACCACATGCAGTGGAGATGATTACAAATGTGTTCAACACTTAAGATACACTTTAAATTAGATCATATTTTAAATATTTATCTAAAGAGAGCGGGAAGCAAAAGAGGATGTATGCTCTTAAATGTTGTATGGATCTTAAACAGATCAGAGTGCACCGAAACCATGCAGCAGTTAAAAAAAACAATACTTCATATAAAACCTGCAAAAAAAGTGATTCAATCAGTAGAAAATAACAGTTTAGCATGAAACAATTAGGCCACTACAGCTAATCTTAAACCTTTTGAGCATCAAGAAGCATATATGTTTTTGTCTTTATGCATCTTAATACAAATATGTGAAATAAATGCAGAACATACATTAACAAAAGACCTAAAGAAATCAAACTTTTTAAATCCTATTTAACAGAAGAAAAGATGCTTAAAAATAAATGAGGGTAGAATTTCCCGCTTATGTCGCTAAAAACCCTTCTATTACCTTCTTAGTCTTACCAAGTCATGTTTTTCTCACCTAATTATTGCACACACACTTTTTCATATCATGTATTGCTTATCTCTTCAGTATTAAAATGTAAACTCAATTTAGCCAGGGGAGGAGTTGATGCTCAGTGCCTTCTCCACTACAAGCATCTTGTCATGCCTTATTATGATAATTCTCTGATTTACACACAAAAAAATTCAATCACTAATTATGTATGCCCGTATGCCTCTTTTGAATAAACAGATGTTTTGAATTATTCTGTGAAAGTCTGAAACGCTGTGTTAAAACTCACTGCAATGAAAATCCTGTTTTTGGTGTTTTTAACATAATCAAATTTATTTTTCTGATAACGGAGGACAAGTATAAAGGAAATTAAGCTCAAAATTGCATTTCTGAGTATTTCTTTAGTTAGATCATTGTGAATTAGAAGCAGAGCGAATGCCATTTGAAAAGGCTAGCAGTGACGTAGGAGCTACAATTATCAGGCCACCAGCTCCCCGCTTTGCTCCATTCTGGTGCATCCTTGCAGACTGATTAATGTCAGTCTTTGTTTTCCTCATCTGAGCTGGAATCTGGATAAAAACAGATGGATAGCTATAATTTCTGTTCCACCAGTAATGTTAGATGGTGTAGCATGCTACGATGCCTTCACAGTGTGAAGGGCTATGAGCTACGGTGGCCCTGAGGTTCAAATCACACTTAACGATCACAACGACACCTAATAAAGCAAAAACAATATATAACTACAGTTTTACTTCTCAGACAACGTTGCAAAAACAAAAGAGTGAAGAACAAAACCAAAAAGAAAAACATTTTGGAAAAATTCCAGAAAACAATGTTGAAAAAACAAAAAATAATGATAAATTGGAAAAAGTAGATACTATTGGACATAACGGATGGATGATGGTATCCAGTATTGCTTCATGTCTAATAGTTTTAATATGAAGCAATACTGGAGGTTTTTTTATTACGGTGCATAAACACATCTTAAATGTTTAAAATATGATCCAATTTAAAGTGTAAAAGTATTTGTTGAACACATTTGTGATCCTCTGGATGATGGCATTTGTCCATAATTTTCAACCAGTTTCTGGTTTCTCATTAGGTTTTGTTTTTATAACATTTCAGTTTGCTTTCTAAAATGTAAAACATTTTTGAAAATATATATATTTTTTACCTTTTTATTGTCGTGATCTTTCCATTTTTTTTGGGTCGAGTGATTTGCACTTCAGGGCCACCGTAGTAAGCTAGCGAGGGGGAGCATGTAGACAGCTGGATGTCGGGAAGCAGGGGTGGGCTTACAGTGGGCCAACATTCAGAGGTGAATTTCTAATGAACTCCTGCCGCTCTGCAGAAACAGTGTCCTAGAGAACGACATAGTATTTTTCCTAAAAACAACATAATTATAATTAAAAAAACACTGGGATCACTTTTACAATGGATCAATAAAGATATTAGAAGTGGGACTTCCCAAATGAATCATATCACACACAGTTGAGAATTGGAATAAAGCTCACTTTCATTAAAAAAAAAAACATAAAAAACATCCTTCACCTGCCAGCCCTGCAGGTCATAAAAAACAGGTTGCCATTTGTTTTCTGACCTTTCAGGCCAATCTTCATTTCATCCCCACTCAGTGTTATTCACCATTTTTGATCCCAGGAAGCCTTCCATAGAACACTGAGGTGGTCATTTCATTAAAAGGACATTTCTATACTTTCTCATTCACAATTCGGAGCCAATGCAAACATTTTTGGTGGGTTTCCATTTTGGCTTTCGAGATTTCCGTGCATGTATTCGATCCGGAGTTAGAAAGCTGAAACTCCACACCAAAGGGGAGCTATTCTCTCCCACGCAGCTCCTAAACTGCCCGAAACACCTCATTTGCAGTCCAGGCTTTTCCTCCTGGACTTGGCAGCATGATTATGAAATACATTTGCATAATGCCTGCCCAGTGGCTAGTTTGGCACACCCTTAGACAACCAACTGCCTCAAACTCTGGCCAATCAGAGCAGACTGGGATTTTCCGACCGGAGAAGGGGGGGTTCTTAAAGGGACAGATGCTAAAACAGAGCAGACTGCACAGATGTTGACAAACTAAAAAAATAAATATTAATAATTAAACAGTAAAATCCAATTATTTTACATCATACCAAAAAGTAAAACATTTATGGCTGAGCTATTAGAATTTACTGAGTCGAGATGATTCTGTTGTCATTTGATAAAGCTGTAAAGTAGGATCGATTCATGTGCAACATGGAGAGCATATCTCTGTCCAAAATGCTTAAAGTTAATGAATCTCTGCAGAGATTTTAAGGACTTTAAAATTAAAACTACTCCAATTTTATTTTATGTGTGTTGCCACAACCTCCCCTATTAAACTGAAGTCCCACACTCCATAAACTGTCATGCATGGACAGGCAGGTCAGTCATTTAGTGGACTAACTAAATTCAGTGTGATGGAAAGCTGTAAAGAGCTCTTGTGTTTTTCTTTTTTTTTTGTAATTCACAAAAAACAAATGGCTTAATGATCATTTAAGTAGAAGTCCAGGTGTGTTTAAAAATGTTGGCTGTTTTTCAAAACTGTCTGAAAAAAGTGGATTTTGGAAGTAATGTGAAGACATCCTGGTGCACATGTGACAAATTTGTAATTATAATTGGCCCGCGACATCTTATCAAATGAATATATCGCTAATACTACAAATCCTACAATGCTTTGCTAGTATGTTGACCCACATATTATCTGTTCAAGAACATACTGTGTATATGACAGACCTGTTTGTCTTGTGTGCAGAGTCAACATGGCGGTAACGATAGAATATAACATAACAAGACACTAAATGAAAAGGTTAAACATTGCATATCAGTTTCAGTTAGTTTTCAATAAATATTGAGCTTGGCCAGTGACTTTACTTCACTGCTTCCTTTTGGCCCACTGGGAATTTCAGTTTGACACCGTGTTCCAGTGAAAAAGACTACAGCTAGCAAGGAAGATTTAATCAACGGCCAACTTGCTGCAGAAATGCAAGTAGAAAACAAGAAAACCAACAGGTTCAGTCTTGCAGCTATTTTCACCGACTGCATCCCTGGCTGTGTATAAGAGCTGTGCCAAAGTAAATAAAACTCCTGTCCCTCGTCAACCTACCAGCTGTGTCCTGGGGTGAGGAAGAGGAGTCAGGGGAGTCTTTCAGCTCATTGGAGGCATAGACATTTATTTCTGAGCACCTACGCAGCCTATCCCCTCAGCAAGATGAATACCTCCGCCAAGGCCACCGGTGACGGCGAAGACGGGAGGAGGAGGAAGGACAGTATGGCCAGAGCTTTGGGAAATCAGGCTGTAATTAAAAGCCCAGCAAAGCCCTGAGCAGATGGTAAACAGAGGAGGAAGAGGAAGTAGAAAGGGAATAAATAAAGTACAACAGGTGTAGGAGAATCAAAGATTCTGTAATTGAGAATGCAATAAAAAAAGAGGAGGGGCAGTCAATTTAAAAATAATACAGAAGGAAGAAGCTAAATAAGAAAAACGAAGGAAACAGAAAAGTTAGATGGAGAAGAATGATAGAAAGGACACCAAGCAACATGATTCATGAGGGGGAAATTAAAGATTTAAAAGCAAAAAGACCGAGACAGAAATCTGCTAATTGAAAAATCCATCAAAGAGCCGGAAACGTGAAAACGGAATAAAAGAAAGGTGTACATTGATGGGTAAAAAAAAAAGAGTAGTTATCATTGGATGGTTTAATAAATGACATGTTTGAACTCCGTAATTTTCTTTAAACATCAGTTCAATCCCACAAGATCTTGTAAAAAAAAAAAAAAAAACACTTTTTTCTTCAGAGGGGGTCTTTGAGGATAGCTCTGTACTGCCTGGAATTATTCACTCCCCAAGGATAGGAATAATTTTGGAAAGCACTGTATGAGCATGTTTGACAGCATTTAAACACAATGCATGAGCATATGACATTTTTGTCACCCAAAGTACTTTTTGTAAAGTAATATTGATTTAAAGAAGCTAGAGGTGAGCACCAAAGATGATGTTAAAAGCTTTTTATGCCCAGGTCACCTTGACATAAATGGTGTTTTGGAAATATTTTATGCACAACACATCTCCTGACTCTTAAATTGTCACTTCCACAATCTGAAAGTTCACCCTGAGGTTCTACTCTGCTGACAAGACGAACAAGTATGAAGGGGAAGCACTGGACAGATCAAAGTTGGTACTGCAACCTTCTGAGAAACACCGCTTCCACCTCTTCCGGAGACGAGTGGCCTGCATGTCTCTGATCTCCACATGTCTGACTACTCCACGCTATGTCAGCTTTAATTGGCCATTACAGAGGCCTTGAGTTAGGGCCATAACCATGATTGTCCAACATTATCCTTGTCACTTATATTGGTACACAACCTTTTTACGTGTTCCTGTTTGTCATTGAGCTGTAATACATACGTGAAGGGCGAAAGCCAATGAAGTACATTATCATTGCATACATATTCTCAGATCAGATCATTCATGTTACAGTAGTCACATGTTGTTCACGTGTTCACGTCCTGTAAGCTAATAACATACAGAGCGCTTCGCGGCTTCTAGACATCTTTGACTTGCAGACCTACTAAAATGTGGAGCTGGAGGGACGACTGCGCTTTAAATTAAATCTTTTGTTCCAACTGTGTGACTTTCATTGTTTAATCTTTTCTTCAAAAAATGATTTCACACAATTACAAGCTTACAGTGTTCTTTACAAACAGTGTCCATCCTGTACTATTGTGGATTAAAGAAGTGGGGGCTCCTGGCTACCAACTTAATGGGTATATTGCTACATTTACAACCGGCGTGTGACACGCATTCAAGAACGTGCGTTCATTTAAAAAAACATTTTGGAATATTTCTTCAAATTTGTAATTTGTCTGACTTCCATTTTTTGGGGTTTTCCTAAATTGGAACTGTCAAAAATAAATTAAGGAATAAAAAACTGAAATTTAAAAACAGAATGTAAAGAATGTTATTTGTGTTCAAAACACATTTTGAAAAAAGTGCAGCAGCAAATTATTTTAGTTAAACCTTTTGCAAACTTTTCAAGTTTTAGATATAAATATTTTCCTTTGCCTTTACAAACAGCACTTGTTATTATTTTAATATGTATATAAAATGTCAGCTTTTTGTAAATGTACAACTCTGGTTTAAATTGAGCTGATTCGGAAATACGTTTCATTTTTTATACAGTGTCCCCTGAAATTAGGCAGATCTGTGACGGTCAGTTTTAGTACATTCTACAAAAGATTATGCTCAAAGATCGACATTTGGAGTGTTTTGATGAAACAGATTGTCATACTTATTGGTGTGTGTAGAATGAAATGTGGATTAGGTGTAGAGGGTAGCACTTCAAGTTTAAGTTTTTCAAAATCCCAGAAATGTGACCTCAAAAAACCAAAATGGTAAATGGTAAATGGCGTATACTTATATAGCGCTTTCTACCTTCTTACGAAGGCCCAAAGCGCTTTACAGTCACAGTCCCATTCACCCATGCACACACACATTCACACACACATTCACACACTGATGGCGGCTCCGCTGCCAAACACTGGCAGACAAAAACAGTCATGTAGGCATTATCCTGGTTTACTTAACAGATTGACACAAATCTGAACACCCAGCCAAATCAGATGCAGTACGTTTCTTTCACTCCCATGTGATTGAACACAAAGAAACAGTTTCTGTGTTAAAAAGTAAACAGATAAAGATTCTTCTGCTGTATCCCAGCTGCTGTCTACTTCCTGCTTGTTTTGGTGTCTATAACACCGACGGGACCCAACGCAAACAGCAACAACCTGTCCCTGAATACTCCCTATTAACTTTGAGCAGAGCTGTGACTCAAACCAACTGATTTGCAATTTACTCCTAGCTGGGGGCCAGCAGCAGCTACATTCATTAACATGACTAACACAGCAAACATGCAAAAGCCTTCTCCGGCAGCCTAGCAACGGTCTACCTTACCGAACAGGTTACATGCAATTTTATTGCAGTTTTGAGACCGCCAGTCATGAAATAATGAACTTGTGTTTTTCTTTCGGCTTTAAAACAATCATATCAGAAATCCCTAAGGATGCTAAAAATACTCAGAGAAGCTTTCAGACACTTTGAAGAGTTTCCATATTTGTTGCTTGAGAAAAGACGTGCACACCTTCTCCTTTACCAAATAACTTGTTGCTTTTATTGATTTTATACAAATCAAATAACATCTTTGAGCATTAGGAAGATTACGAAACTACTACAACTAGTTCTTAATGCAAAGTCTTTTAAGATTTCAATAAAAGCAAATCCTAATACAACATTGTTTAAAGGCTCGCTAATGAAAATGCTGTTTTTAGCGTTTTTACCATATTCTTATCATGTTTTTTATGATTGAGAACATATAATAGGAAAATTAAGCTTAAAAATACATTTCTGGGTTTTTTCTTTATTCAGATGTTATTGAAAATAGAGCAGATGAAAACATACTGTTAAAAGAGCTTGTTGGTGTGACATAGAACCAATAACATCAAGCCCCTAGCTCCCTGCTCCGCTCCATTCCGATGCATCTGCTTGCAGACGACTATATCCGTACACCCCTACGTTTTCACCGTCTGAGCTGACATCCGGCTCAAAACTATACGGCTGGATAACTCCAATATTACTTGCCATTTTTGCTGCACTGGTAATGTTAGATTGGAGGGCTAAGCAAGATAGTGTAATCAAGGGGATGATGGGAAATGGGGGCAGGCCCGCCCAGAACAGAGTGGAATTTCTAATGATCTCCTGCCACAATGCAGAAACTATGAGAGAGACACAGGTTCGTGGATTTTGCCTAAAAATGCCAATCATATTCAAAAGACCACTGGGAACATTTTTAGAATAGATCAAAAGATGATAGGAGTGAGACTTTGAATTGTTTTTTTTTCCAAAATCAGAACTAAATTTTCCACCAGTAGTTTTAGGGATAAAAAAAGCCGACACATGAGTAATTGTCATTTCAAACAAAGTTAAAAAGATTTTTGAAATGTTGTATGAGAATTCGTGAAAACACAGCAACTGCAGCCTCAACTGGAGCCTTTTTGCCGCTTTAAAATAATTGAAATAATTGAATTTGAAATAATAAGTGCGCATAAACTCAGGGATTCAAGCTGGGAACCTGTCAGGAAATATTAAAAAAACAAATCCAGCTGTGCTTCAACTTTGCTGTAAAGCAGCCTTATTGTACCAATTAAAATAAATGGCGTGGAAGAATTGAGCTTTTCAGGCTTATGATGCCTAAAGAGAAGGCGCCCGGCTCCCACAGGCTTTTAAAAATAAAAGGAACAGCAACAGTCGTGTGTCATTACATGACTCCCTCAGACCCAACAAAGGTGCCACTTTGATGGCATTACTTTATCCGGTTCTAGTCAACGTGCATAAGGATGTTTATGTTCCTGTTTTTAAACCGTCTTATTGTGTTTGATGTCAACAGGGGTGGAATAAACAGAGCCTCAGAGATGCTGAAGCTGAGTCAAATACATTAGTTCACCAGTTTATTTTTAGGTAAAATCATAAATCAAGGCACAGCGGTGCTCCATTTGATCAAAGTCCTACATAATTATATGTCAGACACTTCTTAAAACAAGTGATTTTGAAGATCCGATGTGTAGTAAAGTGATATTTTATTGTGTAACTTCACGCAGAAAGTTCATTTAAACTCTACTGAGGCATCAAAATATTAAAACCGATGAGTCACCTTTTTCACCAATTTCTCCTTTATTCAGTGATTTTAGGTAAAACTCAAATAATCTTATCAAATATTATCTCTTAAAGTTTTTCTGCAGTGTGGAGTAAATAAAAAGACAGTCATTCTGCCTGGTAGAACATTGGAGTCCTAATCTTTAATCTTCAACATGAACTCAAGTCATGTAGGAATTATAAAAATCAAAAAGAGTGAAACTGCAGGGGACTTTTCACATTGTGTCATGACTTTATGATCATTTATACATAAACATAGTCAGAAAGTATAGATAAACGATTGTCTGTTAGTTTATAAATCTTGTTCCTTTTATTCACTCATATCTGATTTACACATTTTAAAAAATGACATAAAACAAGATTTCTGTTGGTTTAGGATATATGCCAAAAAGAAACGTCACAACAAACCAAAATACAAATACAAAAATGCCTTTCTATTAAGAGGTTTACACAGGCTGCATGGCAGAAATATAATCTTATTGCAAAAAAGTAAAATAAAAAGGTAGCATTCTTGAGAACTTTTTAGAATTTCATCTGTCAATTTAAGGCTGTCATATTAGGTTGATAATTGATGTTGATGTTCATTTTCTCGAGGTCCGGCCACCTGCTGTTTTTTGTCCTTCTGAAATCCTGCCTTATCTGCTTCTGATTACCTGGATAAGGAGCTTCAATGGCAGGTTGATTGGAAAACATGTTTGACAGCTGCCCTCAAGGCCTGGATTCTGACACCCCTCCTTTAGAGGAACCAGTTAACCTATGAAGGATGTTTTTGGACTGTTGGAGGAAGCCGGAGTGGCCGGAGAAAACCCATGCATGCACGAGGAGAACATGCAAACTCCACAGAGAAAGGTCCCAGCTGGGACTCCAAGCCACGGCTTTCTCCCTGTGAGGCGAGAGAGCCAACCACTGTGCCAGCATGAATTGGAAGTGCTGTTACTTTGACATTTACTGCAGCGATCTATACAGCTAATCAGAACCTTCAACTAACTCTAATGTGCATCAAGGCTTAGCCAAAGTCTGGACCAGAACCACAAGAGCTGATTGAGTTCTCAAGTCCTTGCAGCGGCCACCAATGAAATTCAAAGTACTGGTGCCCAGTTCATAAATTTCTGGTGGTACACAAACCCAGCAAAGCTCTCAGATCAGCAAGAAACAATCAACTGGTTTATTCTGAGAGCAAAACCAAACAGAGTGAAGCTGCTGTGCTGCCACACAGATGGAACCGGTTTCCTGATCAATTCAGATTTTCACCAACTTCCTCTACCGTGTCCAAACTTGGATATTTTCTGAAGATTTTGTTCAAAATTTGGCAATTCCCTAAATTTTTCTGAAATTTCTTTCCTTTTTATTCATGAGCTTTATTCAAAAGCTTATGTTTACTTTGCCTAAAAGGAGCTTTGCAAATAAGCTTCACTGCCACACGGTTGACTTTAGATGTGAGAACAGAAGCAGACAGGCACAAGTAAACCTGGAGTTCTTGGCTAAAAGTGACCGTCCAAAGAAAATTCAACTGCCTCACTGACCGGAAGTGTTGTCAGATTTGGTTACAAGCTCATTGCCCCTTCGAAAGATTCAGTTTTGAAATGCTAACGAGATGGCTGGGTAGCTCGGTTGGTAAGGTAAAGAAATCCAGGGTTCGATTCCCGGAGGGGAAAAACAATGGTACTGGGAGCAATTACCTTATCAATGGCGAGCAATTAACATCACCCAGTGGGGGTCCTTTGGCAAGACCCTTAATGCTACTGCCTCCCGAGCGCGGTTCATTTCAACTTACCATTGTGGGATAAATAAAGTATAATAAAATAAAATAAAAATGTGCCACTTTTTCCAAATTTGTCCTCAAAAGATCTGATTTCATACAGAGAATTCACAAAATTTAGTGGCCAACACACACACACAAATAAAATATTTTCCTGTTTTTCCCCCACGTTTTTCTCTACATTCGCCTTTACGTCAAGCAGAAACAAAAGCAGGCAGCAGAGTTGCATCTTCAGAAGCCGCCCACCACCTGCTTACTCAAGCAGAGCCACCGCAGGACAATCCTCCCCATGATGCAAATGACAAAAAACAACAGAGATGAAGATCTGTAATGATGTTTTTAAACGAGAACCTGCCAGCCTTCTGCTAATCTTCTCTTTCGTGCATAAGCATAAAACATAAGCACCAAGTGTCAGACAATAAATATGTTTGTCATTTATTTCATTTTTCTCTTAAAAAAACTGAGATTATAAAATTGCAGACAGGATTTTTAGGAGTTGTTCTTTTTTTTCCCCAAAGTCTCCAAATAGTTGATGCAATTTGGTTAAGCTTTCATGTTTAGCAAAATGGAACATCATTTTCTTTCATAATTATGTCATTAATATAAGCAGCAATTCATTAACTAAACTGGGCCTGTCATTTTTTACCCGCATTCACAAGTGCATTTGATAATTTATTACGTTCTGCAGGGTTTGCCAAATTAAAAGCCTTTTGTAATTAAGCAGTTTTTTTTGCTGAATGTAGCACTGTAACTGTCAGATTAAGTACTTGAAATTGAGTAAAATCTGGTTTATAACTTTTGGAAATTTACATAAATGTATTTATTTAAAACTTGGTTGTTTAAAGATTCAAAATATACCAACCCTCAGAGGGTGTGGGTATTACTGTTCTCTTCCAACGTTACGAAACCCTGTTGTAGAAATTCCTCAGAAGCTAATTAATCGATTGCAATGGAGCCAGTTAATAAAATAACAACAAATTTGGCCCGGATGTAGTGAAGCCAGAATGTCGAACCCTGAAATGATGCCATGTTTCTCGAAAAATAAACCCTCCGTCATGACTGGTTTCTTC
This sequence comes from Oryzias sinensis, assembly GCA_037389245.1. Classification (NCBI taxonomy): domain Eukaryota; kingdom Metazoa; phylum Chordata; class Actinopteri; order Beloniformes; family Adrianichthyidae; genus Oryzias; species Oryzias sinensis. The sequence goes on from CM074488.1 coordinate 55,849,963, forward strand.
CATTTATTATGGGCGTCAGACTAAAATAGTGCTCACTTTGTAGGTATTCTGTTTGGTAAACCGGTATAGATTAAATGCTCTGGTAGTATTGATGATATTTTCAATTGTTCATTTCCAGTGGTAACACAGTCTGCATCTGATTTGCAGCACAACCACAGACATTTAAACGATCAGAGCGTATTCTTTACTAATTGTTCTCATTGATTCGTTGGAGCAAAACTATCTGAAATGCTGGGAGAGCCATTGTAACGCACCTTTTTTTAATGCAGCTTTTATATGGCGCTGTCATTTTCTACAGTTATTAGTGTATTGACAGGCTCCTATTTTATGGTCATACTCTTCGGATAAGATTATGACCATAAAAATACAATCTAAGCCTCTAAACAAATAGGTACTTTTTGTGCCACCAGTACACTCAGTAATTGACTACAATTCTCCAGTTTAGATGGATTAAAAAGGTGTTTTGGGAGTTTTACATCTAGCAAAACACAGAAAACAGGCTGAAAGGTCAACAATTGAAGACCAATTGATCAGACTCATTGGCCAGTCCCTCAATTAGCTTTGTTACATTATGCTACACAATAACACATATTCAATGCCGTTTTTATCCGTGTGCATTTGAAGCCTGCTGGAGATTTTTTTTTGTTTGTTTTTTACGGGGAAAAAGGGCCTGCGGAGAGTTGAGGCTTTGTCTTTTTAAAACATGAGCTGTCAAAAACCTGCAGCTGTTTGATGAGGTCAAGCTCCAGAGTAGCTTTTTATTGCAGCACAAACGCAGAGTAATTCTGATTGACAATATTCTCTTGCTTCAGCCTAATATAATGATTTCAAAAAGTACAGAAATTCATTCTCAGAGGTTAAAAACTATATTATTCATGCAAGTTGCATAGAGACTTTAATGCTGGGGTGTGGTGATGTAATCTACACACATCATATAGCTTAAGTTCATCATGAATCTGAAAATTCCCACTTACTATTGTGAAACTTTGGGTTGTATCTCTTTGCCCTGTGACTGTCTTCACACCAATTCTGATGGGATTTCCCAAAGAGGTTCAACTGCCCGGTAACACACATTTCTAATCAGCCAATCACATGGCAGCAAACCAAAATGATCTGCGGCAGTTCAAACTGAGCATCAGTATTTGAAAGAAATGGGATTTAAGTTACTTTGAATGTGGCGTGGTTGTTGTGGGTTTTTTTAATTAGCCACTGTTTCCTTATTATTTTTAATTGTACGCTATTATTCATGTACATGCTCTTTATTTGATGCATTTTCAGTTTAGATTGTTGTAATAAGTTAAAAATCTCAGTCCTATGTTTTATCATATACACTTAATGAACAAACAAAATAAGAAATTGTGCATTTCTAAAATACATGCCCACCCCTAATGCTGGTACAAAAAGGGTTTTAAAATTAGTCTTTACAAAAAGTACAATAATATTACTGCTTCAACGTAGCTTATTTGCAGTTGTCCCTCGTTTATCACAGGATTATGGAGTGATATTTCTGCCACCACGTTGCACACAAAACGTTCTAAGTTTTTTGCTCAAATTTAGGAAAAAAGGGAGATGACACACAATGCGTGCAAATTTTTTTTTAGTCGCGCTCAAAGTAGTCAGCAAAATCAAAGATAGGACAAAAGCGAGATTTGACACAACGCACGCGAAAAAATGTGTTTTGCAAACGCAAAAAAACGTTTTTGAAAGCAAAAAAAAGTTTTTGAAAGCAAAAACAAAAAACAATTTTTGAGCAAAAAACTTAAAAAGTTTTGTGTTCAACTTAGAAAGTTTTGTGTGCAACGTGGTGGCAGAAATATCACTCCATACAGGATGTTCTAAAATAACACAGAATAAACAAAATCTACAAAGTAGTTATTTTTATTTTTTACAATAGAATTTATAAGGCTGTAAAGCCCCTCACCACATACTTTATTAATTTCTCTAAAAAATAAAATAAAAAAATGCACACTTCTGTCTTGTTTAAAGTCTCAAAATTCAAATGTTTTTATAGAAAAATGAGCCCTGTACTATAGAATAAAACAAAAACATCTGCACCCCAATGAAGATTTCTGTAAAATTGGTAAGGTGAACATACTCTGTACCCGATACATGGCATAAAGGCAGTCAGGATGCAGAACACAAAGCACCATTTAAAAAAAAAAAGCCTTTAGTTGCACTAAATAAAAACAACGAAACTGAAAGGGGTGAACCCCATTATAGCAGGGGACGACTGTTCACTCAATTTTTTTATATTTTGATTTTTGTGGAGACTTCTGAACTTCAAAACAAACACTTCTTATTCATGAGAATCCTATAAATATATGAGGCCCGCTGTACACCTGCAGTTCCATTACAAAGCCGTGAAACGTGGAGTCCTCGGTGATCAAACAATCTGGTCCTGTGGGGACTCGCAACACGCCGCTCTCCCACATTCTTCAAGAGGAAATTCACATCACGTACTCACTCACTTTTAGTCCATCGCTGAACCTTAAACACACAGAAATATTTGCTCATATGCACACACACACATGCCGCATTCCACATACCGCAGTAGGCTGTATTGATTCACTCTTCCCACACAGAAACATAACTCGAGAGCTTTGTACAACTATCACGTAAAAAAAATAATATAAAAAAATAAAATCAAAGACCATGCAAGCAGGGACCCATGATGACGCTCTTTGACGCACACCTTGGTGGTGAAGAGACGTAGGGAGGAAGATTTGGTGCAAGAAACTTAAAGATTTTTAAAAGACTTTAAAAGAGGATTAAGATAAAGAAAGTGGAACCATGAATCGTTTAAAAAAAGGCAGAGTAGGAATGAAACGTAGTCGGGGAAACAAAAAGGAGAGATAGTAAGAGGATTTCTTTCATGGAAAGAGGGTGAACTTTTAAGGTAATGCTTTTAAGTTTGAAGACAAAAAGGAAGCTTTTACCTGGGAAAAAAAAGGTACAATTTCAATCAAGGATATTGCAGTAAGTAAGTGACAAAAACATATTTAATTAAAAAAAATGTACTGAACGAATTTGACAAAACCAAACAGTAGTAATCTGTTTTTGATGCTGATTGGTAAATTACGTAAGCATGATGAGACCCTTTCTTCTTTTTTTTTTTTCGTTATGATGGATAAAAATGGATCCCATGAAGCCATATGATTTTTGGCTCAATTTTATTTACACTCAGTTTCAGCAAACTCACCAGTAAGCTGATTAACAGAAAAGCATACTTTGGACATCCAGTCATTGTTGTTGTTCTTCTGGGATAATCACAAGGTTTGTTCATTTATTTTATCTTTTAATGCTCTTAATAAACAAAACACCTTTAGAGAGACAATAAAACACCCATGACACACTTAACCGGATGAATCTTAAAAAGCGGTTTTGTTAAAAGCCAAGTTATTAAAGTTTGCTAAAGTTCCAATTCCTGTCCTCTGCAACTAAGCTTTCAACAGGTTGCCACTGTTGGCACAGCACTGGATCTATGATATTTTTGTCTGCAGGTTACTGATAAGCATCAGCACCTTTGTGAAAGCATGTCATTTTCCACTCCCACCAGCGGCAGAGAACTGCAGACCAGAGCTGGAGAGGAAAGTCAACATGGGGACGGAGAAATGTTGATCAAGTATTCCAAGCTTGACTAAGACCAGGAGTAATAATAAGTGGTTAAAAAAAATGCCTGCACCTCAAATTGCTGCACTTGCAGTTCCAAATCCTTGAATTTACATTCAGGAGAGGTTTAAAAACAACTGTATAAAATGTTTTTTTTTATCTAAAGATGGCCAAGAATGAAGGATGAAGAAGAGAAGTTAATCAGTTGGATGTTCTGGGTAAATATTATTTTTGTCTGGAATACTTTCTGATTAGAGGTTAAAAAACACTCAAGCAAATGCTGCCAAGTTTAGAGAACCTTTTAAACCATTACAAAGCTGATAAATGTAAAAGGCTTTGATAACAGGATGCATTGTGGGACAAAAAAAAATAAACATCTGTACCTTGTTTTTAGGCCAAAACTGGATTGTAGTATTTTGACATCATTTAGCTTTCCTATTAAAATCAAAGCATCATGGGAAGTACATGTATAAATTAAAATGTTATGACTTTTGATTAAATTGATTAAACTGAAAATAAACAATTTTTGTGAAATCCTAAATGTGTTGCTTTTAGGTTAAAAAAAACGTAATATGAATGAAAATAATTAGATGCATGCATTGTCTTTTGGATTAGATATTACCTGGAGTACAGAAACGTTAAAAGGTGACCAGAAGAAAAAAGAAAAAAAAAGTTAAACCTTTAATACTGAACTTTTTAATAGAAAAACTCATGGATGTCAGTCCCTAATTATTAGGTATTCACATGGCTGCAGCTAAATTCAATCATAGCATGTGGGTGAGGCTAAGATAACCTGCTAGGCACATTTTTCAAAAGAGCTAGACTATGTGGACTGTCACTTTCAATCTTCTTTAAGATTTGAAGTCAGTACCCCCCCCCACACACACACACACACCCAAAAAAAGAGAAAAAAATTTAGCGAGCAGCAGTAATTTATGTGAAAATTGCCCTTGCTCCAACTAGAGGTTACAGGAGAACAGAATCCTAAAAATGCAACTCTTTAGATATTTTTTTAACAATAGAAGATCATCTCATCATATTTACGCCTAAAGCAGACAGAAGAATATGCCACGTGCCTCTTTTTAACGCTGAGAATAAGACGGAATGCAGTTTTTAAAGTGATCAAAAATCCCACTGGCAGTGATCAAGATGCAATCTGGCTGAACCACAGCAGCTCCAACTCAAGCCACCTCATTCAGTCGATGTTGTCCAAACAGAAAAGGCACAATGTGTCGCCATAATTACTTTCTGCTCCCCTTCTTCAGACAAGCATCCGGTTGGCACAACAGATTCAGCAAGTATCAATGGAATCCTCTCTCATTTTCTAATCAAAAACTACAAGCAAAATCCAGTTGGTATCAAACATTGCTGCAGTCATTTGAGATTGTCTAAAAAAAAAGATTAAGACAGAACAAAATTGAATCAAAGTACCTTAGATAGCTCTTTAATGTTTTATAGGGCAAGAAACATTTTAGGAAGCTTAAAAAATAAACAGTTACTGACATAATGCAAATGAAACTTATGATTGTTTATTGCTTATATGGTGTCAGTGGCCCACCTCATGATTTGGTCTTCTAATGAGTAATTATGTGAGATCTTGCGATGTACTTTGGTACATTGAAGCTTTTCTCTTTTACAATAATAATAATCTTGAAATGTACACAGGTGTGTCAATCAGAACCTTCAGAAACGAGCAGAAGGGCTGCTGAAGGAAGCAGGCAAACGAAAAGAACAAGGCTCTGAGGTACTCACAGAATGAAGATAATACCAGGCGCCTGTGTTAGAGGATTTCCTTCTATAATGGAGGCCACTTTAATCTTGGTGAGGTCCAGGATGAAGCATATGATCCACAAGGAGAAGAGCTGAAAAAAAGCTCCTGGGAAGGAGGAGGAGGAGGAGGAGCTGTAAAAGCAGGGAAGTGAAATTTTGGTAGGAGCCTCTGGGAATCCAAGACGAAGTAAAGTCTGTCCTCCAAAAGAAAAAGAAATAAATTCCCCTCGTCTATCACTTCCTTTGAATAACTTTCATCTCAGACTTGATGTGTGGATCTTGAAAACTGTGGGGGAACATTGATGGGAAAAGTTCATCCTGGGATGTGGAGTCTCCAGGGGGCAACAAAATGGGGATTTAAATTAGCAGAGTAGTAAATAAATCTCTTCAGGAAAACGAACCTGAGATTGTTAACTTTTGCCTTTCACCTGTTTTCTGCTTTAACAAAGATCCTCTTCACGCACTGCAGGAGAGCTCACAGCAGGAGAAGAGACAAACTTAATCAGAGATGGACAGAGATAATGATGTGTGTCGGCGGCACCTGCTCAGCCTCCTTACTCTGTGTCTGCCTCCTTTACAAGCTAACTGTGAGATTAAGGCATATAATCAAATTCTTCTAATTGGCCTTGATTGTGGTGACCAGCTGAGAGTTTCTCCTCTCGTGCTCTCTGCGATCCCCTGCCCGGCTCGGCAGCAGGAATGACAATGAGTCCTGGGTGGCTTTAGTGCCTGTCAGTCACGAATCTGGGCTCCAACAAAGAAAACTACCTGCTGACACACAGGTAGTCATTATCTTAGCATGTTGCTGCCTTGATCCGGCCATATTCTCCACTGCAATCCGTCCCCGCTGCTCCACCTTTCTGTCGATTACTCCGAAGAAGTGACAGGTTCCATTTTTAACGCCTCCCCTTCTTGCTGTTGTTTTGTTCTCGGTGCCTTTATGTTTGCATCTAATCACTTGTGCTTTTTCCCGTGCCTAATCCCCATCCAGATCTGCTGTAGGTAATTGGTTTCAGGTGTCTGTGAAAGCGGTGGAAAGGGGGTGCGAAGGGAGATTTCACGCCACCGTCACCTTTAATTAAAAAGATGATTACTCAGAATACAAAAATTAAAGATGAAAATGGGACACGCAGAGCCCAGTAATAACCTGGTGGCACTTTAAAACTCCTCGCTCAGCTCATCAAGCATGAGTTTGTTCATGCCACTGCTCTGGTAATTAGGAATGCCTGGTTTTGGATGGAAAAGTTTCTCAGAGGTTTCCTTGGGTTACTGTTGAGGTAAGGTAGGATGAAACACGTCACCCCAATTCAACAGACATCCTGAAGAGCGTGGACCAAAACGCCTCATATTCCTTTTCAGATTGAAGACTTATTGTTTGTTTTTAAATTAGATTACATCCAGGTATCGAGTGAGGTGTCAATCCTTGTTTTACTAATCAAGAATTCACACAAAGTCTGGAGAAAAGAAAAAAAATCAGTGCAAGTCAAATGCCCTAAAGGGCCGAGACACTCCTGAATTCTTCTTTCAAGCTTTCAGGTCTTTCCAGTTCACCAGCTGGAACTTCTGGCTCTTATTAGGTCTCTTATGTTGCTGGAGGGCTTTTTCGTGGACGCAAGCCAAAAGGCCTGTGGCGATCTACGCAACAATGCCGGTCAATACCACACAGAGGAGGATCCCCAAAACATCTGCAAAGATAGAGAGGAAAAATAATAACTCTAAGTTTTCAGGAATTACAAATGTATGACAGATGCAAACAATTAGTACAATTATTTATTCTCCTGGCAGATTTTAGACATGCCTCATTTGCTCCAAATATGTTTAAAAATAAAGAAAAAAAGCTTTTTTTTTCCCTTCAAAAATCCCTCTAGGGAGACACCTGTGTCTAATCCGATCAAAAAACACCTTGCTGGCAAAATAAAAGTCACTTTTAGACTAAATTTGCCCAGGCTGTGAATAATTTAGGGTTGCTTTAATTCTAACAAAATGATTCAAAGTGAACATGATTCAACATGATGTTACACATTTATTCCAGTCAAACCCTCTTTTAACGGATAAACACACCACTTTTGTGAACAGGTTTCATTTTGTTTTTTATAATGCACTTCATATAAAGCTTTTTAAAGAACACATAAGCCAAATGAAATAACGTGCTTTTATTTAAAAAAATAAAAAAAGCAGTCGGAAATCTTCCCACTTTGATGTCTATAAACAACCAAGACGCACGCCCACATAAAAGAAAAGGGATTGACAAGTGCAGAAAAAACTTTTGATGAAAATGTCAATATGGCAGAAGCGTGAGTGTGGTGGGGTTAAAAAAAAAAGGCAACACAGACTGAAATAAAAATTCCAAGAAGGAAACAAAAGTCTTAGGAGGAGTGGGAAGAGATTACAACAGTTTTTGGGTGGAAAAGACCAAAGTGAAACGGCTCTTTGTTGGTCACTCAGAATGTAATGTGAAAAAGTACTGCAAAAAAGAGTAAAGGAGGAAGTATTTTAAGGCAAATGGGGCTGAATGTTGAACTTGCAGGAATTCGAAAGCCTGAATGAAAATAAACATTTGTGCCTGATTTAAGCAAATCATGGATCCACATTTTGAAGTAATGTGGGTATTAAACCTCTCTATGGTCAAGTCTATAACCCGTCAAAATTCTATAAATTTGACATTTTTCCACAAATTGAACTGAAAAACCAAACTGAAGCACAGAATCCCTATAAAACCCATAAAAACACAGAACAGTACAAAGTTCAAAATAATAATTACTCAAAATTTCTCCATGTTGTGTATAATGATTCATACTTACTTGTTAATTAGTTGTTTGTTCGTGTCTTGAGACACTACCTTAATGCCATCTGTATTATGTTTAGATTTTTATTCCCAGTGTGCTTTATCCCATGGTCCCCCAATCCAGTCAAGTATGTTCGTTGGCCAGTTAGATTTACCACTAATTAGTTGCAATGCTTACAAATAACCTTCATTTAATTGCACATGCCGGTAGTTTCTGCCAATACTTCAGTGTACAGATGCATGACATAAAAATACCTTTTCATTTAAACATTTTGGCAGATATTTTCATGTAAAGCCACTTACAATGGAGGTACAAAAGCCAAAAAATCCGTTTTAAGATAAGCTGTGTCAAAAAAAAAGGTCTGGTATTTCTGTTTTTTTATAATCAGGTGCACTACAATTACATGAAGAGCATTCATAAAGCAAAAATAGTTATAACCCTTGTGTTGTAGCCAGATAAGGCCTGATATGACCTGCATAGCTATTTGGAGGCATGTCAGTTTAGGTTTAATCCAAAAAGGCGAGTTTATCTTCGGACTTTCTATGATCCCTCTCTTCTCCTGTCATCCAAACGTTTGATGTGAAAGTCCTCCCGTTAGTTCAGTTATTTCAGATGACCCTGCAACCATTAGATCATTTAGGTTCCCGACTAGTGAAGCCTTTTATCCTCTAGTTTGCCTTCATTACTTAACTTTTCAACATTTTAAAATTAGTTAGTGGCGTGCATCTGAAAGACACCCGTAAACGAGTTTTAGACAGCCCGTTCTTTCTTCTTGTGCCATTTTAAATGGTTAAACTGTATGTTGAAGGACCCAAATGCAGACTTTAAATGACAAAAATGGAAAATGGGTAGATGAATTTATAAGCATGAAAAGCAGAAGTGGATCAATGTGTTGAACAAAGAAAACAATAGATTTATCGAGGGTAATTACCAAACTGGAATTAGCTGTAGTTAAATGGATAAATGCCAGATACTATGATACTACTTACTGGTTGTTGATGGGTAGTAGCTGGAAAATATCAACAATTTTTATATTTTGTAACCTTATCTGGTGTTCTTGAAAAACTTAGCAGTAGCATATCAATGTCTTAGTTGTTTAACAAAAAGGACGAACAAATCTATGATTGTCTAGATTTAATCTAGTTCCCTTGAGCAAGATTTAACATTTGTAAAACTGTAGCAAATACAAGGCAATTAAATAGCAAAATGATTACATTTTTAAAACTATGCCTTTGAATAACTGAGGGAAACCATATATTGCTGTAAGTACAGATTCTTGAACGTTTTAATCCACAGAAATTGAGCAACACACAACAAGGAATAAAGTTTTTTTTTTATTGTTTCCAGTGGGTAAAATAGCTCAATGTCAAGAGGAACTAAAAAAAAACCCTTAAATCTCAAATGAGAAGAAATCCTTTAATGAAAGTACATTTAAATCCTTTTTGTGTGGCATTTGCTTCTTGCTCCTGTGCCAGAAGATATGTTCTCCATGTGTTCTTACCAGTTATCTATAAAACATATGTGCCAAATGAACCTGTTCTTTGATTATGTTGGGGTTAATCTAGCAAGTAATAAATGGTTTCATAATTTCTCTTTATGGCCCTGTGATGTGCAGACATCAGCGTGTCTCAGATGTGCTTCGTCTCGCTCCAGCCTCTTGTGCCAAGGATGTATGGATTCTATGTAAGGGATGCATTGTTAGAGTGTGACATGAATTTCAAGGTAATTACTCTCCGGTGTGCTAACTGCAGCTCTGTATTTACAAAAAAAAAAAAAAAAAAAGTTAAATTGACTCTTTAAGCTTTATTCCATCCATCTATCCATCAATCTACAAGAGCCAAGCAGCTCCTGTTGGGCAAAGGTGGGGAGAACCCTAAACAGGTCACCAGTCTGCTGCAGGGCTAAGGTTTGTTTCACATTGAACATTTTTGCCACTTCTTTTTTTCCCTGTAAACTGATGTTTCAAATGAATTTATTCATCATGAAACTGAGTTTTTTCTTTTTTTTGTGAAAATGAGGTTATAACTTTAGGCAAAATTACATTTTAGTGAATAAGAACAAAAGCATGGTAGCAGTTAGAGTACATAAACTTGAGTTTAAAGACCCTTTCTAATGAATATGGGGTTTTTGGTGTGTTTTTTTATGTGTTCTTGTTGCATTATTCCAATGATGGAGGTCACATATCAAGAAAATTACATTTCTGGGTATTTCTTTATTCAAGTCATTGTGAATCAGGAGGAGTCATTTAAAAAAATTGTATTTGTGACTAAGAAAATATAATTGCGCGGACCATACGCTCCATTCCGATGCATCCACTTGTAGAGAAATAGATCCATGAACGTCTTTTTTCGTTTTCTTCGTCCGAGTTGGTATCTGGTTAAACTCTGTACATCTGGATAACTGCAATATTGCTCACCATTTGTGTTGCGCTGATAATGATAGGTTGGGGGTGCACTATAAGTGGGAGCGCACTAAAGAGTGCTCTCCCACTTATAGTTATGGGTGACATGAAGGGGGGGAGGGGTTTCTCCACACCAATGGCCGCACCAAAACTCAGAGGCAAATTTCCAATGAACTACTGCCGCTCCACAGAAACTTTGTTCTGGAAAACGTTCATTCATCTTCTAAGCCGTTTTGTCCCTTTCGGGGTCACGGGGCTGCTGGAGCCTATCCCAGCCACTTGTTGGCAAAGGCAGAGGACATCCTGGACAGGTCGCCAATCTGTCGCAGACGACACAGGCTTTTTGATTTTGGCTAAAAAAAAAAGACGACTGGGTACGCTTGGAAAATAGATCAACAGATGATGGGAGTGGAACTTTAACCAGAAAAATAAAGCTTTTGACTAACATTTTTGAGAACCTAAAAAAAAGTCCCACTTATGAATCATGTCTTGCTGGTAATCACTGCTCTTTTTCAGTGTGCAGTAAATTCAGATTGGTATCATCAAACCCTGACCTCCTGTTGGGTCCTATTTAAGTTTTATTGCTTTGTCCTGCTGCTCGGCTCTTATCATCTGAGACGTGAACCATCTGTGACAGAAAACCGTTACTCTCCCGACTACCAGACCCTCACTGTGTCTGATTTGCTACACTTTGTGCACCACAGTCAAATTTCGTTCTAGTCTAATTCATTTTTTTGGCAACGCGCAGACCCACAGATACACAATGAGCAGCTTTTCCTAGCAGCAGAATTCCTCTGAACTAGTGTTTTCTCCTTTTGTGTGCCCACAGACTTGATTGTTTTGATGCAGTGGATCAGGAAACAAGCACATCAACAGGGACAGCCACTATTTAATCCCCTAATGACAAACGCTTTGATTACAACACAGGTCTAACGGGGACTCTTGGCTGTTTAGCTGTTGTTGTTGATAATGAAGTAAATAACTCCTTCATTCACAGATAAATATGCCTCTAACATGCCATCATGTCTGATAATAAATTCAAAGCTTATAGGCAATAGTGCTGTGAAAGATGGCAACCGATTAAGTGATTTTTTTGCAGCTTTTCTTTTGAATATATATTTTGTCCTTTGTAAGATCAGCAATACTTTATTCCATTTAGTTACGGAGGGTTTCTGCTGTGTTTTTGAAATCCTGTACTGCCTCTAGGTATTTCCAAGACATCCATCCAGCAAAAGAACATGAGAAGATGGTCTTCAATTAAAATCTAACATTTTGTCTTTCTCCGTAGCACGGATCATCTCTCCCTCTTTCTTAAAGTCCTGCCCACACACACTTTAATTACAACATAAAAGTGGAAGGCCTGACATCTTCCTCTATGTTGGACATAAACTGGGAGGGCTTGTTCGTGCTCTCAGATAAAAGCCCCATCCATCGCATGAATGGCTTTTCAAACGCTGGTGATTGAGTTTCTAACTGATGTCATCGGCCATGTAAGACAGGAGGAATGCACTTTCTGGCACGGGACTGGGATGGGACTAGAGAGGTAAGAGCTGATCTATGACTGCTGGCATCATGCAAGTAAATAAGACATTTAAAAAGAGATGTAGCTGTTCTACAGCGACATGCGAGGACTCTTGCGAGCTAAACCTGTAGGTTTATCACTCACTTACAGTGGCCACGAGCCGCCATCGCAGCAACAAAACAAAAAAAAAACTGTGCAAACAAAAAAGAATGGCTACAAATAAAAAGAAACTCCACTGGGTTAGGATACTGAGAACCAAACAATGTCGAAACAACTGACGGCTAAATATTTCCGGCAGCTTATTACTGTGGTTGCTCTTATCATTAATAATTATGCTAACAACAATCTAAAGTGTGGGTAACAACAGTTATTTGAATAAATATGAAGTTGGCTTTTATATTTGAAGCTTTTTTATGCAGCAGCATCAGCGTTTCTTTTTATTTGTAGCATTTATTATATTTACAAAATCTCCTTTTGTTGTTTGCAGAGTTGCTTCTTTTGCTGCGATGGCGGGTCTCGGCCACCTTACTCATTTGATGCACTGCACCATTTTCATCTATTGACACTGATGTCTTTTTACAATATCTTAATCATATTTCTTAAAGTTTCTTCCTTGTGTCTTTGCTATTTTTCTTTTTGTGCTATTTTTGCTTTTCTAAAGATCTCTCCGTTTTGTTTTAATCAATTATTTTACTGTAGCTTTTTTTAGACTTTGTGTCAGTTTTTGATCATCATAATGTTCTTAGTGGGTTTTAATAAGTTTTATTTTAGTTTTTGGTTGTTTCTTTTGTGTGTATTTTTCTTTGTGCCTTCTTGTTTTGTTTCCTTGTAATTGTAACTTTATTAGTACCGGAGTTAATGACTTGTGGAGCAGTTTAATGAAGCCGCATGTAATTATTGAGTACTCATAACTGAATGATTCCCTCAAATATCTCCGAGTCCTTTTAACAGTAGTTATTATCCACCATAGAGAGCTGAATTAGAGAGTTATTTGAGGCATCCTAATTCTGAATCACTGACTATGAAGCACTTCCTCATTCGTTATTCATTAACTCTTCTAAGTTCATGCAAAATTATGTATACCTTAAAGATAACCTTTATCCATGCATGCGTATGCATGCACACTGTAATTTGATATGAGGACACCTCAAGTTGAGTGACATTTATCTACGTCAGCAAATTCTAACTTTTTTACAGCAAAAATACTTTATTCATACTTTAATACTTGAACAATAATCTTACTCTTTGAAAAAGGTCTTTTTAACGGAATGGAAATTTCCAGGACACAGGATTTTTAGAATTGTGGATTTAGACCACTCTACTGTACAATATTACATAAATAAATCCACCAAATCGATAGTAGTGACGGAGAAGAGTGCCAGTAAAACCAAACGAAGGTGGAACATTTCTTAGCATTCATGCCCATTCTGAGCCTGTGGGGTAAAAGCTGCCTAAGCGCTTTCCTGAAAAGCTCACCTGGACACAACAAGCAAACTGACTCAGAGACGAATAGATTCTGGTGTGGTTTACTTCACTCGGAAAGCACATGACGTTTCCAAGCTCAAGAAAGAAGAAATAAACAAAAAGGATAAAATGACAATGTCATGAAGAAGCAGAAAGGGAAATAATGAGCAAAAAAAACAAAAGTAGAATTACTTTTAGGGCAAACATAATTATCTTCATACAAGAATTAATTAAAAGCAATATTTTACCAAGCTTGCTGGAAAATGCAATCAGTTGAGGGTCATTTGACTAAAAAAAGTCTAATGATTGATTTAGTAGAAGACAGAAGTCTACACTTGACAGCAGCTCATAGAAATGACCAATCACAACCTTTTCAGTATGAGCTCTAAATGACCTAAAATAGTTTATCTTTTTTTTTCCTTGAAAAAAAAAAGTATAATTTTAATCAAAAGTATTGATTGAGGTAAAAGCTAACATTAGCAGGCTTAGCTAAACCTTTCTGTAGCAAAGGAAGGAGAAAAAGGACAAACCTTCTTTTCTGTTAGTACAGATTTAGGATTGGTTCACTCAAGGGGCATTTGGGTGTGAAGGAAGGTTACAGACGTGTGTGAATCTGTGTTTGTGAGTTGAAGCGAACTCCCATTGGAGCAGTATGAAACAGACTGAATATTTTCCTCTTTGCTTGCCTGCAGTCTAGGACTGAATACATACGCATAAATGCATAAAATAACACAGACTTGCTCCTTCAGGTATGTGTACGTAGCCGTATAAAAAAGAAAACAGCAGACTATATTTTTCTTTTTCTAAAGGCTGGAATTGAACACACACACACACCTGCTGCCTCTTGTCAGCGCTGACGCTCATCCAGAATAAAAGTCAGCTCCATCAACTGTCACCCGCAGTGACAACAGCAGGATAACGCTCCTCAGAATGAAGCATACATACATTAAACCTTGAAAACACTCACCCCAGCCGCTGTCTGATTGTTTTTCCGCCCACCATAACAACATTTGACTGCTCTGATTCCCATAATAGCATATATGATCTCATCAGTTTATTACACCAGCACAGACCCTGCCACAATTAAACTCTCCAAAGAAAAAACAAATGTTGATGCCTGAAACTATTCTAAAGGACCTACTGGATAATTCAGCTGGGGCTAAATACATCCACAGAAAGATTTTTTTTTTTCAGATATAAGTCAGTTCAAAAGAATTTGGTTACAGTTGTATATTACCCAGAAAAACACCAGCTTTTAAAAAGGGGAATATTCTTCTTCACAATGCAGTTGAGGTGCTAAAAGCCACCCCAGAGTGTTTCTTAAGGAGTGCCCTTGGCGGCAGTTAAGAACAACTAACCAGACATAATTACAGCAAATAAAGCTCCTAGGGGCGTCCCGCAGTGCCACAGCTTTCATGCTGCTCTCGCAAACAAAAATGGTGAGGTTTATAGAAATCCATGGTATGAAGAAGTGAACACAAAAACAGTTAGACAGACATGTGATTTATTGATGGGATAAGCTTCGGTCATTGCTTGTAATGGTGATAAAGTACAAAACAAAGAGAAATTCTTCCTAAGATTCTAAAAGTGAAACCAGATTGGCTTTTTTCCTTGACAGTATAAAAAAATAAAATAAAACCGTGTAACAAACTTTTGACCCAATCAGGGTGTACCCCACCTTCACCCAACAGTGGCTGGGATAGGCTCCAGCAGTCCCGTGACCTTGAAAAAGATTCAACACTTCAGAAGATGGATGGATGGATGGATGGATGGATGGATGGATGGATGGATGGATGGATGGATGGATGGATGGATGGATGGATGGATGGATGGATGGATGGATGGGTGGGTGGGTGGGTGGGTCTTTGTTCATCAAAACACCATGACCAGCATGTTTTCGGGATAGGATGCAGTGAGTCCTGTGACTCAAAGTCGGACTTTGCAAGTGTTAATAAAAACAAAAAAGTCCTTTCTCCACCCACTGAACACTGTTGTGCTTAAGGAACAGGGCCCAACTGTCTTTGACCAATAAGTTTGTAACAATGTTGTCTTTATTTAGTTTAAATAAGTAAAAACATCCCATGTTGACTCTGAAAAGAACAAACAACGCCTCAAACACACCTAGAATTACCTCTTCAGAGTTAGGACCAACAGACTGAATCACAGACCTAAACCCCCAGGCAGTGATGCAGCTAAGCAAGCACTTCGTTCCCCCTTTTACACTAATAAGCTACAACTATAAACTGTATAATGGACTCTATACGGCCACAATTATTTCACAGCACCAGACGGAACCATAGCGTGCACTTTTCCCTGAACTTCTAGCACTGACAAGGGCTTTGAACGAACTGTGTGTTGAATTTATATTTTTGAAAGGTTGCCATGGCGTCAGTTTTCAGGCTGAAGCATCATTGCTTTAATCTTCTTAGACAAAATCAGAAGCCTCATCTACGCATCAATGTGTTTATTTCTGTTTTCATGCATCTGTTTTGCCTCACAGCTCATTTTTCTATTCATTACTTTTTTCCTATTCTATTCATTTACCCCCCCCCCCCTGCATTAACAGACCAATGACCCCACAAACACTGAATACTCATAAAAAATAACTTCCAAAGGAAACTTTAGGCTTGTCTCTGCTGTATCAACCCACTCATGTGCAATAAGAACATGCAAACTCCACACAGAAAGTAGGATAAAACCTTCATAATTGACACACAAATCCCATTTCAGGATCCAGCGCACCACAAAATGCTCTAGTAATAATAGTGAAAATAATGAAAATAGTGTCAAGACTCAGATTTTTTAAGGTTAATGGGCCCATATCATGCAAAATCAACTTTTGGAGCTTTTAGGTGTATTATGGTGTCATTCATCACAAAAAAACACCCCAAAACGGCATTTTGATCTATTCACACATCCCTGATCATTCTTCTACTGATCTCCAAGCCCCAGCCCCTCCCAATCCATAACATGTAAGGTGTGTCCTTACATGTTCCAGGAAGAGTCTGTACCGCCAGCACCACGCCGAGGCTACCACACACACACACACACACACATCACCACTTTCTCCACGAAGCTAGTGATGAGCGGCTAATTCCTTTCATCTTATGTGCACATCCATTTTTTTAAAAAGTTCGGATGTTGTTTGTTTTCGTGGGAGAAAGGAAGACACGCAGTCGGCTCTAGGTTGACGTCATGACATGGAAGGAAAGGCGGAGCCTCAGAGATCGAGTCGTCTTACTTCCGGGTAAGAAATTAACTATCAAAATAATTCTTTTTTTTTGTATTGTTGTTTTTTAGTGTGCTAAAAGTAATATATTAAACTACACAATACATCAAATACATATTAAAAGGTAAAAATAAAAGCTTTAGTTAAGAGCTGCTGCTCTATTTTTAACAATGCTGGACCCTAAAACTACATTTCCTGTTTTTATTGTCTTTTCAAATGAATACTTTTTTTTTTTTTTTTTGAATAGTTTTACATATATTTCTTTTTTTCTGGATAGTTTTAAGCTCTGGCTTTATAAATTCTCAATCTTTGCTGCACCTTCTCCTTTAACATTCAGGGACTTTTTTGAGGTCACACAAAATTTCTAAGCATTTATGTTCAGAGAACTGACAGATAACCTTGAAATTCTGCTCTCAGAAGCTACAAGTTGAACATTTAGACTAAGTATTTTTGCAGAAAAGTTTTAAAAATCACTGGACTCAAACTTCACAAGACAGACAAGATAAAAGCTAAATCAAGATATGAGAAAAATCATTGACAGTTCATCTCCTGTATCCTCCGTAACCAAACAATTAAACAATTTTCCACTAAAATTGGACCAAATGGGATGTTTTTGTTTTTTTTAGAGTGGTAGCTATTTTCGTCTAATGAATAATTCATGACAGCCTCTGTGTTCGTGGATTTGTGAGTGAGCATATGAGAGATCGGGTTCACAGCCTGATGTTCGGTTGTCAACTAAAATGTAGCCGGCAGCGGTAACAGCTAAATGTTTATTTAGCGTGCGTGCACCCAATCAGCCGCAGCATCAAAACCATCTGCTTCATAACCTGTATTTCCCTCTTGACATGAGCAGGAGAGCATAGTTGGAACTTCTAGGACTTTTGAGGTAGACCTATAAGTTGCACTGCAGGATCTGGTGAGTCACATATCATCCTGAGGATTCTAAATCAGGATGTGAATTGAGAGTCCAGTGGGGTTTTTTTTGTGTTTCCCATCAGTTTTATTGCATCTGTAGAAGGCTGCCACCACAGAGCTGTTGTAACGAGGAGGTGTTCCTCTTGCAACAATGTCCAGGTGACACGTGTCAAAATAATATCTACCTTGATGCAAGGACTCAGGTTTTTCCAGCAGGACATTCCACGGGAATGAAGAACAAGGATCTACATCTATTCTTGGACCTAGATGCATGTGTCCTTTGTGACAGACGCCCAGATTATTTGGGCTTTTTTAGTAGGAGTCTTGCATTTGAAGAGAAAAATGATGGGTTAAGCATGTTGGCAGTTGTTAAGATGGTTGTGCACCTGTGCACAAGTGTTTGTGGGCAGGTTAGAGAGGATGAAGACGCAGCTGAAAGATGGATGAAGAGACGGGTGGAGGGATTATCAGGGATCAACCCCCGACTGTTGATTTTATGTCAAGCCCACTGCCTCTCAGCTTCAGGGACCCGAGAACCGATGAGCACCCATGACTTCCAGGTTTTTCCGTGCGTAGAGATACGTGCGAGCATTTCTCCTGATAGCGCAGAAGAATGATGGTTGCAGAAAAGGGGAATGATGAAGATGTGAGCTGCAGGGATGGGAAAAAAGGACAAGAAATGATGAAACCGAATGACTAGAAATAAAGGGCAGGAAAGGTCTGACAGATGGTTTGTCCCAAAACGGAGCTTAAAAATGGTCGATGTGAGAAGTTTGACTAATGACTAACAAGGAGCACATAATGACCCTGACTGTGAAAAAGCAGAGAGTAGTTAAAAAAAATGGGGGGGAAAAAGCAACTGGCTGAAAAGAGTATCCCCCCACTCAATATCAGCCAGCACCCCCACACCATCACCCCAAGCAGAAACACATTTTACACACACTCACCTATTTGCTTTTTCTTTCTGCGGGGAGCTGGAAAATGAGTTTGCCAGTTGTAGTAACAGCCCCGTTACGGAAAAGTCTGCTGCAGGCTTAAGAGAAGTGAGATGCAAAAAGGGGAGCAGAGCACGAACGCAGCAGCAGTCACTGTACCAAGCCAGCAGAGAGCCCCGGCACAGACGTCTGCACCAGAGGAGGAAGAGGAGAGCCAAAAAAGAAGGTGCAACAGTCACCAGCAAGAAACTCTTCCAGGTTTAAAAAAAAACAAAACTCCGCTTTATTCAACATCAGGACCCTAAGCTGTTGATACGTGAACACGCACGCGCCGGCACGCTCCCAAACTCAGTGCTGTCGCAATGACACCCTGAGCTGCAAGGCTCATCACACAGACTGTGCAAGAAGAGGAATGAACACACGGACCTCAGGCACTTCCACCCCCATCCACGCTCTTTTGCTCGTATCTCCTGATGCTGTTTGTCCGCTGTATCCAGCTGATCAGTCAGCCTGGCGGAGAAGGAGAGCCTCTTTTTTGTTAGCTTTACCTTCAGTGCCGGCTTGTTATCTCTACACTGTGCAGCTCAAAAGTCTTTCCTCGCTGTGTCCTTCAGTGTCGGACTGCCTGGCTGCTGCTTCACAGCGCAGAGAAGCTGGACTGCATTCAATGCCCTCTTCCTCTACCCCCCCTCCCCCTCATCCAGCCCCCTCCTACCTCCCTCCCTCCCTCTCTGCTGTTGAATGTCTGTCTCGATGCCTCATCGGCTCACTTCCCTCTACTACCCGCTTGCAGTAACTTAGACCGCTTTACGCATGAAGATGTGGGTTGATTTGCTTAGCTGATTCAATAGACTGAATAGAAAGGGTCTCTACACTCCAACATATTGTAAATCCGGGTTTAGTTAAGCATAAGTCTTTATCTTGAATAGTGGATAGTGCAGAGAGCACCAACATTTGTGGAATTTGATGCATTCTATGCTGAAGAAACCAAGCTGGACAGGGAAAGTCTTGTTACATGACATCTTATCTTCCAGTCATTGTGTTGGTTTACAGACCTTTGCAACTGCTTCTATGTCTATACATTAGTGGTATCTTAACCTCAAAAACTCTGATGTGCATATAAAAGGAAAGCGTTTTCCCGAGAATCTTGCTGAGAAAGTGGGTGTTAACCTGTGGGCGGTGTTTCCAGCGCATATTCTTGGAAGGGGCTGTTCCCACACGCTCATATGGACAAATGTGATTGGGAAGGGCTGGTGCTCAGAGACTAGGTTTTTAGAGGAATTCTTAGAGGTGAATGGTGTTTTACATGAGGAATTAAGATTATAATACACTTAAAAGCTCAAAAAAGATTATTTTGGATGATAGAGTCTCATTAAAAACACAGAAGTTTCATATTGAGAGAAAAATATCAAAAAAAATTGTATGACTGCATGAACAGTCAGCTTTGTGTGTACAGTGATCCCTTACTATAACGCGGTTTACTTTTCACGGTTTCGCTACTTCACGGATTTGCATCGTGCATTGTGTTCTGCATTCTGATTGGCTAAAAAGTCACTCCGCTTCTTCTCTACCTGTACGTCAATAACGTTGCAGTTTAATATGTACACATACGTAAAACAGCTCGCCAAATTTACATTACGTATGTCCAAATTCTCTTGCAATTCCGAGTTTCTCTAAAACCCGTAGAAAAAAGAGCGACGCCAACTGCCTATCACTATGTTCTTCTTCCGAACAAACACAGCTGCACTGCGGGCTTCAGAATAAAACACTGCAGATTGGAGTCAGGATGCAGCGGCTCAGTCTAAAGAACAGTGAAATACACCTGAGTCACTATTTGTCCCACTGTACCTTGAATTTTTTCATAATCATTTTATATTTTCTCCTGTTTAATCCAATTCTTCGGGTCGCGGTGGGCGGGACTTATCTCCGCGATTTGAAGCTTTCTGTTCACATTGATGATTCAAATTATTATTTGACAGTAAAGTACAGAGTTATTTGTTGAAAAAACATTTCTAAACTACTTTGATTGGTGAAACAAATGCTTGAGCTTGTAAAATGGTTTGTTCTTTCTTTTCAATTTACAATAGAGTATTTAATTGTATAATAATTGTTAAAAAAACAGAGGTTTCTACTTCACGGATTTTGCCTATCACGGGTTCTTTTTGGAACGTAACCCCCGCGATAAACAAGGGTTTACTGTAATATATTAGACTGACTAAGCTGGACTGGAATGCGTCTAGTTAGGCAGATTGAACAAAATTTGAAAATATAGATGCACTGTATTTTACTGAAACATTTGATAAATAAATGTTGATGTAAGAAAACCAAGAGAGCAACTAAAGAGTGACAAAGCAGAATACCGGACAATAAAAAACTTAAAAAAAAAACAGACACTTAAAAAAGCTGAAGGCAATCAACTGAAATCAAGACAGCTGATGATGATGATTGCCAACCCACTGTCACAAAACAGGCTGGTTCCAATTGCAGCAGGTTTTTAGATCAGCTAAAAGTCCACATATTTAAATCAGGCTCAGGCAGGCAGGGGTCAGTAACGAACATGGGAGCATCTGAAAAACAATGAGAATAGTCAGGATCCAGACGAGAGTCGGGGTAGCTGGCAGGCAAACACGGTCAGAGAAAAAAACAGGGTCAGGAAATCAGAAGATCAGGTCTGGATGTAACCCTCGGTAATGAAGGCAGAGTGGCACCAACAATACTTAGCACTGAGTGAGGCTCAGTGCAGTGCCTAAGTGTACTGTGAGTGATTCCAAATAAAACTTGGGTGTGTCATATAGAAACTGTACGCTGGGGTTGCTGGGAGATGCAGTCTTCAAAACTCTGGAGACGTTTCCCATCAGTGACCAGTGGGGGAGACAGAGCCCTGACTATATTTACTGCTTTTAAAAAACTGAAAAATGTTAATAAAAACCTAAACTAAGAGTATATTCCTCTACTCCTAACCAGTACATAATAACACAGTTAAACTAAAGTTGTAACAACTTGATTTTCAAGGTCACCTGAAAATGAGAAAAGCTACGCAGTTGTAAAAAGAGAGTTCTGCAAGTCTTGATTTAAAGAAGATTTTCATGCAAAAGTAGTGCTAACAGTGACATAAGTGTGTTTACATGATGCCAATGGGGGATGGGGGGGTCCATTCTTTTTTATTTGGTAAAGAAAAAAGTCCAAACCTGGAGTGTTCTGACAGACACACCTCTAAATGTTGCAGGAACTGATCCTGATCCTGTCTGTTTGGTGGTCACTTGTAGTGTCCTTCATCTCCTGCTGTTGTCCTGTTGATGCTACTGTTCGCAAAGGTTTGAGCGGGGGGGCTGGAGGTGAGTTGACACTCCGCCCTGAATCCTGCCGCTCGCCGGCAGAATAATGATCAGCCTCTCGGCATGCCGGTCACATCGCCTGCACTTTCAATGAGAGAATGTGCCAGCCGGCAAGCAAGAGAGCAAGGAAGTAACAGAGCGGGGGGATAGAGAGAGAGAGATGGACGCAACAGGGTGAATAACCCAGAGAAAGGGGTGGGAAATGAGAGAGAAGAAGTGTAGTGAATAAAGAATATGGAGTGGTAAAGAGGGTGAGATGTAGAGAATAAACCCAAGCCGAGAAGGAAAGACAACAGCCATAAAGTGGAAAGATGCAAAAATTTAATGGACTAAAAGATGAGAAGAGGAAGTGATTTGGATGTGACAAAATAGAGAAAGGGGTAAAGACAGAACAAAAAAACACTGAAGGGCAGTGAGGATTTATGAAAGGACTCATGAAAGCATACATAAACAAACATAACATAATTACAATAAAAAAAACATCCAATGTATAGACACATGCTATTTGATTTCCAAGCCTTCTCAACAAACAAAAGTCGACGTTGAAATTAAAAATTATCCTCAATAGTTGATATTCATTTGATCAGCTCAAGGTTCTGCAACCTTAAACACTTAAAGACCCATTTGGGTCCATTTCTCACCAATTACAACCTTTTGGAGCCCAAAGTCTTGTTTCACCCTTTAGAAAAGTAAAAAGTTGATTTGTTTTTATTTTATTGTTATTATCATGATAAATATGAGCGAACTGTAGTTGTTATGATCAAAACATGAAAAAGAGGGGGAAAAAAACTTTTTTCTTTTAAAAATCTGAAATAGTTAGATATAGATAGATAACGTTTGACTCTGCTTTGACCCTAACCCTAATACTTTTCAAAATAAAAGACACTGTGTCACATGGGATCCTCTCTATGCAGGTTTGCAGCTCTGCTAAGACGACATCTGTAACGAACATCAAAGGTCAGTCATGGGGCACACCGGCAGGTTTGACTTGTATCAGAGTTCATTTCCTTGGATAGTCAGCACCTGAACTGTGCTGTGGAAAGTGAGAGTTTCTGTTCAATTGAGGGTCAACCAAAGTTTACTTTCTTTTAAATAACTATTATTATTTTCTATCTTTTGGTTTCTGATTGAATTCTTGTTTTGTTGATGTTATTGTTTTTGTGTTGTCTTTTTTCTTGCTCAATGTAATTTTTTATATTTCCCCGAAAATTGCCTCATGGAGCAGAATGACCTGAGATTTTTTTTTTTTCAGGTCTATTTTGTGTAATAAAATAGAAAATTGGACTCAGAAAAGATGAGAGCACCCAAACAGATTTGGGCCCTTCAGAAAAATACTCAGCATGGTCAGATTAATGTTTATTTTTGTCCTGTTGCTGTTTGCCTCCTGTGAGATTGTGGTTGGGTTTTTGATTAATCCAAACTTTTAATAATATGAAAACTGAGAAGAAGAAAAAATCATTTATTACATTTTTTTTATTTTTTAACAAGGTTCGATTGAAAAAAAAAGTGGTTTGACAAATGGTTTCAACAAATGGTTGGCAAAACAATAGAGTTAACAGGTGCTTAAAAGTTAATTCAAAAGAAGTTATACTAGAGCATGTATGAGGTCAGCAAGACTGTTTATAGGGTAAAATATGCCAATAGATTTAAATTAAAACACATTTACACCAATTTAAATTGCAGAATAGCATGATATAGGCCCTTCAACACAGGCAACAAAAAAGGCAACAAATAGATCATAAGCCATATTGCCTCACAATAGAAATGAAAATAAGGTATACATTATTTTCATATATTTTTTATATATACATAAAAGTAGATACATCACATTAAGAAGATCTAAGAACAGGGATGTCCAGGATCTGTCTAGTTTAGGTGTGTATCAATTAGCAATTGTCCATATTTTATGACTGATTATGTTATTGCACAGTTATTGGCGTGAAGTTTGAGACAACTGTGTTGTGATGTTGGGCAATATAAATAAAATTGAATTGAATTGAATTCACCAGCTAAAGGACTTTCTGTTCTATTACGACAGGAATATTTTGCTAAATCCTCCTTTACCGCTTTATTTCTTTCCATCATAATTTTCTATAAAGTTGGGATTTGTGAATTTTAAGATATTTAAATTTTATCACAGGTTTCTCAAGACGATTTGTTGGAGTGTGCAAAATTGCACACTTGTTGAAGAATGTACTCGTTATTTTCCATAATGAGGCTAAAATGGATTCTTGTGCTTGCAAAGTTGATCTGAAACTCTAGAATGTATGCAGAGTTGTCAGAGCGGGGGTCACTTTGTCCTTCCCATGGTCACACAGTTGCTAGGCTGATCATTTCTTCAAATGGCAAATGAAAATGTATTACTTGTATGTCCGACTAAACGGAAGGTGAGACCAGAAGATAATGAAGATTTACAGATAGTGACACAGCATGCAGATGCTGCAGAAAAATGTTTCCACCCAAAAAAAGAAAGTCATCTGTTGTTGCCAAGCATCCTTGTCTGAAGGTTATATCTCACAGCGCCTGGAGGAAGTCCATTAAGAAACCATTGAATGATATTAATTTAGATATTTCTTTGTTTTGAGTATTGCCTTTTTGTACAATTGAATTGGGCATGAGTTAAGTATAAGTGGACCATCAGTACCAAATAAAGAACAATAAAAAATGATATAAATATATTAATACAAAAATAAATATAATTTGCATTGGTTGTACGCAACCAAGTTTTATAGAAATCTAGAAATTCATCTAATTTAGATTTCTGTAAAGCTTTTTATTGTGTTCTTTCTTAAATACCCTTAAAAAAACTGTACATTTGTAAACCCTAAGTTGCCAGTTTCTGTGAATTTAGCTGCATTTCCTACTTTTTTCTTCACTTAAAATATTTTACAGATGAAGCATTTGTTCGTTTTTCCCTCAACTGCAAAGCATCACATTGAAACTTAATATCAAATTCCGTTCATGGGCCCTCAAGGTGTTTTCCAGCCTGGGACAAAATGTTGAATATGTCTTCATGATGTCTCAGCAGTTTTACATCTCCCTTGTAACTATAAATCATGCATTGTTAAAATGTTCAGAATGACACAGCAGGCCTTGCATTAAAGCTGTAGTCTAATGCAGATCTAATAACATATAAAATGATTATATTATTTCCGGAATATTAAACTTTATGGAAGATTAAAGGGAGTGGGGAACCATTAATGTAGATCATTTAGCATTGCTCCTTGCAATAACTGTAAATTCTGGTCGTTAGTTTTTGTTGATCCTAAGCTGATAAATGTGAGCTACAGATGAAAAGAAAAGATCAAAAGCACAATAATAACACAAAAAAAACCACATAGGCTTCGTTTTTTAACGCTCAAGTACATTGTTTGTGTGTTTTTTTGGGGAAATTCATTACTCAAAGTGAAATTATGAATCAGATTTGACTGATGGTGGCTTCACGTCATGGCTGTCTGAAATGACAGGCAAAATTATCGGGCTCCATTAGTGAAGGGTTGCATCCCAGCCTGCAGTGGCTGAGTATGATTGTTAGCAGATTTCCCAGGGTGCCACTCACACTCTTTAGGCTGTTAATCAGAAACGAAGAAAAATGCAATAATAAAATTCCTTATATCTTCTTCTTTCTCTTTTGGCTTTTCCCATCAGGGGTCGCCACAGTGAATCATCCTTTTCCACCTCATTCTATCATCAACATCTTCTACCCTAACATTAGCCAACTTCATGTCCTCTGTTCAGACATCCATATATCTCCTCTTTGGCCGTCCTCTTGCCCTCCTGCCAGGCAGCTCCATCTCCAACATCCTTCTACCAATATACCCACTATCCCTCCTCTGAACATGTCCAAACCATCTCAGTCTGGCTTCTCTGACTTTATCGCTAACACAGACAACATGAGCCGTCCCTCTGATGTACTCGTTCCTTATCCTGTCTAACCTGGTCACTCCTAAGGAGAACCTCAACATCTTCATCTCTGCTACCTCCATATCAGCCTCTTGTCTCTTGTCTCTGTGCTACCGTCTCTAACCCATAGAGCAGAGCTGGTCTCACCACTGTATGGTACACCTTTCCTTTGAGTCTTGCTGACACTCTTCTGTCACACAACACTCCTGACACTTTCCTCCACCCGTTCCAACCTGCCTGCACTCGCCTCTTCACCTCTTTTCCACACTCCCCATCACACTGAACTGTTGACCCCAAGTACTTAAACTCCTGCACCTTCTTCACCTCAGCCCCCTGTAACCTAACGCTTCTACCTTGATCCCTCTCGTTCAGACACATGTATTCTGTCTTACTACGACTGACCTTCATGCCTCTTCTTTACAGAGCAAACCTCTAGCTGTTCCTCCACCTGCTCTCTACTCTCACTGCAAATTACAATGTCATCCGCAAACATCATTGTCCAGGGAGATTCCTGTCTTACCTCGTCTGTCAGCCTGTCCATCAGCAGAGCAAACAAAAAGGGACTTAAAGCTGATCCTTGGTGTAGTCCCACCTCCACCTTGAACTCCTCTGTCTGACCTACAGCACATCTCACCACCGTCATAGTTCTCTCATACATGTCCTGAACTACTCTGACATACTTCTCTGCCACTCCAGACGACCTCATACAGTACCACAGCTCCTCCCTCTGCACCCTGTCATACGCCTTCTCTAAATCTACAAACACACAATGCAGCTCCTTTTGACCATCTCTGTACTTTTCCAACAACATTCTCAAAGCAAAAAGTGCATCAGTGGTGCTCTAACAGGGCATGAAACCATACTGCTGCTCACAAATCTCCACCTTCTTCCTACCTTCCACTACTCTTTCCCACAGCTTCATTGTGTGGCTCATCAAATTTATTCCTCTATAGTTGCTGCAGTTCTGCGTGTCACCCTTGTTCTTAAAGATCAGGACCAGAACGCTTCTCCTCCATTCCTCAGGCATCTTCTCACTCTCTAAAATCCTATTGAACAACTTCGTTAGAAATTCCACTGCTGTCTCTCCTAAGCACTTCCATACCTCCACAGGTACGTCATCAGGACCAATGGCCTTTCCGCTCTTCATCCTTTTCAGAGCCTTCCTAACCTCATCCTTTCCAATCTCTGCTACTTCCTGCTCCACAACAACCACATCTTCCTCCCTTCTTTCCCTGTCATTTTCCTCGTTCATCAGCTCCTCAAAATACTCCTTCCATCTTTTCTGTACACTCTCCTGGGTTGTTAGCACCTTTCCATCTCTGTCCTTAATCACCCTTATCTGTTGCACGTCCTTCCCATCTCTGTCTCTCTGTCTGGCTAGCCTGTACAAGTCCTTCTCTCCTTCCTTTGTGTCTAACCTGTCATATAGCTCATCGTAAGCTTTCTGTTTGGCCTTTGCCACCTCTCTCTTAACTCTACGCTGGGCTTCCTTGTATTCCTGTCTACCTTCCTCAGTCCTTTCTACATCCCAATTCCTTTTAGCCAACCTCTTCCTCTGGACGCATTCCTGTACTTCCTCATTCCACCACCAAGTGTCTTTACCGTCTTTCCTCTTTCCAGATGACACACCTAGCACCTTCCTACCTGTTTCCCTGATAATCTCTGCTGTAGTTTCCCAGTCATCTGGAAGCTCATCCTGACCACCCAGGACCTGTCTCAACTTCTGCCTAAATTCCTCACAAGTTTCTTCATTCTGTAACTTCCACCACTTGGTCTTCTTTTCTGTTTTCCCTCTCTTCTTCTTCCTGACCTCCAGAGTCATCTTACACACCACCATGCGGTGTTGTCTGGCTACACCCTCTCCTACCACCACTATGCAGTCATTAACCTCTCTCAAATGACCTCGTCTACATAGGATGTAGTCCACCTGAGTACTCCTACCTCCACTTCTGTATGTCACTCTATGTTCCTCTTTCTTCTGGAAGTAAGTGTTGACTACAGCCATTTCCATCCTCTTCGCAAAGTCCACCACCATCTGTCCCTCCAGATTCCTTTCCTTCACACCAAACCTGCACATCACCTCCTCATCACCTCTGTTGCCCTCACCAACATGCCCATTAAAGTCTGCTCCAATAACAACTCTCTCTCCTCTGGGAAAACTCTCTATGACCTCATCCAACTCACTCCAGAATCTTTCCTTCACTTCTAACTCACAGCCAACCTGTGGCGCATACCCACTGACTACATTCACCATCACCCCTTCAGTTTCTAACTTTAGGCTGATCATCCTGTCTGAGACTCTTTTCACCTCTAGAACACTGTTTACAAACTCCCCCTTCAGAATCACTCCTACCCCGTTTCTCTTCCTATCAACACCATGATAGAACAGTTTGTATCCTCCTCCAATACTACGTGCCTTGCTGCGCTTCCACCTTGTCTCCTGCACACACAGTACATCTACCTTCCTTCTCTCCATCATGTCTGCCAGCTCTCTGCCTTTCCCTGTCATTGTGCCAACGTTAAGAGTCCTTATTCTCAAACCTATGTTCCTGCCTTTTCCCTTCTCTCTCTAGCCACGGACCCTTCTGCCTCCCCTCTTTCTTCGACCAACAGTAATCAAATTTCCACCGACACCCTGTAGGTTAACAGCATCGGTGGCGGTCGTTGTTAACCCGGGCCTCGACCGATCCGGTAAGTCTAAAGTGTTGTGAATGATTCGAATGGTTGTTTTGGCAATTTTTACGCCGGATGCCCTTCCTGACGCAACCCTCTCTATTTATCCGGGCTTGGGACCGGCGCAGAAGTAACTGGCTTGCAACCCCTGTGGCTAGATTAATAATATTCCTTATATATGATCTTTAAACGTGAAAAACTAAACAAAAAAAAATCTGCATTAGCCCTAAAATGACTCCTTTTAGGAGGCTTTGCAACATCTCTGCTGCCCAAATCCCATTCTGCTAATGAGCCATGTTTATGAAAAAAGAAGGGATTTTAAAATTCAGCACACAAGATAAATTTAACATTATAGATTCAGTGAAGAGAAAATAGGCTCAAAAATTCAAATCACTTAAAAGCAGAGAATAGTTGTATATTTTTATATATATTTGCAAACATTTAAAGCTGTGGTTTATGTGGCTTACTTTTGTACTTTTAAATCATGGAGTTTAAAAAAATATTATTAAAGATAAATGTCTGAAATGCTAAATGATGAATCAATTTTTAAGAACTGAAAGGCACAAATATTAATTCCAAAAAAATAACCCTGTAAAGCCCATTGCATCAAATAATTTTGTTTTTTAATGATGTATTTTTAACCCTTTGATGAAATACACAAAAAAAATATGCAAGATCATTGGTACAATGCAATATAGATGTATCAATTATGATATGTTGGGTGATTTGGCAAGTTTTTGCTCAAAGGGGGGAAAAACACTTTATTTACCCACTGTCTCAAATTTAATACACATTTTTAACATGATGCAATGGTATTACAAAGAATTAGTTTACAACAATTTTTGTATTCTTTCAATACAGTAAGAAGTAATTTTAAAAAGAATAACAATAGATTATTGTTAGTTATTTTCACCATAAAGTTTTGGAAATTAGCAAAACCTTTCCTGCCAAAATTGACATTTCATGGAAGCAGCCATTCCGTATGAAGAGGAAAAGCCCTTCAACTGCCCCTAGTGGAATGATGATGAACTACAGGGCAGAAAACCAAGTTCTATACAATGGGTTCTTAACCCTTGTGCTATCCTACGGGGTCAAGATGACCATTGGCGTGTTCCCCCTACCATGACAAAGGTGGATAAAGGTGGAGAGGATTTCATGTAATCCATGGACACCAGTGAAGATCACAAATCATTGAAGAAAAAAGGTTCAGCGCACTGTCTAGTGGGTCTAGATGACCCAACTCCCAATGTTAAAGTATCTAAGATAGCACAAGGGTTATGGACCGTTTAGATCACGCTAATGAGAGAATGATCTCAAAAATATGGGTTCATCAAATAAGATGCAAATTGTTATGAAGGATTAAATCATCTTTGGTCATAATGAGAGTAGGCTCAGCACTCTGAGAACCAAAATCCGATTTATCTTGACTTTATGAAACTGATTGAGCTCAGAGGCTGAGTAAAGACAGTGACAAGCTGCAATTTATGACCAAAAATCTGTTCCTTAAAGACCCAGAATCCTTTACTAGAAACACAAAAAGCACAGAGTCTTCCACATCTTCACCATAAATCACATCTGAGATGAGCTCACATTCTGACCTTCGAAGGACAGAAGAAAATGAATTTTCATCTAAACAAGTGTATAAGTCTGAGATCCATAAAATAAAAAGCTAAATCAATACTTACTAGCTGGTCAGATCCATGGGGCGACCTAATGAAGTTTCTAGAACAAGGTGGACTGGATGTGAGAGATACAAGATTCAGAGGAACCTAAGATCAGAACACATGTTGGTTCGACTGCAGGGAGTGAGCCATGGTGCAGACAGGCCTGGGAGGGGGGTGCATTCATGATAAATAATGTAATTGATCACAAAATTAGGTTAAAACTGTGTCAGTCGATTGCATCACTGTCAAAATTTTTCATTTTGATATTCCCATTTTAATGTAGGACGTGCTCACATTAGTGAGACGCTGCATGTTAAAATATATATTTTCTTCCTATTCACACTGTTTTCTAGTTACATTTTTTCCATCTTGCTGCTATTAATTTGTTTTATTTTTATAAACAGCTGCTCCTTTGCCTTATTTCTTAGAACTCTGTTTTTTACTTATAGTTGACCACATAAATTTACAGTGTCAATCAGATCCTTAGATCAAATCCAAACTTATTACAGGTTGTGCAATTTAAATTTGATCTCACTCTAATTGCAAATAAGTCATCAATAATCCCTTATGCTCAAATTAAATGCTCCAGGGTAAACTGCTACACCTCTTTTTTGTAAATCTGTCATGGGTGTGCACAGTAGAAATCAAAAATGCTCATGCTGCATGCTCAGCCCTAATTTTTAATTGTGTTTTTTTTTACATGTTTTTTCAACACATTCTCTCCCCAACTGATCATATATGGACGCATGGTAGGGCCCCGCTCTGCATAAATCAATATATCGGCATTTTGCAATATCTAATTTTTTACAACATCGAAAAATGATGAGCTGGGCTCACACAAAGCGTCAATATGTGACGCTGAGCAAGTGAGAACGTGTCGGTTTTTGTGGTAATTTTTCTGATGATGGGGGACATATATCAAGAAAAATTAAGTTCAAAATAGTATTTCTGAGTATTTCTTTATTAAATTGTTGTGAAAAAGGAGAACATGAAAAAAATGCAGTTTAAAAAAAGGCCGTACTTGTATACGCTGAGCGGGCGAGCAACAACCTTCCTGCCCTGCATCGGGGAGGGGAGAGGGAGGTAGGAGAGGGAGGTGGGATTGCGTCAACTGACCCATCCACAATTTAGTGCCGAATTCACATTGAACTACTGCCACTCTGCAGAAACTATTTTCAAGAAAACACAGATTTTTTTTTTATTTTGGCTAAAAGCAAGATTTTAAAATACATAAACAGGAATGTGATTGGAGAAAACCAGACACCCTCATCACTCGCCAAGCTGATCACACACAGCCACACAAAAATATGCGCAGTGCTGTCAAGGTGGTGCAAAATAACCACACTAGAACACAAAAGTGAAGATGCTGTGGAAAGAAACGTTGTCACACCACACACGTGCAAAAAGGACCATAGCTACTCAAGTACCAAACATTCCTGGAGTAAAGCAGAAAGAGGTTGCAGCAGTTTAAACAGCAATCCAATCTTTGAATAATGATCATCTGCTGAAGCTTAACCTCAAGAGAACAAAGCAAAAAAGCAGTGACGGCACGACTGCATCTACAAGCAAAGATAACCGCACATTAGGAATACTAACCACAACCCAGGATGTTCACGTGGAGGTCGACTGGTCGCGCACACACTTACCCTCGGCAAGGCCACTCTACTCATTCAAAAGTTTAATACTCAAATACCAGGTGGTGGATAAAGGCAAACAAGCAGAGTGCAGACCAGCGGCAGAGCTAAATGCGTCTTTTTTTATTTATTACAGCTGATTAACTGCAATCCAAGAAATAGCATGGTCACCGACCCAACCCCACCTGCATGGCAGGGACAACATCCCAGCTCCACACAGGAAGACGCAGTTTTATTGATTTGAACAGGACTGGTGGAACAAAGGAGAGGCTGAGGCACTGAGGGGGGAAAGGAAGAAGCAGACATGTACAGTAAACAATGAAGGCAGATACACACAGATTAAACACACTCCCAGGTTCTTTGTGTGAGCTGCATTTTTATCTGAGGATTGTGGGATTCAGCAGGGACTACTTAGAGCATGAATGTGTGTCCGTGTGTAGTGGGTGTTTGTACTTTTGTTGGTGTGGGTGGGGGGGGGGCTTTATATGCAGCCTCAGTTTAAAAACATGAGCAAAAACACAGCACAGGTACAATTTCACTTTAAATCTGTGCGTTTCAGTAGACCTTTATCGTCCACAGTGAAATACATAAAAAAATGACTCATCTGGAACTCCACAGAGCCTTTTCAACACATGAAATGCATATTTCCCAGTCACATACTGCAAAGAAAAATAAGAACTTTTGAAGGTTCTTCTGTCAACAAATCCGCTTTTCCAAACATCTTTATCGTTCAGAGATACTACAAGGTCACAGTAACATAATTTCTTTTTTGTAAACTCTTATTTGAGCTTTTCTGAATGGAAACATAAATTAACTGCTTGGAACAACATGTGGTACTTTTCTTCATTTCGCAGACGATTGAATTCAAATCGATCTACAAATGAGGAACAAAAACAAAACTTGAGTCAGAGTCTTAACTGTCTCAACCACAATAAGTCTCTTTTTTACTACTTGTTTAAAATGTAGGTACATGTTTGGAAAAAAAAAACCTGGTTGCTCATAGCATGAACAAAATGCAAACATTACTGTAACTCGTCGTTCTCTTTCGGCTTTTCCCATCAGGGGTCGCCACAGCGAACAAGTCGCATGTTAAACTTGGCAATGTTTTTTTTACGCCGGATGCCCTTCCTGACACAACCTTCTCAAAGCAACCGGGCTTGGGACTGGCACAGAAGTAGAGAAGGGAACAGGGAGCAGCCTGGATTCGAACCCTGGTTTCACGGACGGAAGGCGCCGCAAACCAGCACGAGCTAAACCGGCTCCCAAACAAACATTACTGTAACTGAAAATATATATTTATAATTTCATCACATCAATTGACATTTATGAGAATAACTGTCTGGAAAAAAGAAAAAAAAAAAACGATTATATACATGCAGAGTTTTGACATGCACACATACTGTATGGTCCTTCATAAAAAAGAAACAAGAAAAAAAAATTAAGTTAGAAATACGTAACAGTATTCTTTAAAATTTCTGCCTTAAAGTTGTACTTAAGACAAAAAAGATCAGCTCATAAGAAATAACCATGCACTTCACTGATTAATCAACTTAAAGGGCCTATACCATGCTTTTTGTAAGCCTTTCAGAGTAAACTATATTCATATAAATCATCATATATTATATTTTTCACACTAAAGAACTCATTTTTTTTATGAAATATGAGTTATTTTCCCAGCTCATTTTCTTACCTAGGAGCAAGACGACTCGATCTCTGAGGCTCCGCCCATTTCATGACGTCAGCCTAGAGTCGGCCTCGGCAGCACGTTTCTGCATTTCGCCCACGATAAACAAACATCCAAACTTTTGCAAAGATCGATGTGTTTACTGTGGAGACAACGGGTGTTTGTGTTAGTCTGGGGGCGGTGCTGACAGCCCAGACTCTTCCTGGAAGGGGCTGTTCCTTACTTTGTGATGTCACAAGGTGACAACTCGCTTGTTTTCAGGGATTAGGAGCGGCTGGTGCTCAGAGAGTAAGTTATTAGAGGATTTCTCAGAGATGCATGAATGGATCTAAATACTGCTTAGGGGTTGTTTTATGTGAGGGATGAACATTACGGCACCCTTACCACACCAACAGTCGGTATATTTAATAAGTGTTTGCAGAGGGGATAATTGCATCCCCATTTTCTTTACACCCTTCTTTAACACCCTTCACTCAGCGATCCCACTGACTAGAACAAGCCTGCAAAGCCCAGGACTTTCCATGAGCCCCTGAGCAACCGCCCAGTTGCCCAAATGGTTAATCCGGCTTTGATGCTAAGATGCTATCTGGATTTTTATGAGAGTGGAAATCTGAAGCCCTTGTAGGCAGAACTTGCGTAACAAAACACCAGCCTGGAGGAGAAGCCAATCTGTTGGCTGTTGGTTAAGGATTCAAATCAAAGGCAGACATCCACATTGCTTTGGTAAGACACCTAACACCAACTGAACTGTATCAGCCCCTTACTGTAGTAGAAAGAAAAATGTGCACGTACTGTAGGCAGACGCTTTGCCACAATTTCTATACCTGGGTTGTACCAAAGACAAAAGTGGGGCCACTGGATCTGTGCTTGGGACTCACATTAAGGGTTAGAAGGGATTGGGGAGGGGAGGTGGGGGGGGGGGGGTCCTCAAGTGATTCCCAAGCACAGCTGCAACTGCTGCTTTCTCCATCAGGGAGAACCCAAATGTGGAGAACAGATTTCACACACACAGTGTGTAACAACTTATGGGACTCTGGACTATTTAAGACATCTCTTATGAGAAGAACTAATCATTCTTTGATTTAGCTTCGATTAGTTACACATTTATGCCGTATTATCATTTACAAACCATGAACTATGAGGCCACAAACACAAAGGGCACAAATGGAACTTCAACTTTGCAAATATGATATAATTTAAACGTGAACTGGTTTTGGGTTACGGTCTTGCAATCATCCCACAGATTTAAGGCCTCAGTTTTTGTGAGGCAGTCGTTTATTTGGAGCTCAAAGAATTGAATCACAGATCTTTCCAAAAACACAACTTTGGTCCCAAATAGCAGATTGGTAAACAAATAGCAAGACGCTAAAAATATTGATGCAAACATGGATTAAAAAAAAATAACAGAAAAAGTATATTCTGAAGTTACCCTGACAATAAAAAGTTACCAAAAGCAACATCAATTCTGATTTTAGTCTTAAACTTTATCCGTGAATCATCCTCATTTAACCATTTTACATGTCTTTAAATAAGTTGGCTTTTATTTCCTAGCAACTGATGCACTAAGTGATTAGTCACCAAGTCAGCAGCTGCCACAGAAACAAACAGATGACAGCTATTTCTGAAAAGGTGTGCATCATAAACCTTCTCATGCATTTATCCACATGCATCTGTTTCAGGTGTTCGCTCCTCACTTTTCATGATACCCCAAACATTGTTTACTTTCTTCTGATAATGTGGACAAGCTTTAGACATAAAGGAGACTTTTCTTGAGGTGTTAGCGGTTAAACGCAAAAACTTAGTTTCTAAACATTCCACTGTTTTGCTGTTTAGGTGTTTGTCTCATCTAATTAGATTTTTGGATATGAATATGTTGACATCAACGAATCTTATTAACCTTTCATCTGAGATAGGCTGCGGAGCATGCAGCAGCATTTTGCTCTGTAACATGTTAAATTGTGATTACATATTGAGCTGCCTGTTGTATGTCACGAGGTGAGGGGAAGGTCATCAGTCTGAATGACTGCAGTCAAATTTAATTAATTGCAGCAGAAAAGCCCCTAACTCCTGTACATCTGGATCTCTGCATTTAAATTTTAAGTAAAACATGTCTGTAACACAGGTTGTTATGTATAAAAGCATGTAAATCCACCTTTTACTATCAGGAAAAGTTTCAATCCCAAATAATTTAAGTAGATGATGGATATGTGTAAGTTGGTGCAAGTTTGGAAGAGAATAGGCTAAATGGAAACACATTGTGCTATGTGGTTACTCCTTAATGGAGCAGCTGGGAAGGAAGAGAGGTTTTCCAAACTTCTGGTCTCAAGGACTTTACGTCTTGGTCAAGTGTACCTGTACAGATGTAAGGATGTATGGGTGCATCTTAACCCTTGTGCTATCCTAAGCACTTTACCATTGGGAGGTGGGTC
Source organism: Oryzias sinensis (assembly GCA_037389245.1). Lineage (NCBI taxonomy): Eukaryota > Metazoa > Chordata > Actinopteri > Beloniformes > Adrianichthyidae > Oryzias > Oryzias sinensis. The sequence continues at coordinate 55,885,916 of CM074488.1, forward strand.
ATCTAGACCCACTAGACAGTGCTCTGAACCTTTTTTTTTTTCAATGATTTGTGATCTTCACTGGTGTCCATGGATTACATGAAATCTTTCCACCTTTATCCACCTTTGTCATGGTAGGGAGAACACGTCAATGGAAGGGTGGGGTCATCTAAGATAGCACAAGGGTTAAGAGGAGTGCAGAGGTGTCTTGTTGTCAAAATCCAAATGTCAAGGGACGTCGTGAAAATGGGGCGTACCATTGACGTTCATGTGGTATACATACAATTATAAAATGCATGCTCTTATGGTCATAACTGACTCCCTAATGTCTACTGTACTTGCATCCTTATAGAATGACCAATCCGCCAATGTTATGCTTTAAATCCTGATTCAAACTAAACATTTTCAAAGACTTCAGTCAGTAATTTTTGCTGTGACTTTATTTTAACATTTTTCACTTCCTGAATCTGTTCATTGATAACCTCTCCTTAAGCATTCCTGAGAGGTTCTCTCAATGTGTCACAATAGCTTTTTTTTTAAATAAATTAAGTCTTTCCTACAAGAAAGTTTTACCAACAGAGCAACAAATCCATTATTTATCACAACAGAAGGATAATTGACAGAAAGGTTTTCTGTGCATTTGGAAGCTTTGCATGAAAATCGGATTTTAGAGTCTTCTTGGTTGAGCACTCATGTTTTGCAGATGAACTCAGGTTAGACATCACTGTTGCAGTTCTGAACATGTTATTTGTACTGATGATCCATGGTACATTTGTTGTGAGTTGAAAAACTGTTTGTTAATAGGAGCTGGGACACAGTTGCATAGAAAACTGTAGATTGACGCAAATCAAGGCAAACTTTGTTTAATGTAATATTGTGAAATTAAACAAGAGGCCATGTTAGACGAGGCGTTGGCTCGCTGACCTTCTGTTTGATTCATTTCCTCTTTGATTAATGAAATGATTCATCGTCTAGAAGGTTGATTGGATCAGCACATCCTGATGCAGTTACAGGGACCTTTGAGGGCCCTCAAAATGCTTCCTGGAGTTCACATGTTAAATGAGGCAAAGTTCAATTTCACCATAATTAAATCCTGTTAAATTAACCCATATACGGAATAAATGATGACTTCAGTAATCACTTCAGTCACTCTTACTGAGGAGCCCTGATTGCATCTTTGAGCGTCTGTAGCCTCACTATTAAATAAATTGTGCACCCTAAAACCCCTGGAGGAATTGGCTAAGACAGCTTGAAGGAAGATCTACAAGAAGTGCTTGTTGCTGAACTTCCAGGAAGCCAAACCTTGACCAGTTTGATCAATTATTGAAAAAGAAAAAACTTCAAATTATAAAAAATCTGGAAATGAATAGTTAAGGGCCATTTACTGAATTAACCTCTCAATCCAACCCCTTAAAAGACCTAAATAATGCAAAATTCACTTTTTTTTTTCAAGTTTATCATAATATTCTTTCATCACAAAAGCACTGTTTTGATTCATTATTGCATTTGAGTATTCCTCTAAAACCCTGCTCTCTGAGTGGGTTCTCACGTTGTGACATCACAAAGTGGGGAACAGCCCCTTCCAGGTTGAGTCGGCGCTGTCAGCACCATCCCCAGGCTAAAACAAACACACACACACACACACACACACTTTTTCTGCTGAGCTAGCGGTGATCTGTGAAAGCCTTTCCCTTCACATGCACAAAACGCACATCCATCTTTGCAAAAGTACGGATGTTTTTGTGGGGGGAAATCCTGACATTCTGCCGAGCCCGACATAAGGATGACGTCATGAAATGGGCGGCTCCCACACGAAAAGGCGGTGCCTCAGAGATCGAGTCGTTTCACATCCAGGTAGGAAAATAAACTCGCTTAAATAACTCGTTTTAAAAATTATATTGTCTTTAGTCTTCCAAAGTCAGTATATTAACACATTTATGGATCTAGTTTACTCTACAAGGCTTAAGAAAAGCATGATATAGCTCTTTTAAAGCTGAGTATGGGGCGGCGCTCTCTCTCCCTCCGCGCCTCCCTGCTCTCTGGCTCTGGGGGCCTTGCGGCGGTCCTACTGGCCCTGGCCTGGGTGGCGGGCTTGGTCGCCCGGGCGGCGGTTGTTCCCTGCCGGTTCCCGTGTGGCGTTGGGGGGATTCCGGCTGCCGCTGCTGCTGCGGTGGGGGTCTTGGGGTGGGGATGGCTGGGCACTCTCCCTCCTTCTTTCCACGTTCCACCATCCATTTTAGAAGAACATAAACACTCACCTGAGCACAGGTGTTGGCTCACCTTTGCACTAACAGTTTGCATGACTGAATGACTGAAATATTTCACACTAGTTGGTTTTAAGGCATAAGTATGCATGCGTGAACACTATCTGTTATGTGTACATGTCGACAGGTGGACATTTTTGCAGCTAGCAGGTGTGTTTATAACATTTGAGTGTGTGTGTGGACAGGCTCCGCCCTTATTGTACTACATTTGAACCTTACCATAATGATTAACAACCAGTAAACTTGTTGCTTTATGCTGCTTCATGGTCTTATCCCCCTTCCCCTCCTATTATCACCCCCTACCCCCCTCTCTCTATCGTCCCTCTCTCTTCTTCCCCTCTTTCCTTTTCCGTCCGGTCCAACACCAAAGATTTTCAGACATGATTGAAATTAATAAAGTTTGGCCTCAATTACAAAAGGGGTTTATCCAGACATACCTTTGGTTTGTCTGAAGATTAATAACCCCTCTTGTTAAAGTAAAATATGTCCAACACAAGAGGCCCTCAGCTCTCATCTGTCTGCCCAGCTGTTGGACAGGACAAGTTAAAAAAGAAAAAAGAAAAAAAGAAAGCTGAGTATCCCATTTTTAGTTTTTAGTGTGACCCAACTGTAGATTTAAACCCACGCCTCCCAGTCTCATGGCAGACATTCCCACTAGGCCACTATATTAACAATGTCTTTACAACATTTGCTGATAGAAATATTCTTTTTTTTTCCCCTTTTATCTTTAATTATGAACACAACTCAATGAAGCGCCTTTTTACCAAACTAATTTATGCCAAAAATACCAGTCACAATATTATTGTACCTCTTTCATCTTACTTTTATGGAATTTTCTTTTAGTGTTCTGACTGTGGCTGCCAGTTTTTTAAATAAAATATACACAAGTACAAATACATGTCCCTCTCCTGTGTTACTTTTAACTGAATAAAACTGCTCCATGTCAATGTCAGTCCTCAAGTCCATGCCTTGAATTTTCCTTTTCTGCCTTTATTCAATTTCTTTTTTTTTTGCATCACATTTTTTCATTTTTGTACCTTTTTTGTGCCGTGGTGATTTGTACCACAGCAATATTCAGGCTATATTTTCTCCCGATTCCATGCATCCTCAAGCTCTCACACCAATCAATGTTCACAGTGGACCAGATCTAAAGCTTGGATGTGCAGAAATGTGTTCTTTCTTACACAGCCATAAAAATAGTATTAAAACATTAAGTCTCTTCCTATTTAAAGTGTTTTATAGTAGCCGTCCAGCAAGATAGAAATAAAATGACACCGTTCGGCCTTGGCATTGTCACCTGTGATAAAATGTAATGACTGGATCCATTAAAAAGAGGCTGAGTCAACATTTTAAATGCCAGTGTTTTATTACAATTCTAACAGTCTTTGACATAAAGAAAATTTCCCCAGTTGTGTATTACAGGTTGTTTCATGTTAAATTAATTTTTAAACATTCATTTTTATAAAATTTTCATTAATCATACAGCTTTTACATAGTTTCAGCATTCTGTTCTCTGATTTATTTTCTAAGGTTACTGAAATATCTCGTCATTCTTTTTCTTAAGGAAGAATTTATGACCAAACAAAGCGATTTCTGGCATTTTTAATAACTATAATGTCCAACAATTATGTGAGGGTTTTTTTTTCAAAAGGGGATCTGAAGTGACACATGCATACATGCATACCTACATCACTTTTTTTAATTTAATTTGCAACATAAAACGTTAGTATCTGTGGTTGATTAGCAGAGTGTCCAGCACAACTTTAGTTCCCTGGCATTGATAATTCAGTACTAAAGCGCAAGCATAAAAAGTGGATGAACAGTTCTATCTGCACAGAGGATGGTATCAGCTCCTTTTTTTGGTTTGCCCCAGTTGTTGTCTGTGGTTGAGGATGCTCAGGACTCTTGACCAGTCACGGGGCCCTCATCTGGTGGGACCCTCAGGTGGGTGGGGCTTTGTACCGGTGGGGCTAGTCACTGGTAGGGCTCTGTGCTCCTACACCCTTCTCCGGTGGTCCTTCTGCCCCTGGTCTGGGTGGCTGGTGTCAATTTTTTGGAAACCCAAGCAGGGCAACAGCAACACAAAGTGTCTGACAATCTAACCCTTCTCAATCAGGTCATGGACACCACAATTCTTTTTTCATTATCCTAGGACAAAACCTTTTCCACTCCAATGTTAGCATCAGGTCAAGCTATCCAGGCACAGGTTAATCCAGGTGTTGTTGAAATCCAGGTGTGGTTGAAAATACCAAAAGAAGCTAATCTAAAGGTGAATCAAAAACAGACCTAAAACAACTTCCTAGGATTACAAGAAGAAACATACTAAGGAATAAAAAGACAAAAACAAACTCCAAAGTATACAGTACTCTCGTTATTCCACCATCCAGCCTCACTCCACTCAATGAAAAAAAACAAAAGGTGTAAATTGTTAGATCAATTGATAGTTTGATTCTTGTTTCATTAATGGTCTGATAAAGTACTAAGAAATGTCTACACAGCCACAGTTAAAACTTTTAAAGGGGGAGCCATTGCGATTTAGGGCTGGGTGATCTGCATTGTACTTGTGACGCGGAGGAGAAACACATTTTTTCCCAAGGGTATTCTCTGAAGCACAGAAGTTTACATTTAATTGTAAGTATTGAGTTTTTTGTTTTTGCATGATTTTTTAAAGTTCTAAAACCAATGTTGTTCTGTATTTTCTTAGCCCTGGCAGCTAACGTACGTAGATGACCTCCGACTATTGATGACATCATCGAAAGGAAGTAACATCCAAATTCAAAGAAGCAATTTTTTCCATATATCGCTCGGAGAAATAAATGTAAGGACAGGGAGGAGCCGTAGTGGTAGGGAAGCATTTCAGATTCAGCCCTAGTGTACTTATGCATTTTGCCCAGATCTGTTATGTCAAAGCTAGATTATTAGGTTTTTCAAGGTTTAAAGATGTAATAATTGATGACTAGTGCTTGGATATATTTAGTCAAATTCTGGAATTCTTATCACCTCCAGACTGTGGCTCTTGATTTAGACTTGTCTGTTACCACTGCAGGAAACCCCTCAGTCTTGGCTGAGGGAAATTCCGATTTTTTTTTTTAAATTGGGTGATGATCCAACTTAAGAAGCAAGAGGATTTTTTTTTGTCTGAACCTTTTTTACAGTAACAGACTGTTGACAAAAGCCCAGCACTCACAGAGATAAATGGGATGATAGTTTGCCATTAACAGCTTGAACCCATACACCAGCAGGCCTGGAGAAGCACCAAATATCCACAGTCACCGACCGAGAGCACAACAAACTGCTAAAGATGGCAGCCGAGCTGCGCTTGATCAGGCCGCATGCTGCTCAAATTATTCCATTGAAAATAAGCAAACTGTGTCTGTTGTCATTCAGAACAGCTTTTAGTTTCAGTCTACCTCCCACCTCTTCTGAATTACAAAGAGAATCATATCTCATTATGGAAAGTTGAAACAGTGTCAGTGTTTCCTTGGAACCATCTTTGTGCTTTGAGCTCGGCCCAGTTTTCTATAAAACCAGACTGGAAATCAAAGCAGAAAAGACAACAAGGCATTTTTATTTGCTTAGATTGTTTATATCAAGACATATATCAAGGCATATGGAACACTTAACTTCGCAGCCCGTGTCCTGACATGGATAAAATAAAAAATATCTTGTTCCCACAAATGAATATCTTGTTCTCACAAAATAATATTCCGTTCCCTCTAAATAATTATTTAGTGCGACCGAAATAATTATTCACGTGATTAGTCATTCATAAACAGGGATGTTAGCGATACTTGGATTTACAGCAGATACCTTCACCTTTCTGTCTGTGTGTGTCTCTGTCATGGTTTGAGTTTGTTTTGTCTTGGTTTTTGCTTTAGTTCTTGTTCTGTCTTGTTTGGTTCTGTTTCCCGTTTTATTTTGAAAGGTTTCCTGTCTTGTCATGTTTTTTGAGTTTTACTTCCTTTGTCCCAATCTGTCCTGATCATGTTCACCTGTGTCTTGTCTCCCCTGCCTGTATTTAAGTCTCGTCTCTCCCTTTGGTGCTGGTCCATTACCTTTTGTCATGGTGTTCATGTCTCCATGTTTCTAGCCACAGTAAGTTTTGTTTTGTAATCCTGCTTGGCAGCGCCTTTTGTTTGTTTATTAAACCCTCTAGTCCCGAAACAGTTTTGCCTCCCGTCTCTGCGTCTGGGTCCTACCGGCTCTTGAGCCTCCCCGCACATGACATGTCTCATTACATTGCATGGAAGACACTGAGGATGTTTAGAGATCAGATTTATTTATTTTAAAAAGCACAAAAGCATTGGTAATCGCTCTAGCTCAACTAAAGATAATTTACAAAACTCAACTTGAAATATTTGTTGCTTTGTTTAGTTTCAAATCCCACTCCAAGCATCTTTATCTTTTTTAAAGCGTTCCCAGTAGTCTTTTAATTGTAAGTGAGCTATTTTTAGCAGAAATACAAAAACCGTCATTTTCTAGGACATAGTTTCTGCAGAGCGCGAATAGGTTATTACAAATGCAGTTTACAAAAAAAAAATTCTACTTTTGATTTGTGGGTATGGCAACCCTGTCCCCCGTTCCCATCACCCATAAGTGAGAGCCATCTGTTTACAACAAAACTGGTGAGCAATATTGGAGCTATGCAGGGAAAAAAAGCTATGCATGGATCTAGTCGTGTACAAGTGGATGCATCAGAATGAGGCAAAGCGGGGAGCTTGTGCCCCGCCCATTGTATTTCTAAAGTAATACAATTTTCATCAGAGCACGTCTTTGAATAAAGAATACATTCATCTTTCCCAAATATTATTGCAGGAGCAGATGAAATCCTGCTAGCAGGATGAGAGTTATGGGGTTAAATGCTGGTAGAATTATGTAAATCCCAGTAATTTGAGCGATTATCCAGAATTTCTGCAAGGTTATATATATAAAAAAGGGCATCTTCATCCAGTTCAGCATTAACCTTTAACCAATATTATACCAGATTCTTGTTAACAAATTGGAGTTCATTAACATCAACAAATAACAGAGACGCAGTTGTGTTGCACTGCTCATTACAATTCACATGGCAGTTGGGGCATTAAAAGGATAAAGACAGAAGAAAAGCAGAGATTATAAAAGAAAAAGAAAATTGAGATTTTTTTCCAGAAAGTTTTAACAAGCTTTACACTAAGTCGAGACAGGAAATGTAATCCTAGAAGGTTCTTTAGAGTTAATATTCGTATCTCAGGAAGAGAACTGTGAAATAATAAATGTTTTAATACCTTGACTTAGTCTTTTTTGTCTTTATCTGACCGGTGTTTAAAATCATACCTTTTTTTTAGACAAATCTTGTAACTTTTGTCCTGTAAAATGAGCTCTAGGGACAAGTATTTGATTGATGGTGTGTTCTATGGAGATTGAACCACGCTCAAACGGTTTAAAATAACCATATTTTTTTGCATCTAAAGTTCATCTATTATCTGAGAAGGAATAGCATTAAGTAACTGTCACCCAAAGATTAACGGTAAGGCTTAATAATCGATGACTGATCTTCATTTGGCACATGACCTGAATTTTAAAAATGTACAAATACATACTTTAAAAAAAAGCAAGACATGAAACATTATTGAATATAATCCAGCTCCTAAAAATGTACTCAGAAATTCACAAACTCAAAGATCAGCTTATAAAATCGAAATGCGAGGTGATGTGAGTTCCTGTGGAATGCAGGAGAAAACAAGCGTGTTTTAACAGACAAAAAAAGATACTTCAGCTTAATAAATAAACCTGCTGGCATGTTCCCAACAAAAAAAAGATGCTTGTTAATCTGCAGGAGATCAGTGAACAAACTGCTTTGCATCAGCTTCTGAGCCCGGAATTCACCTCCACCTCTGAGGATAATCGGGGGAAACACACTGAGATAAAGGGAGATAGCAGTAGGAGCTGTGCTGTGTCACCTCACGACACCTAGTTTTGTAGCTGCCTTTGTAAACAGAACTAAGAGGGGTAAATAAAGAAGTCTTAGTGTGGGAAAAAACAGATCTCTGAAATGTAGCCCTGGTTTAGTTGCACCTGCTCAGACGCACAATGCAATAAAGATTTCACCTGTTTGAAAATATTAGAAGCAAAGGAGCAAATACACAAAAGAACGGACAGTAGGCGATGAAATTGTGTCAAATAATTGGTTTACCAACTAACATGATGAGAAAATCCTTTTTTGCCTAATGGTGTGATTCCAATTGTGTCTTCTTTTTACCTTTTGCTAGAGGTGTTGCAATTAATCCATCAATGGATTTCTATGCCTAGGATTGAAACAGGTTGATCTGTCTCAGGCAGAATCCAACTACATTGACCAATGTGATTAAAAAATCATTTCAAAATGAAACAAATCAATAATCGAATCGAAATTGGAAAATAACATATGGATGAAGACATGGTGGGTCTATTTTACCAGGACATAAAAATGACCAAGTGCCATCACATTTTTGGCTAAAGATGTCCTTGATCTAAGGTCACTGAATTGGTTTGAACCAAAATCAAAACTTAATCAAATCGTTGTTACAATGAATCGTAACACCCCTGCTTTTTCCCTTATCACTTTAGAAGTCGCCACAGCAAAACAGCTTCCACTGATTCGCACAGACGTTTTTGCAGAGATTTTAATGCAGGGTGCCTTTCTTGAAACACCCCTGTAATTTATCCGGGCTGGGGACCGGCACAAGGGGACCACCCTTGAGGCTACACAGTTAGGCAGTAGAACCCACACGAAGCTCATTGCACCCCCTGGGAATAAAACCCTGATTCCCCATGTGTCGGTTCTGCAAAATGTAAAGCATTAATTAACATGATCGACACTTTATTCTTATTTACAACTTTTACTTTGAATGTGTATGAATTAAATTCTAAACCAAAATTCCCAAAGACTGCTTGAGAATTAAAACGAATATTTCTCTAAATAAATGCGTAACGAATGATGCATTCTGGCAAGATCTTGATATCTCACTGCACACACTGAGAAATGTCCTCTCTAGTTAGGTATGTTGTCTTGGCTCGTATCATGTTGTGTCATTAGGGTTTGTGTTTACCACTGTCACAGTTGCCCCAGGTATAAATTGCTAATTACCCACAGATGTATTCTGTTAAGTCAGTTGTCCTTAGTCTATTTAAATGTTTGGTTTTCTCTTCATTTTTGTTAGGTCATCTGCTGTTGTCACCATTTTAGTTATGCCCTTAGTTAATAGCTTTTTTTAAGCTTTAAGATTTTGTTAAGTAATCTCCTGCAATTTTCGGTCCAACACCATCAATTGCTGACACACACACAGACAAGTAAAATGTGAGAATGTCACAATTTACCAGGCAAAAATGCAGACGGGAAATATATAAGGTTTTGCAAGAAATTCACCAGTGTAAGAATGAGATAATAAGCTCACTTTTTTATCAAAAGAATCCTAACATTTCAGTAGAGTTTTCTGTAAGGCTTTGTCTTGATCAAACACAATATTTAACATGGATCTGCACAACCAGTATCAAGCCGGTAAACAGATCAGGCTGTGGTCTTCAGGTTTAGGCACTAAAAATTGTTTAGGTAATACTAAGAAAAAAAACCTTGATCCCCAAAAAGGTAACAAAGAGGAAGGTTAATTAACTGTCTTAGCAACGGCAGTAGTGGTGCCCTTTAAAAAAACTTTTATCTTTGATTACTGAATGGCAGAAATTGTCTGATCTTCATCACTTGTTGACTGAACATCAGATGGGTTTCCTGAAAGCCCAGAAACACCAGAACCTGTTGCAGAGAACTAGCTGCTGTAATTAGGACTCATTCTGGTCAATGAGAGTGGTCACTCACACCTCATTAGTGATAGTAAGCTGGTTGAGATGCAGTACTATCAAGCTGACCACAGCAAAATCAATTTAATTGTGTACTATTGAGAAAAACAAAGCACTACAGTGGGCTTAAGCTTTTCTCTCGTCTAACCCCATATACCATGTTTCATTTGACCATTTCATTAGAGAATTTCGTCTGGTATTTGATCAACCCCGAAGAGAGGAAGAAGCTTCACGATAACTACTAAGACTCAAACAACGCAACCGCTCCTTAAGTGACCATCTCATTGTTTCCGCATCCTTGCGGTGGAGACAGTTGGCCGGATGTCGCCCTAAAAGGAATTTTCTATCAATCCTTAAATGACTCCATCAAAGATCATTTATGCTCCCAACCAGAGACTCATAATTTTGAAGAACTTTTTTCAGCAGCCTTGCGGTCGGACGTTCGACTCCGTGAACGGCAGGTGGAACGCAACAGACATGATCGGAAAGTACCTCAGGACTCCAGCACTCACACAACTACTCCGGATCTACCGCAACCTTCTGATCTTAACTCCTTCGGTAAAACCTCTGATGAACCTATGCAAATTGGTCATTACAAGTTGACCCAAGAGGAACATCAAATACGTAAAGACAAGAGAGCCTGTTTTTATTGCGGTCTCCCGGGACACATTGTAAATCAGTGTCAGCTCTGTTAAAAAGCCACAGCCCCCCGTTAGAAGACAGGCCGCGGGCGGGTAAATCCACATCTCTCACTGAGAAAAGTTTTTTGTTGGTTCCTGTCAAGCTATGTCCTCAAGATGGTATATATGACTTTGAGGCTCTCGTTGACTGGTGCTCAACAGAGTTTTATTGACTGTAATCTTGTGTCGAAGCTTCATCTGCCCACAGACATCTTGGAACATCCTGTCGAAGCTGCAGTGTTAGGGGGTCAAGCTCTCTCCAGGATCACTCACCGCACTAAACCGGTTCTACTCATCACCTCCGGTGACCATAGGGAACACACATAATTCTTTATTACTCAAACCCTACAGACTCCCATCATTTTGGGGTTTTCCTGGCCTCGCACTCATAATCTTCAGTGCGATTGGGTTAATCATCACACCATTAACTGGAGTTCGTTTTGCATGGCTAATTGTCTAAGATCCGCTGAACCACATACTCGTCCAAACGTTAATTAAGTTGTTGAAGAGCTCGATCTTTCTCGTATCCCGTCTTGTTATCGTGACCTCAAGATTGTTTTCAGCAAATCTAAAGCTGGGGCTCTTCCCCCTCACAGACCTTATGATTGTTCCATAGAGTTACTAAACGGTGCTTCTCTACCTAAAGGCAGATTATTTATTTATCCAGTCCTGAAAAGATAGCCATGGAAAAATACATTCAAGAAGCCCTTGCATCTGGCCTTGACCTTCGTAATGCTTACCATCTGGCCGTATTAAGGAGGGCGACGAGTGGAAAACTGCTTTCAGCACTCCGTTAGGGCGCTTTAAATATCTTGTTATGCCCTTCGGCCTTACCAACGCCCCTACAGTTTTTCAACGTCTTGTGAATGATGTTCTCAGAGACTTCCTTAATCGTTTCATTTTCGTCTACTTAGATGATATACTCATTTACTCTCCAGACATAACCCAACACACTATCCATGTACTGTACTAATGTATTAGTATTAATGTACTAATGTAATGTACTAACCATTGTGTTAGAACTTCTACTCGAAAATCATGTTAAAGCTGAGAAATGCGAGTTTCACGTTTCCATCATTTCCTTCCTGGGTTATATCAACATCAGACCTGATCCAGTTAAGATTAAGGCAATTTCCAACTGGGAACCCCCAGAAACCAGAAATAAATTACAGCAGTTCTTAGGGTTTGCTAACTTCTATCCCCGCTTCATTAGAAATTACAGCACCATAGCATCTCCTCTTTCACAACTCACTCCCATCAATAGACCCTACATCTGGGGCCCAGAGGCCCAGTCTGCTTTTAACAAACTCAAGTAACTTGTTGTCTCGGCTCACATCCTCAGACAACCTGATCCCACCAGTCAGTTCATAGTGGAGGCTGTGCCTTTTTTTTCCCATGTTATCCTTGGCAGAACGAAATTACGACGTGGGAAATCGAGAGTTGCTGGCTATAAAGCTCGCCTTGGAGGAGTGGCGTCACTGGCTGGAGGTGCTGAACTCCCATTCATATTGTGGGCGGACCACAAAAATCTGGCATATTTACGTACCGCTAAGAGACTCAACTCCCGTCAAGCTCACTGGCTTAGGATTATTACACCCTCTGTTCGTACCCAGCCATCCTTGATCGCACATAGCCATGGACTTCATCACTGGACTACCACCTTCTCAGGGTAACACAGTCATACTTACCGTTATTGACCTTTTTCCCAAGACCGCTCATTTATTCCCTCTAACCCAGTTGCCTACTGTCACTGAAATGGCTGATATTCTGGTCCAGAATGTTTTCCGGCATCATGGCATGGTTTCTGACTGTGGACCCCAATTCGTCTCCCAGGTTTTGAAGGCCTTCTGTTCTGCCTTGGGTGCCACGGTTAGCCTGACATCTTGTTACCACCCTCAATCTATTTGTGAGGCGGAAAGGGCCAACCAGGAGCTAGAGGCTGCCCTTCATTGTTTAGGAGCTCAGAATCCCGCAGATTGGTCGAAGTTCCTGGTCTGGATCAAATACACCCATAACAAGCACCCGTCCTCAGTCATAGGGATGTCTCTGTTTGAGGCCTCCCTCGGGTACTCACCACCTCTGTTTCCGTCACAGGAACTCGATTTGGCAGTGCCCTCGGTCCAGCACCATCAGGGCAGCTCTCCTGCGCACCAGGGAAAGCAACTGCCGCATTGCGAATTGACGCAGGGTGGTGGGACCCACGTACAAGCCTTGTCAGAGGGTTTGGCTCTCTTCTCGGAACATCCCCATCCAGGCTACCTCACGTAAACTGGCTCCACGCTTCATCAGACCTTATACTTTTGAGCGTGTCATCAATCCATCCTGTGTCCGTTTACAGCTTCCTGTGGCACTCAAGGTACACCCTTCATTCCATGTTTCCCAGATCAAGCCTGTTCAGGAGAATCCTCTGTGCCCGCCGTCCGCTACCCCAACAGGCTCTGGCAGTATCTCCTCCCCCTCCCCTTTCTCCTCTCTCCTCTGCTCTGATGATTGGAACCAGCTGTGGACACTCACCTCATCTGCTCACCGCGTTCTTAAGGAGATCCAGCCCAGCATTCATCGCCAGTTTGTTGCCCGTCACGGTGTTTAGTCTGGTCACCTACTCTTTTCATGCTTGCTACATTTTCTCGTGACTTACCTCGCCTTGTGTCTCGCTCTCAGGTCCATCTCCACGAGTGTCCACCTGGAATATTCCTTTCCAAGATCTGCCGCTGCCTTACCTCGTCTCCTACAACGCTCCGCTCCAGCTACGCCACGACTCTTGCCACAGCCAGGAAGAGAACTCCTACTACAGCAAGGCCACTGCCTGTTCTGTTCACCAGCCGAAAGGAAATGAACTCCAAAGACCACTGATATTTACAGCCTAAAAAATCAAAACCTTGTTATTCATAATTCGTTCGAGTTTTCTTCCGGGTTCCAGCATCTGGGTCTGCTACGTCATACATATCATGACAGTTTCAATGCAATGATCTATGTTTTTATGTATTTGTCCCGATTAAATAAACAGTAATAATAATAAAAGGAAGCAAACCTGCTTTCTATCGCTTGTCTGAACCATAACACAGAGTCAACCCACAACTAAAGTCATGTTACTTAACACTTGAACACCTAAGAGTCAAATTTGTTCTCAGTATATAATCCATCCCTGAGGGGGTGGTGTACGGCCATCCAGCTTGTGAACAATTTAGTGACCGAATCCCCTCAATGCTGAGTGTCTAGACCGGTCCTCGTTTGGACCAATTCCTAACCTTTGATTCCCAAATATAACACAACTCCGGAGGGATCAAATGTTGCAGTTCTTCTAACAAATTTCCCATTCCTTTTACAGTTAAAAATGCAGATTTCACCTAGAAGTTTATCACATTTACAGTCAGGTTTCAGTGATCTTTCCATTGTTTTTTTTTTCTTTTTGTGACAACTTTAACCTTTTAATACCTGAACTCTTGTTGGTGACAGGAAATATTACACGTAAGTCTTTGACTATTTAAGCAATTTACCTAAATCAACGGCTTATGACTGAGAAAAGCTGCTTTTGATTAATCATAGAACGGCAACACTTGAACTAAAAAACTGGTATTTAAGGGTTAAAGCAATTGTAATGAGCTTAAATGTCAGCTTTCATGAATGCATGTCTTTTTTACAACTTTGGTGGATAGACTTGCGCTTGTCCCACTTCAGAATTCTTTTTTCATTTCCAAGAGTCCTATAGGTGGCGCCAGAGATTGGTGTATAAATGTCTATTAACCTGACTCAGGACTAGAACCCACAACTTTCAAGTTTTTGGAAAACACTGTACCACTCAGAAAACAAGGCAGTAAAAATACTAATAGATAAAAGTAGTTGCTCACACTGTAATCTTTTTATCTTTAGCTGTTGAGTATACCTCTTACTTTTCTTTTGCTTGTTTTTCATTTTTTGTCATTTTTTCATTATTTGGCATATTCAGTGTCATCCTTGTGGAGAAAGGAAATACTAAAGTCTGCGAGCTGAGAAACAGTGCAGCAGATTATCAGCCTAAATGAGCCTCTCAGTTGCTTTGTGTAATAACAAAAGCCTCAAAGAGCCCTCGTTACAGGTTGTTGGTTAGCTTTGATCAAATAAGTGGAAGTTTGGAGCTCACATCAATCCAAGGCTAATGGTGTGTGGGAAACGCTGCAGAGATTCTCACTGCAATAGGGATGAAACCAGAGGATTTTTGGGTGGAAGCCCTGGCAGACAAGCTATATGGCTTTCATTTGCATCACAGTATGCCCCATCCAAATCATGGCAAGTGGGGCATCATTTTTCTTCACAATAGGCCCAGAAGGGAGGTAAAATGGAGCTCAAGTTGGCATTGAATGATCCTCCCCCAGGAAAGGATTCATCCTGAGCTTGTCTGTTTCATTAAACATTAAACTTCTTCAAACTTCAGTAGGCTGGGCTCTCGGCCCGGAGGGAACATTTACTTTAATGCATTGTAGGCCTGATTTCAACCAAAGATTAGTCACCTCAGTGCTGAGTGTCAAATTCAATTTTACAAAAGAACCATGAGCTGATTGGCAAAGAGTTTAAACAAGGACACCTGAAAAGGAAAAGGTAAAACTTGTAAAAAACACAAATACTTTTACACGTTCAAAAACTTAAGCAAGTTTCTGCCTTTAAATTGGCATTGTAAAAGTTAGTGAACTTGGGGCTTTGTGTCCTTCCATTTTTGCATCACCTAACAAAACTCAATTACAAAGAGGTATGAGAATACTAGTATTACAAACTAATAACAAAAAATACTATTAATAGCCCTACAATGGGGACATGATTTGTTGGAACAGCTATCTAAATATGTTGATAATGCATGGTCATACCATAAGAGTGTCATAAGTAAAATGCATTCCTTAGTTCTCACATACACACACTTACAACCACCAACAAATAGTCTGCACACAGATATTTAAATATTTATCTCACAAGGCTCATTCACACAGACAGGTAGACCGGAGATTTGCAGAACCAATGTTCTTGAAGAGGGGTGTTAAAACAGTATCCATGCCCATATTTGTGCAAAAGTGAATAAGCAGGTGGATTGAACAAAAATTTCCTTTTTATAGTGTACATTGATCACAATGAGCAAAGGCAGGAGGCCTGGCATCCCACACCCCAAAACTAAGGGAAGACAGTGTAGCAGCCCGGCCGATCCAGGCACTCATGAGCCCCACCGTCAAACAAAGAACCCGGAACAACCACACACAAGACCCAGCAGCCCCCTGGCCGACGAGTAGAAGGAACAGAGCGCGTGCAGAGCAGGAGCCCCTGGCCCAAGGTGCTCCATGTCCAGACCCAATGCCCCAACCGTACGAGACCCATATCGGTGCCCAGATGAGAGGCACGCCACTGCCCAGGAGTCCTGAGACCCCACCCCTAGAGGCAGGCCGGGACCACCCATGGCCGCCCCGCACTGCACACCCGGACAACCTGCTCGCCAGTCTTACCTGGGACAAACCGGGGGAAGCAGACATTTTGACTCAAAATTCTCATTACCAATGCATTTATCACATGCAACTGAGAGCTTCTTATGAAGAAAGTGGACAAACAGGCGGTGTTTTCAAAGCATTAATTATAAATAAATCATACATTTTGCATTTCTTGTTTTCTTTAACTGGCAGAAATTTTTTAAAAAACATCAATTCTGTTTCTGCTGCCCCTTTTTTTCCATCCAGTGAGCCTACAGGCTTTCACACAAATTTAATCAGCATAATAATTAGTGTTCACATCAGAGGACACACTTTACTGAGTTTTTTGGTTTGGTGCTGCAGGAGCAAGTTGCAAATTTCCAATTTTTTCACTGGTATTGTTGATTAGAATTCCCATCAATGATGTGGATATTTGTCAATTTAAAGGTGAGCATACACATGATAATATTATAATATTGCTTTCTGTTCCGCCTCTTTGGTTAATTTGAAGAATGTGAATAAATTAGAGTGTAACCAGTTAGATTATTTTTATTTGTTAGTCAACTTGTGCATTTAGAAATGCTAAATGCTTTTTTAAAGAAAAAATCTCAACTATCTTTTTTCATGCATTTCGATTTGAAAGCAGCTCTTCACGTTTCTGTCTTTTCAGGAGAGTTACATTTGCAAACACCAGTTAGCCACAGATTTAAGATCCATATGTATCCGACTGTGAGTCATTTGCATTGTACATCATCTTAAGCAGGGCTAATCTCAGGATTTTCTTCAGATGTGAAGTAATGAGGTTTTCAATCTAGAGTATTAGAGCTCCCAAGTTTTATTGAAGTGTATCTCCATGGCAACATCAACCGCTGCTGCAACTGCAGGCGCCTCTGCAGTGTGTGAATGCCTTGACTGTCAGGGATAGTGGTTATGGAAGACCTAAATGCAGGAAACAAAAGACATACTTGACTGTCACTGTGTGAGTGGGGGGAAATCAAGGTGAATAGGAATTTCTTTCAAAGTGGGAAACTGAACTTGATGTAACATAAAGACAAAACCTGACAGAGAGGGCAAAGATCAAGGAAGAAACCTGACAATCAAAACCAATCCCATGAATTCTAAGCTAAGAAAACAGAAATCCTTGCATTAACACAGAAAGTGAAGAAACGTTGTGTGCAAAAGTATCGTTATTTAGAGAGACAGACCTATTATTAAGAGGGAAAATAAGAATATACATTGAAGGACCTAGTTGTCATGCTGTCCTGAGGTGAAATCTACTGTGACAAAGGTCAACAAGGCTGTTAATGTGTAAGTGGTAAACCATGAATTCCTCTCATTTGTCCAGCTCCTGTCGGAGTCGTTGGTTCCTATTTTTTAACGTAGTCATGTAGCGAATTGAAAACTGAATTATTTATTTACACAATTACGTCAAGCTAACTAGCAGCCTATGTGTGTGGTTTGAAGCTGAGCAGAGGCCATGCTTGACACAAGCTGCGAGGGAACATATGCTCGGCTGTAGACAGGCTTAAGGACAGCCTAAACATGCAGGCAAGAAGGCTTGGTGCCAGCAGCCATACAGGAGGATGGGTAGACAGCTGCAGGCTGTGGACCTGATCCAAACACTGCTGGAATTGCATAGCGAAAAAAAAACATGACTTTGGTGCATCATGTCTAGTAAAAGAAACTTGAACTCTGGGAGAAAACAAACAAAAACAGCCAAGGCTCACTTTTGAAACGAGTATTTTCCTCATTAATCTGACTGTTTGTTTCACCTGCGCACAACTGTGTCAGGTCTCTGCAGACCACTGTGATCCCGAAGACATTGAAACCGTTTTTAAAAAGTATGAGGTAAAAGAAAATTGAAAAATAATAGCAGGCCAGTTTTTCTTGTGAATTCTGTATTCAGACCCCTGTTCCACTCTTGTTGACTGTCTCTTAACGTTGATCTTACAGATTGCTCAAGAGCCACTTCAGCCAGGAGAGCAGTTTGTGATTGTTTCAAACATGGCAGATAAAATCAGAGAGTCTGTGACAGCTACTGAAGTGGAGGAGTGAATGCTTGTGAAGAGGCCATGAATTTTAAAATACTATTCTGTGCAAATCTGTGTCATAGCTTTGTCAGACCAGGAAAACATCTGAAATGCACCAAAAAAATGAACCTTATGAATACAAGATGAGGACTGGCAAGATACATATATACTCGCTTTTCTGACAGTTTTCCATGCAAGATTACACAAACATTGTTTTTTTTTCCACAATTATGTTGGGTGATTAAGTTTTCAATTATAAAATGATGCATCACCATTGGGGTAACAGCGAGGCTAAGGTATTTCCTTCAGGAAACTGAATACCTCTGGTAAAATCACAAGTACACATGAAAAATGCAGCCAATAAATGTGTTGCAGCCACAGAAACCAAAAGAACAAAATGCTGCCATTTCAATAACATGCTGTGGAGCATTTTGTAAACCAAAAAACCACATTCTGTTCCCAAAATTAATCCAACCGTGAAACACCAAATGTTGCAGTTCCTTACATGACCACTGAAGGCCGAAGCAGTTTCCGATGACCTCCCATGTAAGACCTACATTATGACAAAAATAAGTAGTGTCATTGTTGATTGTTATATTTGCTGTGAACAGAGGTGAATTGTAACAAGTTACATTTGATCTGTTACATTTACTAAGTGAATTTTTGGTACAAAGTTCAGAGAATAGTTTTCTGCACTCATAACTTTTACTTTTCAGATTTATGATTTATCTAGTTGGGCTGCTCATACAGCTCATCACAAAACAATGCCTTGTATTCATGGAAACAATAATTGCTAATTAGAACAATTCAATTCAAATTGTGTGCTATATCATCTTTTATAGATGACATCTTTTAGCTAAAAAATCAACTCTTACAATATTTCTGATTCTACTCTTCTTGAGTTAGAATCTGCATTGGAAAAAAGGTTAGTGAGGTTATTTAACAGTTCATGACTCATACAACCACAGCATAACATGTAAATAAAACACTTAAACATTTGAATTTCATCTAGGATCATGATCATAAGAATCATGATTTCTTTAAGCCTTCAGAGTAAACTCTAATGTATATATATAATTTACCTTATAATTATTTTCCAAGTTAGTTTTCCTACCCAAAAGTAAGACTTCTTGGATTCTGAGGCATCGCATGGCTATCGCTCCTTGTAGACGGCGCTCATTTCATAACGTCAACAGTCGGCCTCGGCATGTCATTGTGGTTATCAGGATAACCCACACGAACAGGCCACAGTGAGAAGAAAACCAAAAGTCTTTTAACAAAAGTCCACTCTAGGTGGAAAAAAGTCCACAACATGACAAGGTGAACACAAACTCAGAATATCAAACAGGTAAGATGTGCTAGAGCAAGAGCTACACATAAGCTACACCCCGAAACAGAGTGCAGAAACAGAACCACTTAAATACAGCTCAAACAAATTAGCCTTAAGTGCAGACAGCTGTGTGCCACTCCATGGAGGGCCACCAGAGAGAGGGCGGAGCCTTCCAGGGAGCCTCTCAGCCAACAGAGAAGACAGAACTGACAGACTGTGTCACGGCAGTGTGTCTGCGTTTTGTCCACAAAGGCAAACAACAGCCGAACTTTGCAAAGATGGATGTGCAAATTGCGGAGATAAAATGAAAGCGTTGCTGATCACCGCTAGCACGTAGCGGGTGTGTGTGTTATCCTGGGCGGCGCTGGGTGCAGACTACAAAATGGAAGGGGCTGTTCCTCACTTTCATATGTCGTAAATGTGAGAACCCGCACGTTTTCGTGGATTGGGAGGGCCACGCCAGACAGCAGGTTTTTAGTGGAATACTCAGAAATGCGTAAATGTAGCAAAATACCACATTACGGTGTTTTTGTGGGGAATTATAATTATAATACTCTTAAAAGCTCAAAAATTTGATTTTGCATGATGTGACCAAATACTGAGAATTGCTGGGACAACATCAGCCATTAAAAATTTTAGGATTGTTCCTAATCTTAAACGTGATGATTTTAACCTTTTTGTTGGATGTCTTATAATGTTGGAAGTGTTTTTGGTAGAACAACCAATCAGCTTAAACAGCATTTCTTTTATTCAAGTCAGTGTGAAGCATGAACAGACAAAAACATCCCGTCGGAAAAAGATACGACGTAAATTCTACAATCAGCAGGCCACAAGCTCCCTGTTCCGCTCCGTCATGTTCCATCCACTTGCAAATGGATCCATCTACATCTTAGTTTTCCTCATCTGAGCTTGTGTGTTTAGCTGGATAAGCTCAATATTACTAGACATTTTTGGAGTTGTGTACACTGTAAACCCAATAAGTTCAGTGAACTCAAAATTTTTGAGGAATAAGATTACATAATAATTTTTTAAGTTGACTTACTTAAAAGTATGTTATTTGAACTTAAAATCTTGAGTTGAATAAAATAAAATAATTAGCTAAACTTAAACTATAACTTTTTATTTAACTAACTTAAAGATTCTTACTTTACTGAACTACAATATTTTGTTTTATTGAACTCAATACATTAGTTGATTAACTAAAAACTTTAATATATATCTCAACTCAAAATTAATCATTTGAATCCTAAACTAGTCTTATTTGTCCTTCTTAGTCAGGCCATTCTTACAAAAGAAAAACTGAGGCAGAATTGTAATTGCAAGTTTATTTTTAAACTACCTTACACAAGTACATTTGAACAACTTGTGGTACTAGAAAATGTAAAACACTGCACAATTTGTGTAAAAAGTGCACAAGCCATAAAAATAACTCAGTCTTCAAGAAAAGCAAAAAATGAGCACCAATCTTTTTTTACACCATTTCCTTATACAACTTTATAAAAAAGAGCATTCTTACTTTTCAAGAAAAGCAAAAATTGTTTATCAGCCTTTTTTTTTTTTACACTTTTCCCACATAAAACTGTATTTATCAGGCTGCCCTTTCCTACAAACATTAGCGCCAAAAATAATCATTAGGAATTTCTCTACCACAAGCTCATCTTCCACTCACAACTGTAATTGAGCGGACAGGAAATGCAATTGAACTGGCATTGTTGTTGCTGACGGTCAGAATGCCAACAGAGGAGCTGCTGATGTCTGGCTCTGCCTGGTGACGCTTTAATCTGGAAAGGAAAAAAAAAACAGTGTAGTATTAAAGAGGGAATTGACTGTTTGAGGGAAGAAAACTTATGCAAAAATCCATAACCTAAAAATTGACATTTTAAGAAAAGGTCAGAAATTATACATCAAGAAAATTATTAGTAGATTTAAATTAATGATTTCAAGGATTGTAGTCAAAGCAATAAATAATTTACACATATTTATCAAACTCATTACAGAAATGATGAAATGCATTGATTAAAAAGAGAGAAAATAAAACAAAACATAAAAGCCACTTAAATCACATTTCCACTAAATACATATGGACTATTAACTTAAGTCAGATTGATTTATTGCTTGAAAAGGAGTAGGAAGAAGAGAGCTTATATAATACGAAATCAAATGAAATCAAAACAAGACTATTTGTAAGAGTCCTCATGATTCCATAAGGCAATTGTACACAAAAGTTTAAACAAAGCTTTTGTAACATGACAATCTGAAAACAGGATCACATTTATTCACCCAAACTCCCTCCCTCCACCTAACCAGTTTCACCAACATAACTCTCTCTAGATGGTCAGCACCTTTCAGGACACGTCCAGGAATTCCATCCGGCCCAGCTGCTTACCTACTGTAGTATTCACCCTCTACTGATGTCATGCTCTCACAGTTAGCACTCGCTCTCCACCAGGTTATGTCCGTATATGGGGCAGTTTTTCAACTACAGCACAGAACATCTGCATAAAATGACACAACCTGCTGGAAAGAATGTCACCTTCTTGCCAATGCAACTTAAGAGCAAAGATTCAGTTCAATTTTATTTATATAGTCCAATGTCGCAACAAAAGGGCTTCATACCGGCACTGTACGCTAGAAATACGAAATCATAATACATTAGGTATTGGCTAAATCCAAACTGGGTATCTCTGCCATTAGACCCCTCTTACATACAGTAAGGAAAACTCCTTTAAAAATAATAATAAAGACTCCTCAGGACGGATATGCATGGCTGTACCAGAACCTTAGAGAAGAATTACATTTTAAGGTGTTAGCGGAGAGAGGTAAAAACAAAAGTGGGATGATGGAAGGCCCAGCTCTACTGCTCAGAGGCAAATTTCTGCTGATTACTGCTATTTGTGCAGCAATTCTAGAAAATTACCTTTTTTTTGCCTAAAAACACTAATAATAATAATAAAAAAACACTGGGACTGCCTTTACAATAAATGAGAGGATTAGAGAAGGTCTACTCAGTTTTTTAAAACACAAACTGTATTAGCATACGTTCACCGTTAATGATGATGTTGAGGAGATGCATAGCTATACAGTAGAGTAGCACTAGCATATACACATGATGCAAACAAAAACACCACAGTGGTATAAAATAATCTATAACAACTAAAGAGTTTATTAGACTATTTTTCAAATAAAAACTCCAATTAAGAAAGTTTTTTTTTCTCTCTGTTGACGCTGTTGTTATGCTTTAAGTTCATTCATGAATTACCAGACTGTATGGTCTATCACATAAAAATCAATTCATCAATCTAGAGCTAATAAATAAAATCCAATCAACTTAAACATATGCGTGCGCTCGGCTCTTGGGCAATTTTAAATAATCTTTTAGAGTTGAGTATGATTGATGGCTCCCGCGAGGCCAAATAAAGGCATTATTAATGGAGTTGATGTTACCCATAATGAGCTTACCCTGCTTTATGAAATAACATTACAAGGAAGGGAAGCATAAGGGTGAGAATGAGGGGTAACAGCCACCAGCACACCTCCTTCCTCTTCACCAGCTGACCTTCACCTGTTCCCTTTTGCATCACTGGCAGCCAGGAATGCTGTCATTTAACCTCTCAAGTAAGAGCTTTGCCTGTGAGTATAAAAAGCCAGCAGAGCCCCACACACAGCATGGAATCACAATCTACTCAAATCAACAAAGAGGTGAAATGTTTCATACGTATAATCTCCTTGTTACAACACAAAAAAAAAAACTGTGTCTTAAACATGGAGCAGCTTTCTGGGAACCTTTTTAACTATCATTAGGCTATTAAGTTTACTGGAACACTGAAGAATTTAGTAGCAACATGGTGCTGTGTATGCTGTGCCACCTAAAACTATACTCAGTTTCTTGCATAACACTACTGTTCAGACAAAGTACACACTTGAACTTGAATGACCTGTTACTCATCTTCACACTAGGCAGCCCAAGTGTCACTGAGTGTGAAGCCAAACGCCAAACATCACAAATTGGATTAGTCTATACTCAGTTTAGCTGCTTCTCAAAGAAAATATTTTCAAAGCCCCATATTTATTACCTGACCGGTGAATAAAGAATTATGGTAAATATTACAGCTTATATAAGATGCGTGATCGGATGTAGAGATGGTGCTGGTTTCTAAGGCAAAAAGCGTTCTTGTCTTCATGTTTTATGCTGTCCTGCCAGAACACCTTTCTGTCTTTTCTGCTCCACTGTCTCAAAGCAGTAGTCTGTAACTCTTGTGCTAGCTCTAGGCATCGCTAACATTGGGAGTTGGGTCATCCAGACCTGTGAGCACCTGCCCTGCTTGTGGGTACTCATCAAAGTTATGACACATTGTTACTAACTAACAATCAGTATGCAGTTGACTCTGCCCCTCCCACAGACAGCTGAAGTTGCATCATACATAGATTTTTTACAATTGTATAATTTGAAATAGGTCCAGTCCTCCATTAAAACTAATTGATTTGTCTCGAATTGTTTTATTTTACTTTCTTTATTTTTCAATTTTTCCTCAAGTTTGGAACATGTGGTGTCAGCAAAACAAAATTTTAACTAATAATTGTTTATAGTTAAGCTCAAAACATTGACTCATCCCCTTTAAAACTGTTCATGTTTAATAAAGGCAGGAAGAAAATACAGTTTGAAGACATATCTTCCATAACCATAAATGCCTTGTTAAGAACAGCCAATGTCTGGACTAAAAGAAATCTTATCATCTTTTTCCCTGTTGGTTTAGTTCATTTATTGTATGTTACTTATGCATTTTGGGGGTTTAATGCCACAAACTCTTGCCTACTTTAAAGACTCCAAATCAACACATGTTGGCAAAACTTGATTGATTCAGTCTCTACTGCTGAAACGTCTATCTAAATTATCTTTCTCCCGATTCCTCCTCTTCAATTCAACTTAACCCATTCATCAGTATAATTCTTTACTCATTTAGCTGTTGTTTATACTGTTTTCGCTCCCTCCCTCCTTCTTTAGTCCTCAGAGTGAAGCCTCAATGATGCAGACACCTTTCACATACATCATGATGTTTCGGTCATACGAGAAGACTTTTCCATTAATTCATTCATCCTCCGCAGACATCCATTAACCTCCCTCTAAGCCTGCTTAATAAAAAAAAGAGATGATTTACAATATAGTAGTTGTTTATCCACACAGGAGGGGATCTTCAAACACAAGTGCCCTGGCTGGATGTATGCTGTGTCTACAGCATCGACTCCACATGCACAAAAGAGGCTGGACAGCACAGGCTGCATTTAGACATGTATCATTTGTATGCAGGTTGTGTGTGTGTGTGTGTGTGTGTGTGTGTGTGTGTGTGTGTGTGTGTGTGTGTGTGTGTGTGTGTGTGTGTGTGTGTGTGTGTGTGTGTGTGTGTGTGTGTGCGTGTGTGTGTGTGTGTGCGTGTGTGTGTGTGTGTGTGTGTGTGTGTGTGTGTGTGTGTCTTTAGGTCTGGCACTTCTTGACCCACTTTCACCTCCTCAGCAAATTTCCTGCAGATGGATTCAATAACCTGATGTGTCTACAGTCATCGTGCATCTACTCAGCATCCTGAGCGCTCAAATCCTGAACATGATGAGAAGTTTCTTCAGCTTCCAGCGCCCAGTCATGAGGACAAGTTCATGTATTTAGTTTGATAACATCCTTTGTTCAGGAAACTAAGGAAACTTCTGTGAATCCTGTTTACATTTCAAAGAGAATCCATTTCATGACTAAATTATGATAACTTGTTTGTCGTTCAAAAGTCGTTCTTTCATTGAGGAATATATATTAGCTGTTTCTGTTTTTATTCCACACTCTAATCTAATGCAAGTGGTTTTAAAGAGACGATTTCTCTTCTCCATAGAGCTAAAATGTCTAGGCCTGGAAGGCACAGCTAACTGTATGGAAGTAAAATGAACAAAGAAGTATTGTGAAAAATATGAAATGAGATATGGTTGTTTATTTCACTCAGATAAAAACATAGAAAATCAAAAATAAATGCCTTTTCCAAACCTAACACGGCCAGCATTTCCTTAAAAGAAAACTGGCTGTAGAGAAAAGCAGACCAAAAGACCACCTCATGCAGCCTAACTATTGAAATGACTGGATGGCTGTCACAGAGTACCGGTACGCCTTCAACACTGTTTCACTGAAACTTTTCAGTTTGAATGATTCATTTTTAGCATTAGCATACATTATATACTATCTTGATTCTTCTTATTTGAGCCTGGAAGACTTACCTGACAGTAAAATGTTGAACACTGAAAATGTGATTTACGTTAATAGCAGTTTAACCTGTAGGATTAAAAAAAAAAAGATTTAATCAGGATTGTAAGATTTAGTTTAAGATTCTTAAATGCCATGGAGTTGACCATTTCAAGGTAATCTAGTTCTAATATTAGTTGAGTTGTAGGAGACATAAATAGTTAGAAGTTTAAACATCGCCACTTATTATTACTAAGTATATACATTAGTTTTTCTTTTATGGCACAGTGTAACTTTTTGACCAGTCAGAAGATAGTAAGTGAAGAAAAACTTTGAGGAGACAGATCTGATTTTCTCACTGTTTTACTGGGTGCTGAACACTTCATCACAAGCACTTTTGCTTTCTGCACTGTCAGGCATATTGGCTTTTGTTTTTTCCTGCAGCTTCCAACAACAACACAACCCGTTAGAAACAACCTTGAGCGGAAAGAACACCCTCTGACACTCTTATGTGTCAAGTCTGGTAGTTTTACAGTCTCTAAATCAAACACCCCAGTAGATTTGACTGAATTATGCTATTAACTTCCTTCTGCCTCCTCTGCAGCTCTTCCTCAAAAGCAAAAATCTCCCCCTGTTGGCACAATGAAACATCAAAGCATCCAAGTTGATGTTACTCGCCTTTTCTCTTAAGTCAGCCGCGACGGAGGCAAAAGCAGGGGACCTCAAAGGAAAGCAGGCCTGAAGCTATTGGCACAGCAACAATGAGGAAAGCAAATGGAAGAAAAGGCAGCGAGGCAAATACCTCATTCTTTTGAGGGAGAAATGCTTAAAAAGCATCAGATTTAGCTGTTTTTTTATCACATAAACTGATGGAAAAGGAGAAGGATACGAAAAAAACTGATTGTGCTGGCAGAGGTTTAAAGATAAGGGTATATCAAAGAGCAAAAGTGTTAATGGAAATGCTATAGGTGGAAATCCGATTCATGGAAATTTTTCTTTTAGAAAGGAAAAAAAAAATGTTCTGCTCTCAAGAGTTTAAAAGGAAAGACAATTAGCTTGTAGGCCTCCTTAGGATTTCAGAAAGCCTACTAACAGGTTTCAGATTTATTGTTTAAAAGGAGCACGTGTTAACTGTTTGTTTAAAGCAGCTGATGGAGGAGAAGGTGCAGCGCTGCAGCCTGACACTCCACAGCCTCTAATGTACAAACAGTAAAGGGATTTTCCATTTTAGTCTTAATCCTCTAAAAGCTTCTTGAAGAGCAGCCAAGTTGGCCGCTTCTTCTTTTAATTCAGAGAATATTAGCACTAAAAATCAAAGCATAAAGGGAAAGAATTTGCATTAAGCAGTTTAAGTTCTGACAGATGAGTTAAAGTATAGAGGCCTTTTGGAATTAACTTATTTATTCTATGTACAGGTCTGCATAAGCAAAATGTCTGCTGAAGAGTGGGAACACAGAGGAACACTAAAAGCCTAAGCTCCCTACAGCTTTATTGATTTCTCTGCAAAATAAAAATGGATGCATTGGGTTTAAGTCAGAAAAAAAATACAGATTGCTGGAATGGAATTTTGTGCGTGGATGCTGCTGCTCAGTCCTTTTTGACCCATAATTGTTTTTTTTTGTGTGTTTTTTTTTTCTTTAACTTGTCCTGTCCAACAGCTGGGCAAACAGATGAGAGCTGAAGGCCTCTTGTGTTGGACATATTTTACTTTAACAAGAGGGGTCATGAATCTTCTGAAAAACCAGAGGTATGTCTGAATAAACCCCTTTTGTAATTGAGGCCAAACTTTATTCGTTTTAATAATATTTGAATTTCTTTTGTGCTGGACCGGACGGAAAGGAGGGAAGAACAGAGAGGGATGTTAGAGAGGGGGGGATAGGAGGGTGATCATAGGGAGGGGGGGGTAAAACCATGAAGCAACATAAAGCAACAAGTTGCTGGATGGTTATACTCATTACAGTGAGGTTATAGAAGGTTATAGACAAGTCGATAAGGGCGGGGTCTATCCACACACACACTGTGTGATAAACACACCTGTTGGCTCCAGAAATGTTCACATGTCAACATGTACACAATACAAATAATGTTCACAAACGCATACTTATGCCTTCAAACCAACTAGTGTGAAATATTTAATTTAATCACGCAAACTATTTGTGCGAAGGTGAGCCAAAACTGTTTTCACAAGTGGGCATACAAATAAAATTATCAACTTCATTTCAAAGATTTCAAGTTGACATAAAAAAAAACTGGCAATAAAGGCTTAAAGTAAATCACAGAATAAAATTGATATTTGTACAACTCATTATAAGATCTGAAAATTATTGCACTTAGAAGTAAATCTTTTATTTTAGTCTGTGCAACTGTAAAACTGGAGACAAAAATTAGAACAAAAAAGTTTCTAAAATTAATTATTTGGTTTCTTCCACTTATTTCAATAATTATTATTAAGCCCATTCAGTAATATTCACTGGAAAATGTCTTCAATTTGTAAAATCTGTCCTTTCCAGAGCATGCAAGCAAAATTATAATATAGTAAAATTTAAAATGATTGCTTAAACAAAGCTTAAACATGAGTTTTAGGACTTTTTTCTAGAATGGTGCTGAGGCTAATAAATTATTGTATTTTTTAAATAAGTAACCATTTATTTCTTTGAGAAAAGAAGGATTCACACCCAGTATAAAAAAACAAATTCAAAATTCAAATTTTAGAGGTCGTAATTCATCTTTGAATCTGACAGCCTCTCAACTCTTCTGAAAACCTTATGAAATACATTCTGACATTTCAAAACACACGTTTCTTTTACTGCACCACTATTTGCTTCTCTGCAGTTTTCAAATTGACATTTGCAGATATTTTTACTGAACAGGAACTATAAAATTTTAGTTTTCACGCTAGATAAAAAGAAAAAGAACTTTGAAGCAGAATAGAATATGACAACCTGAAGAGAGCTTTCACATATAAGTTGAACAAGTGACAACATTAGCACACAGTGTGACTCATGCTTTTTTTATTTTCAGACTGGAGAGCTACTTTGTACGTAAAGACCATCATAAAAAGGCTGTCAATAATGACTGTGTTTCAATAATTGTTTAGAAATGCTCTCAGACTCCCATATGGTCTGTATACATCATAACTATCTATCAATAAGTGGTACTTCAGTGCCTCAATATGGTCCAATCACAAGATGTGCACACATATCGCAAGTTATTTACTTTGGTGTTATTAAAAACAGAAAGAGACACGTTAAAAACAAACCGAGTTTTAAATTTTCAGATAAGTTGGCTCCACAAACTCTAATGTCCTGTAATTATTAATTGTATTCATCTTTTTATCGTCTTTTAAGAGACTGTCCTATGTTCTAATGCAAAAATATTAAACGTTTGTACTAATCTGTACTTTTTAAATAAAAAAAAAAGAGGAAGTGAGAATAAAAATCAAACATGATGATCAATGATGAGCAGAAACACTTTGTCAGTAATTGCAAAAGATTTTCATTGACTCCATTTAAAGCAGAGCTGTACGCTCACCTATCTCACCTAGATACTACTGGAAAAGATAAATAATAAATGAACAAAAAGCTGCAGAACACTTGATGTGTACTGGAATCGCTCTCTGTTTCTGCCCTCTGCTGTTCATATTCCTGAACTACAGCTGGAGAAGTCAGAAAACTGCCCGAGGCGCTTGAAGACTAATCTGGGCAAAGTCAAAAGCTGGTGGTTGGCAGCCAAACCTTTTCATAAGTGCGTCAGTGTCAACATGCTTTGGTTGGGTGGTTCCAGAGGGCAACACACCCACATTATCATTGTTGTGGTTTCTTTTCTGTTTCAAAGAAAGCCTCGCTTTAGTTTATCGTTACGGGTGACTTGATGCGGCATTAAATTAGAAAAGGAGCTTTTCAAATGGAATAAAAATAAAAGCGCAGCAAGTTTACAACATATAAAGTGTTACATCTTTACTGACAGTCTGCTTGAAGACTTCTTTTACCCTTGCTGTGTGTCACTACTGATCAGAAACAGGAAAAAACTTAAAAAATGTAGTTGAATGCAATACTTTTTGTTAGGAATAGTTAGAAACTGCCTTTAACTTTTATTACACTAATGGTTTAAACTTAATTCACTGAGCATGTATTGTCATCTCAAAATTATATTACATTTGAAGAAGCACAGCCAAGCTATTGTTCTAACAGTTTCTTCCCATACTCCCTTTTTTCTGTGGATGTGTGATCTGCTGAGCAGGCCTCAGACTTATCTTCACTTTAGCCTTGAAGCTTCCTTCCAGCAGTAACCTGTGGGCGTGATTTTCACACGAAGATCCTCAGACCATCTTCTGAATATGCAAATGCAGGGTTTTTATACCAAAGCCCATCCCTGAGCTCGTTGGTTCGGACTTTGAATGTACCATGTTCATCTGTCTGTCCCCTTCGTGTTTGTGCGAAGTAAAACCTCCACAAAAGCTAAGTAACTGTCTCTGAGTCGTTATTCATTATTTCTGTGTGCTGGAAACTGAAAAGGGAACGAACCAACCTAAAATTTAATACAGTCCTTTCTAGAAAATCCAGTTTCCTCACACTTTTGTCGTTCAGCTCAATAAAATCTTGACTTATTTCTGCGTAGTACCTCTTTAAATACCAGTGTTTTCAAATGACAGAAAAAATAAGTTCAGTGATGACAAAATAACTTCAAAAAAAAGATTCAAATAAACATAAATAAGATGCATGTGAATAAGAAAGGGGTTATTGTATAAACTTGAAGACTTTAAAAAGAAAAAGGAGTGCATCACTCATTTCTTCAGAGGTAAAAGGATAACATAAAATACTATAAAAAGTTTATCTTAAAAAGTAAACAACAATTAAATGAGAGTGTATATGATGACTGACTGTCTTTTAAAAATTTATATAAACACCTATTTTCTTCAATTGTGGTTATCGTGTGAAACTGTTAAAGCCACAAAAAGGATCCATCAGTAAGCCTTGGGTGTGAGTCGAAACCCAAGTGATCGTTGGTGATTCAGTGAAACAAAGCATGAGGAAGTGTGACACACATAATGGGACGAATGTAATGTGGACTTGAGTCATTTACTGGACTCTACGTCTTTTTATATAAAAGAATATTCTGTAACTAATGTGTAAACTCATAAATAACCTCTTAGTTTGGTGAAGTGAGACTAAAAAAAGGTCAAACTGAATAAAATGACATTTTCTTGTTTTGTTTGGTTGTTATAGTTAGAGGCAGCCCAAAGGGTCTGGCCTAAGGACACACACCGGATGAAGCTCATTGCGCCACCCCTACACACAGCCAACTGAGCCAACCAGCCACTCTGGCGGAAATTAGCTTTTATTTTTGCACTTATGCTGTGAAATTTAATCTAAGATGAATATTATTCCCATGTCTGGATGACAATTAATAATTTTGAATGTTTTGTGTGTCCCAAAAACCCACCGTTGGATTTTTCCTCTACTGTTTTTCTTGTCAGTTGTGTTATTACCCGTCCAAGAGACAGTATCTTTGTTCAAGAGTTATAAACATTTATAAAAGCTGTGATAGCTAAACATAGACAGAGCTGTGCTAATTATAGACCAATATCAATTATAAACCTGGATTACAAAAGCTTTACATCTATTTTTACTAAAAGATTTGAAGCATTTATTAATGAGTTAATCGATGAAGACCAAACTGGTTTTGTGAGAGGCAGACAAACCCAGGATAACATTAGAAGAAGCCTGCATGTAATTCACACCGTAACTGAAAACAAACTAAAAGCAGCTCTAATCAGCCTAGATGCCACAATCACAAAAAAGAACAAGATCAGGGATTTTCAGGACTTTAAGGTGGAATTTGGATTCACCAATCACGGTTTTTCTTCGATACTTCCAGATAAGGGAATATTTTAACAAAGAAATTAGATCAGAAGAGGGGAGTGAACAAAACTCAGTCTTAGTGGCAATAATTGGAGCGTACCAGCATAAAACATCCAAAATCATTTCTAAACTGTACCACAGTCTCATTTCATGTCAGAAAAACACAACTTTATGTGATAAAGAAAAGGGGGAAAAGGAAATGTCCATCACTATTTCAGAGAAAGAATGGTATTCAATATGTGTTTTAACTCAGTCTTCTATCACATCACTGAAATGGAGGGAATTTGACTGGAAAATTCTTATGCGCTTCTTTATTACACCTTCAATTAAAAGCAAACAATCAGCAGATCCACAGACATGTTACGTGATATAGTAAATGGAAATCATTCTCATATCTTTTGGAGCTGTTCTCAAATAGGATAATTTTGGCATTCCTTCCATCATGTTTTAACAAACGTTCTGCGCTATACAATCCCCTTCACTCAGGTAGTATTACATCTGGGTAAAATTTCTGAAATAGTCATAGCTCAAGATCACCAGGTGGAAATATTCCTAATAGCAGCAAGAAAAGCATTAACCAGAAGATGGCATAACCCTTGTTATATAACATAACCTATATAACATAACCTACGGGGTCAAGATCACCATTGCCGTGTTCTCCCTACCATGATAAATGTGGATAAAAGTGGAGAGGATTTCAAATAATCCATGGACACCAGTGAAGATCACAAATCATTGAAGAAAAAAGGTTCACCGCACTGTCTAGTGGGTCTAGATGACCCAACTCCCAATGGTAAAGTGCCTAGGATAGCACAAGGGATAAGCCAGAACCACCAACCATCACAGACTGGACAGAAATAGTGGAACAGATCTACATCCTGGAAAAGAGGAATTTTGTTTTAAAAATGAGAGAAGGAAAATTTAAGGAAAAATGGGACAGATTCTCTTCTTCTCTTTGTTTGTGAGACTTATTTTGCTTGATGTTATGTACATTACTGTTACATCTTGTTTAAAAAATGAAAAATAAAGCTTAAGTAAAAAAAAAAAAAAGCTGTGATAGCTGCCAAAGGTGGACCAACATCATGCTGAACTCTCTGGGTTAGGAGGCACTACAGTGTATATGATTTGTTGGACTGCTTCTCCTGCTGCTTTTTGTCATTCTAAAGAGTAAGGTGTGTTTTTTTTTTTTTGGTGAGTAATATTTTGTCATGCAGTCACTTGATGTTACTTGCCAAGTAAAAGACTTTAACCTCGTGAGACCTGGGATCCACATATGTGGACATCAAATTTTGGGTTATAATACCACAGTGGTTTTTCTTGCTTAACTGGGGCTCCCAGACGTACAGAGAGCTTGGTCTTAAGGTCAAAGACCGTGAAAGATTCTCATTAATCCTTGTTCTGTTGAAGGCAGTTTTTCCACAAAACATACCAGAACAGTATTTATCAGTTTACAAAGTGTATGCATAAGGTTTTTTGAAGCAAAATGACCGGCAATCTCTAGGTGGTTTCTTTACAGCGATGAAAGCTGCTGCTCAAAAGTTGGATTAGCAATCCTCAGAAGAGTTTCTAGCTCAATCCCCGACTCTTTTCCATCAAAATATCTTAAAATATAGTTGCTCTGAATTGAAATCCTAAAAAGCCTTATATGTCGCATTTTGTTAAGGTCTAAAGGAACGCTCTAGATTCCATTGTGATTAGTTCAGAAAACACTTGTTTTTCAGAGACACGGTTGTCCTCGCATAAGCTCACAATGGCACGCCACTGGAAACAAAAAGGTGGCGACTATTACTTTACTTTTCATTTGTCATACTTGATTAAGCTGCTATTTAGAATTTAAAGAGCGTTAAGACAAACTCCCTATTACTCTCCCTTTGGCGTGGACTGAAATGTCTGGAGTGAGTGAGATTATATTTATGCATTAGAGTTGAATAAATACAGTCAGTAGAGCAAATCTAAGCCAGCGCAGACGAGATACACTAATATTTGTGAGGGATTAAAGGATTTATTGTAGTCCAGGCATGCAAATTCATGTTTGCTGGTTTGAGTGCCTCTAACTTTCTTTTTTATGTCTGCTCCACTGTCTTGATTTCTGTCCGCCCACTTGTTAAAAATTCCTTTAAATAGTTAAACACGAGTACATTTGAAACTAAACTCAACAGGTTAAATGAGAAAAAACACAGGTTCAGTGTAGGATGATGAAAATAATAAATAAAACTCTTCCATTTTTTAACATTGTTGATCCCTGTTTTACAGTGTGTACAGTAATTTACTGGCATTTTGGATTTATGTAGAATTAAAAAAAAGCTTTAAATTTATTTCACCAACACACATTAAAAATATTTAAATCCCAGAAAATACTAAACATTACAAAACAGATATTGAAAAAAACAGTGAATTAATTGGTTAAAATATTAAAAATAAAGATCTTTTGCTGCCAAAATTAATTTTACAGCATTGCATAAGAATTGCAAATATACGGAATCAAAGGTCTCAAACCTGTCAAACTGTTTTTACCCACAACATCAGGAAAAGGATTGAAAGGCAACAATTAGGGATATTTAACAGTCAAATTGTAGCTCAAAGACCCACTCCAATGAAAATTGTGTTTGTGGTTTTACATGTTCTTGTAGCATTTTTCTTATGATGGAGGACAAATATAGCAAACTTAACTCAAAGTTGCAGGTCTGAGCATTTCTAATTCCAGCTGTTGTGAATCACAGACAGGCCATGTCTCTGCTCCATTCCGATGCATCACTAGCTCTAAACTCCTTGACATTTTTTTGGCAAAGTTTTTTTGAAATGTTAGGTTGGGGTTGTGAGGGGCTGTAAGCTATCAGGAGCAAATGTAAATGAAGGGATGATGGGGGCGGCCGTTGTGCAGTGGTAGGGCGATCGACATTCAATTGGAAGATTGCCGGTTTGATACCCAGCTATGTGTCAAAGTGTCCCAGAGCAAGACCCTGAACCCCACATTGCCTCTGGTGGGAGTCTGGCACCAACTTCGGTAGCGGAGCCGCCATCAGTGTGTGAATTGGAGAATGGGACTGTGACTGTAAAGCGCTTCAGGCCTTCAAGGAAGGTAGAAGAGCGCTGTATAAGTATTCGCCACTGGGAAATGAGGCGCAGTTGTGCCCACAACTCAGAAATTATTTTCTTTTTCTAATAAACTCCTGCCGCCTCTGTAGAAACTATGTCCTACAAAATGACACAAATTTTTTTTTTTTTTTTTTTTTTTTTTTTTCAACTTGTTCTGTCCAACGGCTACAAACAGATTATTTGAAGGCTTTTTGTGTTGGACAGGTTTTACTATCACAAAAAGAGGTTATGTAGCTTCGAGTAACTAGAGTGTAGCTTTGTATAAACCCCTTTTTGTTGTATTAGTTTTTATTTATTTGTTACATTTAGTGTGTGGGGAGGAGAGGGAAGAATGTGAGGGGGTGAAGAGAGTAAAAGGAAGAAAGGTGAAAAGGTGGGGGATACAAGCAATTGATTTGAATACATATTTAAAGCTGTTACAATTCTACCAGATTCATGAAAGAAAAAATGTTACATCAAAGATGAAAATCTGACACTAAGATGAGGGAAAATATCTGTCCATCAATACACTGTGGGTATGGGAGTGGAGGGATGAAGCAGACAGGAGCAGTGTGGCAGTGTGCACGTGCACGCGTGGGTGGGGGATACATGGCGCTGCCGACGTGAACCGTGGTGTTCACAGGAACTAGATCCTACCCAGCCAGACCAGCCAGACCAGGGAGAAGGGAGGAGAGCCCTCAGGCCAGGAGCCCCTCGAGCATCCGCGCACCCAGGCAGCCCGGGAGGAGAGAGGAGATGACACAAAATGACACAAATTTTTGATTTAGCCTACAAAATGGCATTATCATAAGACTACAAATCTGACCAGAAGACCAACTGGAAATGGATTGAAAGATAAATCAAAAGATGAATGGAGTGGGACTTAAAATACATTTCACTGTATCTGCATTTGGTTTTATAGGATTCAAAATAAATTGTCAATTTAATTAAAAGTAAAATTAAAACTCAAAGTTGTAACAGTTGTGAAAAATATCAAAGAAACTCACTGTTTTTTTATTTATTTATTATTTCTTAATTGTGTTATAATCCTCCTATGGTCATTTTGGGACTAAATCTATTTGTTATTTTTTTGTAAAGATCGTTCTACAGGTGTGTGGATATTTGTCTTTCTGACAAATAGTTTTTTGTAATCTTGAAAGAAACACGATATATGAGCAGCTGGTAAATCAGCAAAGTCACAACTGTTAGAAAAACATTTGAAACTACAAGGAAAGAAGACACAACGAAAATGTACCTATTTCACTTTTAATTCCAAAGTTTGGCAGAATATTTTACAGTTTAAATCATAAAGAAGCTGCATTAATTCAATTTAATAGTTTTTGAGTAGTTGAGACAAACATAATCATAGAAATATAAATAAATATATATCTTAAATAAAGAAAAATATTACATCAGGGGTCTTCGTTCTAATAAAAGATGATCATAAAGGACTCTTAGATGTCCAGGATCAATAAATGTCAAGATAACAACTAACATAAAACTTACACTATGTGTACATAAATAACAAGACATTTACAAGCTTTCATTATACAGACTAAGAACACCTGTAAATAGCCTTGCCTTTAAATCAACAATGTTTGATTAACAGCATACAGAAACAAAATGTGTCAATGTTGCCACAAAGGCCAAGAAGAGGCTGATTTTGTCAGGAAATGCAGAAGAAGTTGTTGGTGCCTTAGTGAAGGAGGTGCTTATGTTGATGTACCATAGACAGAGGATGGGTTAGGTGGTTGGTGAGGATGTAAGTAGTGGTGGCTGGTGAGGATGGGCTAGGTGGTTGGAGAGGATGGGCTAGTGGTGGTTGGTGAGATGTGTTAGTGGTGGTTGGTGAGGATGGGCAGTGGTGGTTGGGTGAGGATGGCATAGTGGTATACAGAGGATGGGCTAGTGGTGGTTGGTGAGGATGGGCTAGTGGTGGTTGGTGAGGATGGGCCAGTGGTGGTTGGTGAGGATGGGCCAGTGGTGGTTGGTGAGGATGGGCTATGGGGTTAGAGGATACAGTGGTGGTTGGGTGAGGATGGGCTAGTGGTGATGGTTGGAGAATGTGTGTTTGTTGCTAGTTCCATTTGTCTCTGGAAATGAAGATTCCACTCATACATGAATAATGTCACGATTAGACAGATGTTGATGCATTTGTGCTTGTTTGTCCATGTGAAAAGCTGTTGAACATAGTTTTTTATTGTTAAAACATTTTTAGAAATTGAGTCCAATTTTGTGTCTGAGGAAAAATTATTAATAATTTATAGAAAAAAAATAATTTTACTTACCAACAAAAAGCAGAATTAAGCCAAAGTGTGTAACTAGTGATGATGATGATCTTTTCTTTTGTCTCTAAAAAAAAGTAATGGAAATGTGTTTGAATAGTTATTACACAGACATATTTATAATGGAAGCACATGAAAGTGTCCTCCTTCTTACCTAATGTTGTAACCAGTTACAGTGCGTCTAGAGTTACACTAATTTAGTCACCCTACTATTGTTTCTCTGACGCTATTTGATTGTACTTTTGGCCAAAAAAAAGTAATATTTAAACACACTAAGGAGTGTACCATTTTGACCAAAGTAGCCATACTCACGCTCAATCATAAAATAAAAGTACTATTTACCATGAAATGAAATACTTAAAAAAAAAAAAAAATGAATGCACCAGATACACAATACGAAAATTAGCAATAGCATTTTAAAACACAAATAAATATACAGCAGTTTTAACATTACAGATAATTTTGCAGCTTATGTGATGATTGACCAATGGTCTCACGTGAGAGTTTTTATACATCTATACATACATACAATTTTATTGTTAAGGGCCTGTTAATTCTTTAGACCTAGGTCTTTTAGATTTTGTTTTTCACTTTTTATTTAGATATAGAAACCCTCCAAATTTTCAATCAAACTTAGAAATTGTTACAACCAAATTAAAGGATGTACCTATTCTTTCTCAGTTCCTTACATTTTTTTGGGGATTTTCAGTTAAGCATAATAAAGTTGTTACAAGAACTATTTTCTAGAAAATTATTTATGAGCACCTAAAAACAGCATGAAATTACGAGAAAACATTTAGCATACAGCAGTAGAAATGATAATCTACTTACAGAAGATGTCTTTGCTTGAAGGGCAATCTGGGCAGTGAGTGGATTTGTGATCCTTTTGGTTAACAGCAACCTTTTTATATTTACAGACAAACACAGGATGACATTAGACTTAGGGAAAGGGTGGAGTGATGCTGGTTTCCATAAAAGAGAAGTTTGTCTTGTAATTTCACAGGTTTTTCTGGTTTTAGTCTGACGCCACAATGGACGTTTGATTAAATAAAACAATTGGACAACTTATTTTGTGTGTGGTAATATTCTTTACATGAGTAACTGGCCTTGTGAATGTGACTCAACTTTTTTACCTAAAACTTGCATGTCCAGAATTCATCACTGCTGTAGTCAGCTGGGTGGAACATCTTGCGGAAAAAATAAAAACAAAGCAACTAATCTTAACACAACAATGCTTTGATAGGTTGAAACGCATGACACCCAAATTGTTGAGATGTGTCACAAAAGTGACAGAAAAATATAAGTAAAGATGAGTATTTGAATGAAATCCCTGATTTCCCCTTCAACTACAGAAAAGGCAGTTAAAATCTTTGACTTCCTTGTTCTCTGCTGTCTTTTTTGCATATTGTAGGAGTGAGAAAAGAAATATGAAAACTGTTATTAATGTAATTGTTACATATTTACGGTTAGCTAAGATCTGTCTTAAATCTGGACCTTTGGTTGCAACATCAACGTTTATTTGAAAAGCAATAATGGCAGGATCCTAATTGACTTGAACATAAACTGTTTGCCGCGGGAGATGGTCAGGTGTGCCGTGGGAAATGACCCTCATTAACTGATCTAAAAACATTTCCCATCTCCAGGATTTCAGCTCTGTGTTCATCCAAACAGGTCCTGATAAAACACTGAGTAGTTAGAAATATAAAAGATCGTAAAATACTTTTTTCTCTGTGTTTATTTGATTCTATTAAAGACATTTTGATAAGAATGACGGTACCGCGATTTAGCCGTAGCTTCAGCTTTTTTCGGGAAAAGTCCAGCCCCTTCAACTGTCTCCACCAATTATTCTTGGAGGCATAAGTCTGACCAATCAGAAGTGGTTAAAGTCTTCACTTCCTTGTTCCGATTTTGCTCATAAAGTCGCTCAGTTCCAACAAAAATACCAGCTAAAGTTTGTCTTTAGCGGTGTAGCTTTCCGTGGGATCTGGTGTCAGACCGTGGAAAAAGTGAACAAAATGATGAAGCTCTGAGAAGAAAGTCTGTCTGCATTTGGCGGCTGTTTGCATTGCTTCTCCCATCATGCATTGGGTTAAAATGTCAGCGTCTTAGCGCACAATGAGTTCTCCTTGTTAAACTTCTTGAAACCACAACAAACACTCACCAAATAGTTTTTAAATCTTTTAACTTAACTTATTACATTTTTTAGAAAAAACACCTGCAACTTCCAGCTTTTTCGGCCACAATTATCACAAAAAAAATGTGAGATTGCGGAGGGACTGAACATGAATACAGACTGAGTTTCTCCTTTTTTTTTCGTTTTGGATGCTGGTGTGCAGCGGGATCTTTGTCAAGGTTAAAGTGTGCCGTGGCTCAAAAAAGTTTGAAAAACACTGCTTTAGACAAGCAATTGGGTGGCCTGCTTTGGCCCATTGCACAGGACTCTGCTGCAATCTGTGCATAAATGTGTGTGTGAATGGGAGAGTGACAAGTGTGACCTGCTGTGGTCTTTGCAAGAACATAGTAAAAAGGATCATTCAGTCACATGTTGTTGTTTTTTTCAAAGACCTTTGTTATTTGGGACTGATTTTGAAATCAGTCTTTTTATATCCTTCAGATTTCGCATATAGTTTAAACAAGGGAAAAATCCAATGAATACATTTAAAAATTGTGAGGAAAAAGTAAAATGGTGCCAAAATAAACCTGGGACAGAAACTGTTACAGCAAGGGAAACAATCTGGTTGGAATGAGGGACAAGTAGTCAGCAAAAACAAATAAAATTCGATTGGCAGGACACGCGCCTCAAATGAGTAATCTGCAGCTCTTCAAGGCATAACTGCAACAGATAAAACAACACCAAACAAATGAGAAACATTTTACATAAGTAACTAAGAGAGAAGAATAAATCATTCAGGGGTAGAATTTCTTAACAGGGTTGCAAGATAACCCTGAAAGATGTTTAAAAATTTGACACACAAAAAGAGCAGCTTTCTGTGTCTGCCAAATGTTTAACTCATTATTTATTGAACTGTCAGTTTTGTGGCTGTTCGACAAGCGTTTGTTTTTAGTAGGTCTGCATGGAAAAATGCCCTAACTCACTGTTTGCAAACAAGTTACAACCTTTTGAATGTAGCTCAGATTGTTATTGGCTCAGAATAGCACAAACTCTCAAGGAAACCTGGACAGCAACATGAACCCCAACATTATCATAATGTTTATTCAACACAAATGAACCGGATGTTCGTGTCTCGTCCCCCACTCCCCATTTTGGTCAGAAAATACTCTTTTTTTGGTGTCAAAAACAATTATTAAACCGGAACTATTACACTGGAACTTAAATTTAAAAATTGTAGTTATTGTCCATTTTTAAAGTAATAAAAGGATTACAATTTTTGCCCCATTTTATGCTCTTCTTGCACACTCAACGCTGAATGAAAAAGTTTTAATAAAAAGTGCTAAAATTCTGAAATCTTGTAGAACTTCTGTTGCCCGCTAATGATGTCAGGGCACAGTGTGTTCTGCAACCAGAGCGTTTAAAAAAACATTTAAAATGCAAAGTAATTTGCCAAGAAGCCTGGAAGTTAATAGTGGGGGGCTAAACTAAGTAAATATATAGATACATAAACAAGAGACAAATATAAATCAGCCAAATGGGGGTAGGGGTAAATAAAAATAAATAAATGTTTAAAAAAATGGGGGGGGGGGGTGAAGAAAAGAAAAAAACTTTTTTAGAAAGAAAAACATTTTAAAATCCACATGAAAGAAGACATGACGAAGATGTACCTGTTTCACTTTTAATTCAATAGTTTGGCAGAATATTTCACAGTTTAAATCATAAAGAAGCTGCAGTAATTCATTTTCATAGTTTTTGAGTAGTTGAGACAAACATAATCATAAAAATATAAATAAATATATATCTTAAATAAAGAAAAACAATTACATTAGGGGTCTTAGTTATTGTAAAAGATGATCATGAAGAAGCCTTGATGTCCAGGATCAATGGATATCAAGAACTCAACTAGCATAGAACTTACACTTTGTGTACATGGATAAGTTTTCATTATACAGACTAAGAACACCATTAAAGAGCCATGGTGCCCTTCTTTCCTTGCCTTTAAACCATGTTAGATCAGTGGCATATAGAAACAAAACCTGTCAATGTTGCCACAAAGGCCAAGAAGAGGCTGATTTTGTCAGGAAATGCAGAAGAAGTTGTTGGTGCCTTAGTGAAGGAGGTGCTTGGTTTTGATGTACCAGTGGTGGTTGGTGAGGATGTGCTAGTGGTGGTTGGTGTTCCAGTTGTCACTGTGGTTATTCCACTTGGTGCACTGGTAATTGGTCCACTAGTTGCTGGTCCAGCTGTCATTCCATCAGTGATTGGTTCAGCTGTCATTCCATCAGTGATTGGTTCAGCTGTCGTTGCATTAGTGATTGGTTCAGCTGTTGTATTTGTGGGGAACTCTGATGTTGATGCACTTGTGCTTGTTTGTCCATGTGTAGAAGCTGTTGAACATAGTTTTTAATTGTTAAAAAATGCTTAGATATTGAGCCCAATTTTATGTCTGGGGAAAATGTATTGATAATCTATAGAAAAAAATAATTTTACTTACCAACAAACAGCAGAATGAAGCAAAGGTGTGCAATCATGATGATGATGTTTTTCTTTTCTTTTGTCTCTAAAAAGAAAATTATCACAAATTAATCAAAATGTGTTTGAATAGTTATTACAAAGAAATATTTATAATGGAAGGACATGAAAGTGTCCTTCTTACCTAATGTTGTAGCCAGTTACAGCGTCTAGAGTTATAATTAATTTAGTCACTTCTACTATTGTTTCTCTGGATTTCATTTGATTGTAATTTTGGCAAATATTGAAAAGTAATATTTAAACACACTAAGGAGTGTACCATTTTGACCAAAGTAGCCATACTCATGGTTAAACCTAAAATAAAAGTACTATTTAAAATGAAATGAAATACTTAAAAAAAAAGAAATGAATGCACCAGATACACAATACGAAAACTAGCAATAGCATTTTAAAACACAAAATAAATAAATATTCAGCAGTTTAAATATTGGAGATAATTTTGCTGCTTGTGTGATGATTGACAAATGGTCTCACTTGAGAATTGCTGCTACATACGTACAATTTTATTTTTAAGAGTCTGTTAATTCTTTAGACTTAAGATCTTTTAAGATTTTGTTTTTCGCTTTTTATTTAGATATAGAAACCCTCCAAATTTTCGATCAGAACTTAGAAATTGTTACAACCAAATCAAAGGATGTACCTATAATCTCTCAGGTCCCTACATTTTTTATTTTTTTCAATTTCAGTTAAGCATAATAAAGTTGTTACGAGAACTATTTTCTAGAAAATATATTTATGAGCACCTAAAAACAGCATGAAATTAGGAGAAAACATTTAGCATACAGCAGTAGAAATGATAATCTACTTACAGAAGATGTCTTTGCTTGAAAGGTGATCTGGGCAGTGAGTGGATTTGTGATCCTTTTGGTTAACAGCAACCTTTTTATGTTTACGGACAAACACAGGATGACATTAGACTCAGGAAAAGGGTGGAGTGATGCTGGTTTCCATAAAAGAGAAGTTTTTCCTGTAATTTCACAGGTTTTTCTATTTTTTCCAGTCTTTTTGATCCTTCAGATTTCACATATAGTTTAAGCCAGGGAAAAATCAAATTAATGTATTTAAAAATTGGGAGGAAAAAGTGTTAAAAAAACACTTACAGTAAAAAAAACGGTTACAGTAGAATCTGGTTGTGTAACTGGTTGGAATGAGGGACAAATTGTAAGCAAAAACAAATAAAATTGGATTGGCAGTCACACGCCTCAAATGAGTAATCTGCAGCTCTTATGCACTGTTGTATTTTTCAGCCTTGCAGCTTATTCTGACTATTGGTCAAAGAGAAACAGAACTTCTCCTTTAATGTTGAAGGCTGCACACTGCCTCAATGGACCTTAAAAGAGAGGCAAGGACAGCTGATTAGATGGAATCCAGACCAAACACAATACAATTGCTCCCCATTTTGCGTCACTAGGCTACTAGAGCTTCTCACTGTTTCTGTTCTTAAAACAAAGCTCATTGTTTGCTGTACCTCTGAAATATCTTAACACTTGCTGAACGTTACCTACTGTTTTTCTGTTGGCTCGCACAAGTATTGTGGGGATGTGCTGCACAAAATGTAGGTCCGGTCAAATAATGACAGAAAATGTTTCCCACAGCTTCTGTATCTTTCATCTTAACACCATCTCATGTTTATTTATCAAAGGATTTTTGTTTACAGTTCTGTATACTGATACTTTTAAGCTACTTGTTAACATGTTTCTTTTGGACAGAAAGGAATCTATACCAAGGAAAAGCACAAATCGGCCAAATCCATTCTCTTAAATGTGACAGCATCTCTGTAATATTTTACAATACTCTTTATTGCTTAATATAATGATCAAGTCATCAGTCCAAAAGATCATCATCATCATATTTTTTTATAAAGCACTTTAACACAATTAAAATTTGAACGAAGCGCTGTTCATCATGTGTGTCCAAAGCATTCCAAAGCTAAAGGTTTTTCATTTTTCCCATTTGCTAGGTAATTTATTATTATAATAGAATTTACACATAAGCTTTATATGGGTCGGATTATAGGTGGAGTCAGGAAGCTGCTGTCTTCCTGTGTAGTAAATGGTCTTTGTTTAAATAACTTGAGCAATTATTTTTGTCTGCAGATTTAATTGAATTATAATTTGTGTCTTGTCAACAGAGTGTGTTGTTTTTGTTCAATTTTGTTGTATATTTTTTAACGTTTCCATCCATCCATCAATCTTCAGAACTCACTTAATCCCTTTCAGTTTCATGGGGCTTCTGGGACCAACCCAGCTACTGTTCTGCAAAGGCGGTGTACAGCCTGAACACGTCACCAGTCTGTTTAACGTTTCTGTTTTGTTTATATTACTAAGAGTTTTTATTTTTACCTTGTTTGTGAATACTCTGTAAAAAGTGTGTACTTGTTCACTTGTTTAGGGGTATTCCATAAAAGTGTAGACCAAACCAACACTACATTTTTCTGCAAGCATCTCCAAACAAATTGCTATTCAGTGTGGCCGACATTTGAGTATGTTTTTGTGTTAAGAGCATGCCATCTCCTGGTGACATCCTGCCAATGCGTGAAAGATAATGGTTAAATTTGTGGGAAGCATCAATGTAAGTGCTTCTATATGATAAACAGAAACGTTTTCTAAAAGGTATTTTTGTCTTTTTTTTCTGAAATACATACATGTGGACAGCAACTGATTACAACTTTAGGTCAAGAATGAAAGGAACAAAAGTAAAAAATATACTTCTGGTAAAGGCTGGGACAGTATCCAGCAATACTGATGTGATAGTCAAATAAATTAAATACTAAACAAAGATAAATCTGTCTAATCATCAGGGTCCCCAAAGGCACCAAGAAACAATGCTAAGGCACAACCTAAGTTAAAATAAGATTTGTTTACACTATTTAATACAGCTGATGCCCTGAACTATTTCTATTTGATTATACTTATAGCTTTGTGTTTGCAAACAAGCGTGTTACTTAACATGGAGATAATAATCATAATGATTGACTTTCAAACAGGAACAACGGTTGACTCCTCTTTCATGGTTTGGCGGAGCCGTATCCTTCCTCCTATAACTGCCTTCTAACTTCTGTTTGCTGCCTACAGTTTTTGTCTTCACAGGTATGCAGGATTACTAACAGAGACTCCTGCCACACCTAATACCCGTCTGTACTCACCCA
This sequence comes from Oryzias sinensis, assembly GCA_037389245.1. NCBI lineage: Eukaryota > Metazoa > Chordata > Actinopteri > Beloniformes > Adrianichthyidae > Oryzias > Oryzias sinensis. Next base: position 55,930,656 of record CM074488.1, read on the forward strand.
CTCAATTACTCTAGGTTCAGAGGAGCAGTTGAATAGACTAAAGAAACAAAAATCCACAGACCACGATAAGGATTTTAAACCTTTGGTTATTTATAAGTGAATCTAAATCAACAAAAATACGTATATGTATATGTATATGACATGAGCGATTAAACCTAAAAACCAAAATAAAATTTGTTCACCTTGGCTTTGTCTTTTAAACAAAGAAAGAAAATTAGTTAACCCCGGGGTTGTCAAATTTGACCTTGCAAGGCTTTGATCTTTTTAAAAAACTCTTTCAGTTGAATTAACCCAACTTTTACAATTGACCTATATTCAAACTTTTCCCATTTGGTTTGGGTTAAACCCATTATACTAGTTTGTTCACAAAGGGCAATAAACAAAACATTACATTCTCCAAATCAGAACAATATTTCCACAATAAGAAAACAGTCCGTTCCGTCCTTGAGAAGTTCTTTAGGAGGATCCCGGTGACTCAGCACCTGTGACTCTCCTACCACAATTGAACACAATGTCAAATTGCTTTCTTGTAGCAACCACGGTCCCAAGGTTCATTTTCATTAATTTGTTTGACAATCTTTTGTCTGGTTTTTGGTCACTGTACAGCACTTGCAAAAACTGCCTGTTTGAAAAATGTGCTATATAAATAAAGTGGATTGGATAGGATTTTCTGTTGCTCGTTTTCAGACTCTAGTTGGGTGGCTCGCCATCACCTTACTTCCGTTCTCTGCGGTATGTGGGAATAAAAAAAAAACTCGACTGTAATCATCTTACAAATAAAAAAAAAAGTATCATGATAAATCACAATTTTATAAACAAAGAATGAAGAATGAAAGAATGAACAAAATGAAAAGAAAATATCGATTATATAATAATCAATTATTTAACTCACCAAATCCTTTGTCAATTTAAACAAAAACAAAAAACTTTTGTTGTCTAGGAGGTAATATCTTGAGAGATACCGCTTTATCCAGGCAAAACAGATAAAAGAACGGGGGCAAGTCACTTGCGTTCTTTTCCATCCATCTGTGAAGTCCAGCTCACAAATCACCCAAGTCGCGTATCCCTCCGCGGAAGTTCTTCTACACTCTCATTTAACCTTTATTTTACCAGGTGGATAAGTTGAGAACAGTTTCTCATTTACAATGATGACCTGGCAGGATGACACATTAGAGGTAAAACAAGCAAAACAAAAATAGACCAAAATATTTTTTTCATAAAAAGCCCATTACATCATGCAGTTGTGACATTGAGAATTAAAACAGTTTATTGAGCAAGAGCGAGGAGGGGGTCTTTGTATGCAGCCGTCAACTGTGGAATATTTCGGTTTTTGCTTGAACAAATGGTGTGATGGGATAATTGTGAGTTTAAGGGAGTTTTAGTGCATCAAAATAAAAGAAATTCTGACTGAAGACTGTCTGGACCTTAGAAATTGAAAGTAATGAGATTGTTTTACCACAGATAGCACTTATTATGGGAACAATGCAGGAGCCTAAAGAGGTTTTAAGATGTTTAATTCCTAGAACTGTCCCCCAAATGTGTTAAAATAGTTCTCTATTTAAACACATTTGCATTATTTGTGTCACAAACAGCGCTTCATTGTTTAACTTTGGGCACATCCCATCAGGGCTTGCACAGGTGACCTGGCAAAGAGTTTATATGCTGGATGCCCTTCCTGATACAACCCTGTTTCTTCAAGGGCCAACTGAGCCATCCAGCGTCTTTCAAACAGCACACTGTGAAGTTTTATAATGATATTAAGAGGTATAAGAATTATTTATGTAAAATTAATACCTCAGATAGTCTTATAAAATAAATCTGACCTTATTGTCAAAGATTTTTAAATAGTTACAAGAAAAAAGACAGTAAAACAAAACAAAATATTGTATTTGATGCTTTATTGATACTTCATAATTAATAGAACTAAACACCAATATATATCAATATGAAACTAAACTAAACAGACATAGCCTCCAAAATAATTTAAAATAACTTAGTGACAATTTCCTTTGATACACATCCATCACCAAGATTTTACTCAAAGAAAACTACAGAATTACAATTTTATTAGCTGTTAATCTGAAAATCCCATGTATAAATTAGTGAAGAATGGAATGGATCTTAAACCTAAAATACGCAATCTCAAGAAATAAATATTTAAATAGGAAAAACAACAGTATAAATATTTCATAAAGCCAATCAGCAAATGAAAGTGAAAGATTACATGGACTTCAGGTTTGTGATTATTATTTGATAATTCATGATGATTACAAACCTGTTATTGTCTCACACCCATAATGAAATCATAGTGAGTGCAATGACTGTAAAAAAACACATTTTACTCATTATTGCAGTGGACGATACTGTTGTTGGGGCAGCACTGGTTGATGTTGCAGGCTTTGGACTCATGACTTCAGTAGCAGGTTTTGGTGGAGCATTTGTAACTGCTGCTGAGGTGGATGTCGACATGCTGGTAAACAACTTTCCAGTCTGGTAATTTGTTGTTGCTTCTGCTGTTACCCTAGCTGTGGGTAAAGATGTAATTGTCGAAAGACTGATGGTAGATTTTGGATATTGCACAGTAGATGTTGGCTTTGTAACTGTAGCAGTTTTAGCAACATTAGTTTTGTCTTCAAAAATTGTTGTTCTAGAAGCTGTTACTATTGATGAATTAACTGGCACAGTTGTGCTTGAAAATGTCGTATCTAAATTGGAGACAGTGATGTTTGATTTGGTGGTTATTGTCACTATCTGTGAAACAGGTGAAAATTTTTTGGTTGTAATTTCTTTTGGAGTGGTACCAACTGTTCTGAAAATAATGGTAGCCAGACCAGATGAAACTGTGTTTTGTTGTATAGAGGTGAATTTAGTTGGGGGCTGTACTGTTTGGACAGGTTTTGTGTTAGTAATTGTTGTGGGATTAAATAA